>JAQOTM010000051.1:345727-542454 GCA_029168755.2 Tillandsia fasciculata | reverse complement strand
TGTTGGGTTTAGGTTAATAAGGATCTAATAGGGGAAAAAACACCTAGAGGGGGGTGAATAGGTGTAAACAATAAACACTCAAAAATCATTGTGCGATAAAACCCAATGCGGAAAAATAAAAGAACACACAAGATTTTTACGTGGAAAAACTCCAAACCGGAGTAAAAAACCACGGGACCGATAACACGGCGAAATCCACTAGAATTAACACACGTACAAGGTGATATAACGTACTCACAGACGACTCAACCTTTTACCATACGCCCCTAGTCGATCTTCTCCGCTCGCTCCACGACGCTTCTCGAATCCACGATCCGCGCCCAACGCTGAATCCACAGCGTCCAACGTCGAGTCCACGACGTCCGACCGAATCCACGGTCTTCACCCAATGGCACGCTTCGAATCCACGAACGCACCTCGCTCCGAATCCACGAGAGCGATGACACCTTGAATCCACAAGGCCACGCGAGTCCACGCGCCGATTTTGGGATAAATCGTTGTTTGTTTGGGTGGTGATGATCCGCCGAATACTTAGATCAAGAGTAGATCGGAAATACCATCTAAGTATTCATTAGTTTGATTCAACTCAAGATATGAGTATGAAAACCTAGAATCAAACTAATCAATATAGATGAAGAACCATTAAATAGATCTAATGATTTCCGTTCTTCTCTATATGTGGATCTAAGGCCGTATAAAATGATATTTGAAAATGACGGCTCTTTTTCCGATGCCCTAGAAATGAAATAGGAGGGCTATTTATAGGTTAGAAACCCTAGGAAGAATATTCGGATCAAAAACAAACTTTTCTGGAAAGTTTTACCGACGGCGATCCGGATTGCATAAGCCACGATCCGGATCGCAGACGCACAGAATGCAGTTTCCAGAAAATCGCCTGTTCGGGATCCGGATCATAATCCACGATCCGGATCGTTCATACATTTTCACAAAACACCCCATTCGGGATCCGGACTGCCCAAGCTATGATCCGGATTGCAGCAATGTATGAACGAACACCTTTCGGGATCCGGATTGAAAGTCCACGATCCGGATCCTGAACATGTCCCATGTCCAGTTTTTGATGAATATGCAATTAAAACCTCTTCCAAGTGTTTCTACACTATAAGAAGTATTCGGATCATCAAAATTATTTAGTTAAACGTACCTGATCCTTTTGAATTCTTCTTTCTTGAGATTGAGGTATATGATCCAAAGTTTCTTCATCTTCAATCTTCAAGACTTAAACATTCACGAAATACGCCAACTCAAATTCCGTAACAATCTCCCCCTTTGGCGGTTTCGTGACAAAACACAAATCCACAAAGAAAATTCAAAAAGATATTTTTGTTGCTATCACCATACAACAAAAATTTACAAAAGAGTTCCAGAAATTAAAAACATGAGATAAACTCCTAAGACAGACTCTAGACTTAGACATCTGTAACCTCTGCACACAGAAAACATTCTTGACAAACAAATTCGTTAGATACCTCAAGAATTGGAACATACAAAACCAAGTACAGAGATAGAGTTTGATCTCATCATGACATTTGAAAAAATCAGATATGTGAAAGAAACATAGTTAAAACCAACATATCTTCTAAGCAGTTGAAAACCAAATGTCAAAGTATGTTAGTCCAACACCAACTTGTTAGTCATATTACATGCCCAAATAGTTAGTCAAATAGTTAGTATAGAAGCATGTCACAAATCACAAAAGAAAACCAAAGTTGAGTTGAGATTCATACTTACCTTTTACCTTGATATCACAATCATTGTTCATTCATTGTTCATTGTTCATTGTTCATTCATTGTTCATTGTTTTCGCTAACTCTCTCATTCTCTCCCCCTTTTTGTCACAAAACAAAAGCCAAAACGTAGCATGAGCTACAATATGTAAGGAGAGTAACCAAAGAATAGAGATCTAAAAGTATGCACAAACTGAGAACTAAACTAAAGGAGTAAAGAAAAACAATGTTCTGAGAACTAAGAACCCAAACTAAGGTGACCAATTCTGTTGCTCAATCTGAAGAGTCAGAACTAGTACAGCTTAGCTTGCTTAAAAGTCCTTTAAGCAAGTTCTTAAGGTTTGAGTATTTTTTCTTGATCTTCTTGTGTTCAGAGGAGACTTGCTGAAGCTCTCTCGATATTCTTTCATGTGTAGCAGAGATTCTTTGTTGTTCCTGACGAATCGATTCCAATATCTCTGTCTCAGTTGTCCGTGTCTTTGAATAAGATGAACGCTGTCTGGATGCAGATGGTGCATCAGGTCCTGCAGTCCATGGTGATCCAGTTTGCAAAATTCCTGAAAGTGAGCGTGCTCTGGTTAGAGGCCCACTCTGCTGGCTTGTATTTCTTTGAACATTTTTCCTTCTTGTATATTGTACGGTCGTGGAGGCAGATTTCATAAGTCTCTTCCCTTTGGTGAACTTCCTTTCGTCTTCATCAATTTTTCGCTGAACATCCTTAAAGAAATCGTCCCATTCTTCACTATTGTAATCCGAGCTGTCTTCATTGGCTCCTTCCGGTTTGTCTCCAGTTGAGACGCCTGGTTCTTCTTTAACCGATGAACCCCCAGGCAGCATTGCGACCAGCAAGATGATCAACCAGGAGAATGCCATTGATTCTAGTGCTTTGAGTTTTAGAAAATGTCCTGTGAAGACCAACTCAAGAACATATGAAAAATCGTCAATTTTGAAAAATTTGAAAAATTGTACCTAGACAATCATAATCATATAGAGAAGCCAAGAATCAAATTAGTTTTCCAAAAAGAATTTTAAAAATAGATCAAATCCATGATTTACAAAAATTCCTCTTTTATGCCCTAAAACCGAATTTTTAGAAATCGAAGCCTAAAAACTCGTTAATCAAGTGAAATCCCAGCATAAAAGTAAAACTAATTGACCCAGAGTTCTTATTTCAAAAGAAATTTGATCAAAAACCATTCACAAACGAAAAAAATCCAACTTTTCAACTCACGTTTGATGAAAAAACAGAAAAACTGTGAAAAACCGAGTTTTGATCATGAAAACTTACTTGAATCCGAAGAACTTTGAGTTTTGAAGCACCAGGAAGCAAGAAATCTAGAGAGAGAAACTCTAGAAGCTTGAAAACCAGAAATTAGGGTAAAGAAATCTCGAATCTGAAAGTTTCTATATAGAACCCTAGCCGCGATCCGGATCGGCCGAGAATGTGATCCGGATCGGCCACACGCGGGAAAAATCCTGCGTTCGGGATCCGGATCACTTGCCACGATCCGGATCGGCTACACCTTTTTCTTCAGAAAAATTAAGAAAAATACAGTAAAATCCAGAAAAAGTATGTAAGCACATTATCATGTCAACTTTAAACAAATGACATCGTTTCACACAACAAGAAATAGATTATGAAAAATCTATCAATAATATCCAAAAATGAAACGAAGATTTACGAAAGTTAAAACACTTAAAGTTGAACAACTTCAATTACATCTATCTGATCCTATGTGTAATGTCTTTATCAAATCATCAATTTCAGTAAAGAAAATGAAGTACCAAGATCAATAGATGTTTGAAATCCCAGATAAGTTAATAATATATCTAGACAATCTGTTGAAGGAGTGGCTCTTTGAGCATCTTAAATCAAAAATCCCACCTTATACCAACCATGAAATACGACTGAGTCAAGTATTTCAATATGAGTTTTATCAACAATTTTCAAACAAAAGTTTGCTTTTCATTCATGGAGTATCTTTTTCTTTCATTTTCTCCATGTGGTGGTAGTTTTCACACTCCTCATTGGGATGTAACTCTTTCCACATCTTTTGAGCATTTCACATTTCATTGACTCCCCCTCAATTGGCTATCAATTATTTAATATATAAGGTATTCAACCAAACCATTGATCTCGAATTCATACTCGACTAAGCAATCAAATATGATAATGACTATACCAAGAGATCATTGAGAGAGAAATTGACTTTGATCACTTAAAAGATGGTTTAATTAACGTAAATGATCATTGCAACATTGAAATATTATGACATCAAAAACATAATAAATTTCTAAATGCATAAAAGGATGCAATTAAAGTCAATTATGATTTATGCTCAATTAGTGTGCTATGTACAGAACATAGATAAAGAACAAAACAAAAACAAGAACAAAAACAAAACCTAATCTAAGCAAAGGTTTCAAAAGAGTTTATTTCAAGGAAAGCATGCCAATTGCTTTACGCAAGTGAATAAAACGTTTTTGATCCAAAGGTTTTGTTAAGATGTCAGCTAATTGATCCTCAGTTGAAATATATGACAGTTGAAGAATGTTTGATTCAACTAGCTCTCTAAGAAAATGATATCTAAGTTCAATATGTTTTGTTCTAGAGTGCAACACAGGGTTTTTAGAAATGTTAATAGCACTAGTGTTGTCACATAAAATGGTTACCGAAGATGTTGAAATTCGGAAATCGCTCAACACGCTCTTCATCCAAATCAATTGGGTTGAACAACTTCCTGCAGAAATGTACTCCGCTTCGGCAGTCGAGAGTGCTATGCAGTTCTGCTTTTTACTGTGCCATGCAACAAGGCAGTGGCCAAGATAGAAGCATGCACCACTCGTGCTTTTCCGGTCATCCACCGATCCAGCCCAATCGGCATCTGAGTATCCAACAATATCCAAAGTCGTTCCCATAGGATACCAAATTCCGAAATTGATTGTACCTTTGATATACCGGATGATCCGTTTCACCGCTTTCAGGTGAACCTCCTTCGGTGCTGATTGATATCTCGCACAAATCCCAACACTGAAGGATATATCCGGGCGACTAGCCGTGAGATATAGTAGACTTCCAATCATACTGCGGTACAGTTTCTCGTCTACATTCTCACTTTGTGATTCACTTCCAAGTCCCTTATGGCTAGTTCCCATTGGAGTTGGAAAATCCTTAGAATTTTCAAGATCAAACTTTTTGACCAACTCCAGTGCATACTTGGATTGACACAAGTGAATTCCTTCATCGTTTTGCTTAACTTGTAATCCAAGAAAATAATTCAATTCGCCCATCATGGACATCTCAAATTCGCTTTCCATGGTCTCCGCGAATTTAGAAGCATCATTATCTCTTGTTGCTCCAAAAACAATGTCATCAACATAGATTTGAGCAACTATGAAATTGTTTTGATAATGCTTCACAAAGAGAGTCCTGTCAGCTCCCCCTCGAGTGTAGCCCTTTTCCAAAAGGTGCTTTGTCAACCTTTCGTACCATGCTCGCGGTGCTTGTTTCAGACCGTAAAGAGCCTTTTTCAGTCGAAAAACATGGTTAGGTAGTTTATGATCCACAAAACCTTTCGGTTGAGCTACATAAACTTCCTCATTTAAAAACCCATTTAAAAAGGCGCTCTTAACGTCCATTTGAAATAATTTGATTTTAAAATGACAAGCAATCGCAAACAATATACGAATGGACTCGAGTCTAGCTACAGGGGCGAAGGTTTCATCAAAGTCTATACCTTCTACTTGAGAATAGCCTTGAGCAACTAACCTTGCTTTGTTCCTGATGATAGTACCTTCTTCGTTTTTCTTGTTCTTGAAGATCCATTTGGTACCTATCACATTGTGTTGCTTCGGAGGCTTCGTCAGTTCCCAGACTTTGTTTCGCTCGAATTGATGGAGCTCTTCCTGCATTGCTTTAATCCAATAATCATCTTGGAGAGCTTCATCAACATTCCTTGGTTCGATTTGAGATACATAGCATGCAAATCCGCAAACCAATTGTCTCCGTGTTCTAACTCCTTCTTGTGGATCTCCAATTATGTTCGATTCAGGGTGATCCTTGGAGATGCGTAACGTTTGAGGTAGAGGAGTAGGCGGAGGTACACGAGATGATTCCTGCACATCAGATAAGCTTGAAGAACCGTTAGATGCATCAACATTATTATCGAAAGAATTGTTAGAAGAAGATGCATTAGCAGGTGTATCATCATCAAGAGAGATATCGAGGGTAGATTTTTCAGATTCAAAGTGAAAAGCTTCATCTACCTTAACATTTATCGATTCTACGATCGTCTTAGATTCTAAGTTAAAAACTCGATATGCTCTGCTGTTTGTAGAATAACCTAAGAAAATCCCTTCGTCACTTCGAGAGTCAAATTTTCCAAGATTCTCACGATCACGTAAAATAAAACACCGACTCCCAAAGATGCGAAAATATTTGATGTTAGGTTTTCTACAAAACCAAAGTTCATATGGTGTATTCAAAGTCCCCGGGCGCAAATACACTCGATTGATAACATAAACAGCAGTGTTCACCGCTTCAGCCCAAAAATATAAAGGTAAGTTCCGGCTATGAAGCATAACACGTGCCATCTCCTGTACGACCCTGTTTTTGCGCTCGACTACACCATTTTGTTGAGGTGTGTAAGGTGCGGAGAATTCATGTTTAATGCCATTAGAAACAAAAATCAATGAATTTGGAATTTATGAATTCCCCACCTCTATCACTCCTAACTCGAGTAATCCTTTCATTCTTTTCTATCATAATACGATTGCAGATTTCGAGAAAAGAATCAAAGGTATCAGCTTTTTCTTTTAGAAAGGCTACCCAAGTATATCTAGAAAAATCATCAACCAATAAGAAAATATACCATTTACCTCCCAGAGATGGTTGACGAGTTGGCCCCATTAAGTCCATATGCAAAAGTTCCAAAGGCCGTTTTGTACCTATGTGGTTCAAATTCTTGTGTGCAGTCCTAGACTGTTTTCCCTTTTGGCAACCGCCACACACAAGGTTTTGTTCAAAAGAAAGTTTCGGAACCCCCTTGACCACATCTTTATTTGAAATTCTAGCAAGTTCCTTAAAGTTTATGTGACCTAGCCTTTCATGCCAAAGTGTTTCATTTTTCAAAGATGCTAGGTTACATTTTTCAGAAATCTTAGAAGGAACTACATAACAGTTGTTTTCTGATCTAACCCCCTTTAAAAAGAAAGCATGGTTCATGTCAGTTACAGTGCATTTATCAGATGAAAAATTAACTGAATAACCACTATCACACAGTTGACTTATGCTTATGAGGTTAGTCTTAAGGCCATGAACAAATAATACATTATCTAGAACCGGGCCATCTGGAATAGCTACCGTTCCCTTTCCAACAATTTTGGAAGACCGACCATCTCCGAAAACAACAAGTCCTCCGGAGTTTTTCTCAAAAGTTTGAAAACAGTTTTTATCGCCGGTCATATGACGGGAACACCCGCTATCCAGGTACCAAGACGAACTATCATATGCATGCAAGGAAACATTGGTAGCAAGACAGGGAAAGATCTCACCTTTGCGCACCCAAACCTTTTTGGAATGCGTCGGTAATGGTCGTGAAGTTGATTTCCTAGGTGAGAGCGTCTTGCTTGAAGAATTGCTGCTCCTTGATGATGTCGTCTTGAGCGGTGTACTACCAAGGCTCTTTTCCGTCAATTTGGTTGGAGTTGTTTTCCGAGGAATAGCCCTTTTGGTAGTCATTGCAAGATGTTCTTGAGGTGTGCGTTTGGCTCCAGTCTTGCAATTTCTTCTTATGTGCCCTGAAATGCCACAACGAAAACATACCTTGGTTCTTGTCGATTCCGAAGAGGATGTAGTAGGTTCGTTGTCGTTGCTTGTCGTGAACACCGGTGTCGGAGGAGGAGATACCGACTGAGGCACAAATACTGTACCACTCGAACTTGGAATGTCTCCAGTTTGAGTGTATCCGAGGCCGAACTTGTTTCTTTGACCGAGACCAAGAAGTCTGTCCAACTTACTCCTTCCAGAAGAAAATCTCTGTAAGTCATCCTTTAGTTGGCGTATGGTCTCTGTCATTTCCAATTTTTCCTGTCGGGCCTCGCCGTAGAGCTTCAAGAAGTAATTCGCTTTGTTCACCATATCCATATAATTCTTCTCGAATTGCTCATTGGACTCTTGAAGGGAAACATTTGTCTTAATCAGATTGTCCCTTTCCACTTCAAGATCGGTTGAGATAGAGGTTACTCTTTTTACTTCATCTTCAAGATCCTGTAATCTCTCTTTCAACCCCTTGTTTTGTTTAGCCAGTTTCTTTGAATCCCTCAAAAGTTATGGTAGGCTAAAACAAAATCTTCACCTTCCGAATTATCTGATTCATCGTCCGTTGCAATCTTTTCCACAGTGGAGTTGGACAGTGAGTCGGATGTACTTGCCATTAAGCACATGAAGGATGAAGATTTGGTGGACGCGTGGAAAGCTGTCGCGTTGTCTTCTTCATCACTTGACGATGACTCATTTGACGTGGAGTTGTCATCCCAAGTGACTGCTTGCATCGCTTTCTTCTTAGCCGGATTCTTGTTGGGACATTCCGTTGCTATGTGGCCGTAGCCTCGACATTTGAAACACTGAACTTGTCCCTCAGAACTTTTCTTATCCTTTGAGAAGTTCTCTTGGCTTCTTGACTTGTAGCTTGAAGAACCCTTGCCTTTCTTCGACTTTCCGAAGGATGGAGTTTTGCTTGAATTTCCCCTTCGAAAGTTGCGGCGAAACTTCCTTGTCAAGAGAGCGAGCTGCTTCTCAAAGTCCTCCATAGAAATGTTCTCGTCGTCGTCCGAGGAGGATGAATCCGCGTCTTCTTCTTTAGTTGATTTCAATGCGTAACCTGAAGACTTAGAAGAGGATGCCTTTCCAGAAGAATAGTTAGTAGGAAAAGTCATTTCATAAGTTTGTAAAGCACCTACTAATTCTTCTACACGCATTTCGTCCGGGTGTTTAATTGTTTCAATGGCTGCAACCTTCGGGCGAAATCGTTCAGGAAGAGTTCTTAGAATTTTTCTTACAACTTTAAATTCTGGAATCTTCTCTCCCAAGTTAGCACATGAGTTCACGATGTCTTGCAATCGTGTGTAATAGTCAGTGAAAGATTCATTCTCTGCCATAGAGATAGAGTCAAACTTGCTCGTAAGCATTTGCAGTTTCTGAATCTTCACTAGGTTAGTTCCCTCATGCGTAACTTGAAGAACATCCCAGATTTCTTTCGCAGTCTCACATGCCGAGACGCGAGAGAACTCAGTTTGTGACAAAGCATTAAATAGAGCATTAATCCCTTTGCCATTGTAAGAAGATAAGTCTATCTCTTCCTTGGTCCATTTCGACCTAGGTTTTAAGGTGCGAACATCATCTAAAATTTCAGTTGGATTAGACCATCCTAATTCAATTGATTGCCACACCCTTTCGTCGATGGAAATTAAGAAAGCTTTCATCCGTACTTTCCAGTACGCATAATTAGTTCCATCAAAGAAAGGGGGTCGATTGATGTTTCCACCTTCAACCATTGTTTACAACCCTATTCCCGCTCTGATACCACTTGTTGGGTTTAGGTTAATAAGGATCTAATAGGGGAAAAAACACCTAGAGGGGGGTGAATAGGTGTAAACAATAAACACTCAAAAAATCATTGTGCGATAAAACCCAATGCGGAAAAATAAAAGAACACACAAGATTTTTACGTGGAAAAACTCCAAACCGGAGTAAAAAACCACGGGACCGATAACACGGCGAAATCCACTAGAATTAACACACGTACAAGGTGATATAACGTACTCACAGACGACTCAACCTTTTACCATACGCTCCTAGTAGATCTTCTCCGCTCGCTCCACGACGCTTCTCGAATCCACGATCCGCGCCCAACGCTGAATCCACAGCGTCCAACGTCGAGTCCACGACGTCCGACCGAATCCACGGTCTTCACCCAATGGCACGCTTCGAATCCACGAACGCACCTCGCTCCGAATCCACGAGAGCGATGCACCTTGAATCCACAAGGCCACGCGAGTCCACGCGCCGATTTTGGGGTAAATCGTTGTTTGTTTGGGTGGTGATGATCCGCCGAATACTTAGATCAAGAGTAGATCGGAAATACCATCTAAGTATTCATTAGTTTGATTCAACTCAAGATATGAGTATGAAAACCTAGAATCAAACTAATCAATATAGATGAAGAACCATTAGAATAGATCTAATGATTTCCGTTCTTCTCTATATGTGGATCTAAGGCCGTATAAAATGATATTTGAAAATGACGGCTCTTTTTCCGATGCCCTAGAAATGAAATAGGAGGGCTATTTATAGGTTAGAAACCCTAGGAAGAATATTCGGATCAAAAACAAACTTTTCTGGAAAGTTTTACCGACGGCGATCCGGATTGCATAAGCCACGATCCGGATCGCAGACGCACAGAATGCAGTTTCCAGAAAATCGCCTGTTCGGGATCCGGATCATAATCCACGATCCGGATCGTTCATACATTTTCACAAAACACCCCATTCGGGATCCGGACTGCCCAAGCTATGATCCGGATTGCAGCAATGTATGAACGAACACCTTTCGGGATCCGGATTGAAAGTCCACGATCCGGATCCTGAACATGTCCCATGTTCAGTTTTTGATGAATATGCAATTAAAACCTCTTCCAAGTGTTTCTACACTATAAGAAGTATTCGGATCATCAAAATTATTTAGTTAAACGTACCTGATCCTTTTGAATTCTTCTTTCTTGAGATTGAGGTATATGATCCACAGTTTCTTCATCTTCAATCCTCAAGACTTAAACAATCACGAAATACGCCAACTCAAATTCCGTAACATGAAGATCCGGTTCATCATGTCCATGAAGACTGCGGGGGCGTTCGTAAGCCCGAACGGCATCACCGTAAACTCGTAGTGGCCGTACCGAGTCCGAAAGGCGGTCTTGGGGATGTCTGCATTTCGAACTCGGAGTTGATGGTAGCCCGATTGCAGGTCAATTTTGGAGAAGACTGTCGCTCCCCGTAACTGGTCGAAGAGGTCGTCGATTCTGGGCAGGGGGTACTTATTCTTCACCGTGACTTTGTTTATCCCTCTGTAATCAATGCAGAGACGCAGGCTTCCATCTTTCTTCCGCACAAAGAGTACCGGTGCGCCCCAGGGTGACACACTCGGTCTGATGAACCCTTTGTCCAAGAGGTCTTCTAGTTGTGCCTTAAGCTCCTTTAGCTCTGCGAAGGCCATTCGGTAAGGCGCCTTCGTAATAGGCTGCGTGCCTGGTAGTAGCTCGATAGGGAACTCCACCTCCCGCTCTGGAGGCATCCCGGGCAGTTTCGCGGGGAAGACGTCGGGGAAGTCCTTCACCACTGGAATATCTGCAGGTGTCGTCGAGGGTCGTGTAGCCAAATCCACCGATGCTAAATAGGCCACGCAACCACCCTCTACCAATCTTCTGGCCCGCGCCGCTGAGATGACCGCCGGGAAGGTGATGCTCTTGCCCGCCATATACACATGTTCAGGAAAGCCCGGTTATTGCAATCGCACTTGTCGCTTGTCACAGTCAATGAGCGCCTGGTACCTCGTGAGCCAGTCCATGCCCAACACCGCATCGTACTCCTTCAAGGGGATTACCGCCAAATCCCATGGGCAAGCCAGTCGCCCAAGCTTAATCGAGCAGGCGGCCACCAAGCTGGCCGCCTTCAAAGTTCCCCCCGCCGTTTGAACCGTCAGGAGATTTTGAAGGGGGGTCTCCTCGAGGTCATGCATTAAAACGTAATCACGAGAAATGAACGAGTGTGTTGCTCCGGTGTCGAAAAGAGTTCTAGCACGGGAATTTGAGACGGAAGTAATACCTGCAAGTGCGTCTTCCGGCGGATCTGTCTCTTGGCGGGTCATTGAGAAAACCCTCCCGCCTGGTTGTGGCTGCCTGTCCTCCTCGCGCCGTGACGCAGGGGGTCTAGAAGTCGACGCCATAGGTGCTTTCCCCCGCCCTGAGAGCTGTGGCGTGGGCGTAGAAGCCGCAGAGGATGCAGATCCCCCGCCTAAGGGGCAGTTGCGGCGGAAGTACCCCCGTTTGCCGCACCTGAAGCAGTGGTCGCCTCTTTGGGGGCACTCTCCCGCCAGGTGCCCTCCCCCGCATATGACACAAGGCCTATTTCCCGGCCTCGGCCCTCCTGCTGGCGCGCACCGGGGCCCCGCCTGCGGTTTCCACCGTTTGGGGGCTCCGCTCCCACTCTAAGAGCCTCCTCCCGAGTTCTGCTGTTGCCGCTTCCTGTCCTCCAGCCGTGCCGAGTTCTCCCTTCTGGCGCGGGTGACCGCAAAACCCCGCTCCACCGTAGTGGCCCTGTCGACCACTTTCTGGAAAGTGTGCAGGTCGGCTGCTTGCACCACCTCAAAGATATTGCTCCGCAAGCCATCCACAAAGAGTTGCGCCTTGTGAGCCTCATCCCTTATAACGAACGGGACGCAGTTCGCTAGGCGGACGAACTCCCGTTGGTACTCCATGACCGTCCGGTTTCCCTGCTGGATATGGTTCAGGTCATCTTCCAACTTCTTCTTGACACTACTGGTGAAGAAGGCCTCGAACAGCTCCTGCTTGAATGTTGCCCAGGACGGGAAAACGGTACCCTTAGCAGGATCGGGGCGTACCGTCTTCCACCACAAGCGGGCGTTCCCTTCCAAGCAATGGACTGCTAGGGGAACCCGCTCATCATCCTCCATGAGTAGGTCTTCAAAAAGTTTCTCCATCGACCCCACCCATTTCTCGACGACCCACGGATCAGTCGTGTCCCCTTCGAACGTGGGTGGGTCGTGTTTCTTAAAGTCCTTCAAGTTGGCCCGCACCTGATCCCGCTCGGTCATCACAACCATCCCCTCCCTCGCGGCGGCGGCAGCCACGGTAGGGGTAGGCGTGACTACTGTCTCCTCCAGAGTAGCCCGGCTAGTTGTCCCTGGCGCCGGTCCCGTAGTCGCCGCCGGCGGTGGCGCTGTCGGTGGTGCCGCGGCCGGTGCTGTCGGCCCCTGCGGAGGGACCGGGGCGGCCGTCGCTGGCGCGGCCTGCTGCTGATGCGTCAACTGACGCACGTGATCGGCGAGGGTGGCCAATTGCCCCGCCATCTCCCGTAATTGCTGCCGCAGGAGCTGGTTCTCCGCGGCCGTCGACGTTGTCGCGTCTGCCTCGGCGTCTCCCGCCGATGATCTGGTGCGGACCATGTCTGTCACACACAACAAGGGTCAACATCAGACTTTACCTACAACACGAACCACTTAGCTCGAGAAAAGACTCCAATTTCCCCCCCCCCCCCCGATCACTCACGTTCTACAGTCCTTTGCCCTACCCATTTCATTCATTTGTAGATAAGTGAGGTATTCCCACGGATGTCGGCACCAACTGTTGTGATTGAATGAATTTCTCTGATACCATCTTAATCTGTCACGCCCCGGGGGTTTGTTTTAGCGGAAACGGTTTGCAAAAGTCGTACGTTCGACGATTTTTTTTTTTTTTTTTTTTTTTTTATATATATAGCAAAGAAAACCCCTCTTCCCCGGCGCGTGCCCAGACCCGCCGCACATACAGGATCTCTCTGTAAACGGACAGAGCCTCCCCTGTATATGCACGGCGTAGCGTTCAGTACATATCCCAAACATGCACAACCATTCAATCACAACAATTATTAACATACAACCAGCATTCTAATTTATTAAAGCGCATGGCCGATCAATTTGGAAAGGATAAATCCACAGATTTAAAAGAGCGCCTACCCGGCACTTACGTTTTGAAAACGAGTTTCAAAATCAGCATAAATCCACAAGGTTTTGAAAACAGTGCCCACACGACACCCAAGTTTTGAAATCCATTTCGCAATCCATAAATCCACAGGGTTTTGAAACCAGTGCCCACACGACACTTAGATTTTAAAAACGGTTTTCGCAATCTTTTCTTTGGTTTTTCCTTCTTCTTTTTCAAATGGCCAACAGAAATAAAAGGAAAAGTAATGCATAAGAGGATAACTAAATGCAACCCATACCGACATCCACATCGACCCCACGAGGGTATCGAGAACCTCACACATAACTACAATGTAAATGAAATGCAAGGATGAAAGAGGAAATACAATCCAGGGTCCCCAGCGACCCAGCTGCTCCTGCCCCGTCCTCACCGCCGCCTACCTCTCCCACCGCCTGAACCCTGTCACGAAGTGGGAAGTCAGTGACTAATAATAGCAGAGCAGGAGAATATAATAAAACAAACCGTGAAGACAACCGGAGCAACCCCCCTCTCAAGAGGGAAACGGCAGCCTGTACACCTGTATCCTGTAATACCCGGCCACGTCGGACAACTAAACCGACGGCCCATACCGTACCTGCAGAAACCCGACCACGTCGGACAACTAAACCGACGGGTCGCACCGCTCGCACCTCGGCGCCTCAAACCCCACAACTAATAAGGGGCCCCACTACGTCACCTCGTGGGTATACACGGGTCATAGACCGCTTTTCCGGAAAAGCGCACCCTTGCGGTGGCCAAACCGCGGGTGCGCGTGTCGCAGCCTCGAGCACAGTAACCGTGAAACAATATATATATGTGTGTACGTGAACCATGTGAAACAATATGTATAAACACCCATGCGTAAGAGCCATATGAAACGCCATATATATATCAAAGCGAAAGAACAGTAAAACTATAAACGATTAGTTGATGCTTTCCCACAATGTTCTAACCCAAGCATGAGATCCATATAAAATTTAGAACATCTCTCTTTTTTTCTATATTTTCTTTTTCTCTTTATTTTAAAAGTTGGCACAATCAAACAAGTAATGTCTATCACCCCTCGATCTTTAACCCAAGTACGCACAAGATTGACCCCATCCAACATGATACAATTAAATGTTAGGACTTAAAACAAAAACCCACCTGTCACGAGTAGAAAGTCAACGCTCAGCTCCCTCGCGTCCTAGTACGCCCGCTCGGACTCCCACACACACCTGCCGCGAGGGAAAAACAGCGCTCAGACTCGAATAACGACGAAAGGCCGGCGAACCGCCCGTCCCGGTTCGCAGCTCCCCGCCCGCACACGGGGCTGTGTGCGTGCCCAGCCCCGTGCGGGTCACCCCCGCACGCGGGGCTGGGCGCGCGCCCGGCCCCGTGCGGTCATCCCCGCACGCGGGGCTGGGCGCGTGCCCGGCCCCGTGCGGGTCATCCCGCACGCGGGCTGGGCGCGCGCCCGGCCCCGTGCGGGTCACCCCGCACGCGGGGCTGGGCCCGCCCGGCCCCGTGCGGTCACACGGGAGCGCCGGATGGGGGAGCGGGTTCTCGCACATGCGTCGGATTCCGGAGAATCCGTCGCCTGTGCCCCTCTCCTTGCCGATTGAGACGATCAAGAACCCAAGAAAACGAGAATTGTAAAAGCCCCGTCTCACCTCGGTTATGACGACGATGGTTGGGAAAGAAGGGATCGTCCGTTCCTGCGTGCCCGGTACTGGTAGTGGAACGTGCGGCGTTCTTCCCTCTCCTCGATCGCTCCGCCGCGGTGCCACGCCGATCCAAGGAAGGGTTTTGGGGGAGAGCGTTCTTCGTCCACGCTCGGGGCAACGCACGCCAAGGTAAGAAAGGAGGGAATGGGGTTCCCAAACCTAAATCCCCAACCCCTATTTAATTAGCCGTTTTGGCGCAGTCGGGTCTAAACCCAAGGTCCAACTAAAATAACCTAACCTAATTCAAATTAAATTAGATTAACATAGATTAAATTAAATTAAATTAAATCAAATTAAATTAAACCCGGGTCTGGTTTATGTGATGACCTGGATCTCTGTAGAGTTGTGGTAGGGTCATCGGTGACTTCGGGGGAGCCTGTTCTGTGTTTCGGGAGGTGTTGGTGCATGATTAGATACAAGTGTTGAACCCCGAGCTTTATTGGATCACTTGGGTAACCGGAAGACCCCGTCGGATGTTTAGAAGTGTTTTCGCGCAAATCGGATATCAAATTTGGACTCGGCGTGAAATTCGGATTGAAAATACCTTTCCGGGAGCCTCCGGCAAATTTTAGGATTGGAATTTGGCAAAACGGACGCCGGATTTGGAATCAGCGCGCGAAAACGGTCAAGATGGGCTATTTACTTGTATTTTTCGGAGCTTGCTACAGTGTTTTTACTGTTCACGGCCGGAACAGTATTTTCCGGCGATCGCCGGCGGCGTCGGCGGCGGCGGGCAGCGGCGGAAGGCGGCGGAGGGCGCTCGGGCAGGCGGCGCGCGGCCGCGGGCAGCGCGCAGGGGCGCGGGCAGGCGCGCGGTCCACGGCGGCGGGCGTGCACCGTGGCGGTGCCACGTGGCGGATGGTGGTTGGGCGGCTCACAGCGCGCGGTCCACGGAGTTTCGCGGGTGCACGGTGGACCGACTGAGACGTGGCGGCTGTTGATTGATGCGGTGTTGTGCGCGCGGTCCACGCAATGGGTGGAGCAGGTGCCGTACGCGACGTGCGGGCAGGTGCGACGTGCGCGGTCCACGGCGCGGTGCACGGTGGGTGTGCCCACGTGGCGCGTCGTCATTGGCGGGCGCACGTGCACCGGGCGCAGTGGAATTTTTTGAGGACACGATGGGTATTTTCCAAAAGATTTTCTGGTTTTTCCCTTAAGTGCAATCCGAGGGCTCTTCAAGGGGGATTTTCGACCCCTTCGAGACCTCAGCTCGAAGGGGAGGTGAGAAGGAGATTTCTTCTCCTTCAAGTGAGGATTACACCCGCCAAGTTTCAGGATTTTAGGAGGCTCGAATCCCGAGGTTTTGGATTTTACGGCGCGGCGCGACGTTGCATTTCCTGTGTTCTTCTTCGGCGCAGCAGCAGTGTTTTAGCTCTCCTGGTCTACCCTGAGATCTTTCTTCTGTGATTTTTGCGCCGTTGGCTTCACGACTGGTAGGGCTTCAACTTTCATTTTGATCGCGCATTCTGATTTTAACTCCTTGGCACGGATCCCGAGGCATTAATGTGACCCATTTTTCTGTGAGGATTGTGAGGACAGCATCGGAGTATTTTGGCCGTATCTTCGCGCTCGAGCGTCTGACGGAGACGAGCTTATACAACTTTTTCATCTACAGATCACAAGGAACACGTTCATATTTTTCTTGGAATTTTATGAGATTTATTTCGAGGTGAAAATCACTGTTTTCTCAGTGTACAGTGCGCAGTCTTTTTCCACAGTTTGTTGTTTGGATCACCACCTTGCCAGATTTTTATCTTGACTTACCGAACTCTGATTTGGACGTGCAAGGTACCGTTGCGAAGCTAGCGACGCAAGGATCGCTGTGATATTTTTCTTAGAATTTTCTGGGCACTTTCTGCAGGTGATAATTTAACAGTTTCGAATCCGAGGTTGTATGTGGTTATAAGTGCTATAATTGGGAGCCTAAGTGTAATTAGTGAGCTTTGTATTGTATCAGGAATATTACGGGTGTGCTAAAATTGTGGGAGCAAGGATTTGGAGTTTTTGGTATTTTCAGCTGTACGGATTGGGACAGTTGCACTTCAGGTGGGTGGTTGCTTTATCCCTCTTTTCTGACTTACCCACTAGGAGTATTAGAGAGATCCTTCTTGGACATCCATGATTGATAATTGTAATTGGGACTTGAATGCTTGTGGATATCTGATAGTGGTTGGGACTTGTACATGTTTGTATGGATAGAATGTTAGCGTTTAAACTTGCATGTGGAATGGAATATTTATTTTGGACTATATGATTTGTTGAGTTATTTAGGATCCACAAGGATCTAAATAGGTACTATCAAACACCTAGAGGGGGGTGAATAGGTGTAATATTATAAAACCAATCTCAGTGCAAAAATAAAAAACAATGCGGAAAATAAAAATCAACACACCGAGATTTACGTGGAAACTCCAATCCAGGAGAAAAACCACGGGACCAACACGCAATAACAATCCACTAAGAATAGAAGAATAACAAGGTGATTACCGACTCCACGGACTCAACCCCTCCTTCAGCTTCTTCGGACCTTGCGCTGACCGGTTGGATATCCACGCAATAACAATCCACTAAGAAAAGAAGAATAACAAGGTGATTACCGTCTCCACGGATTTAACCCCTCCTTCAATTTCTTCGGACCTTGCGCTCCACCGTTTGCACGTCCACTGCACACGTTCGAATCCCCGAACGCCACTCGAATCCACGAGCACACGTTTCGAATCCACGAAACGCCTTCAACACGCCGAATCCACGGTGCCACGTCGAATCCACGACGCAAACTCAGCCGGTAAGAATATTGGCTTTGATGGTGATCCTTTGCTTAGATTATCAATGAAGATCCATGGGAAAAAAAATCTCTAAGCAAAGATTAGATCAATTCGACAGAAGATATGTTCTTGAAAGAACCATCGAATTGACCTAAAAGAGGCTATAAAGAAGAACGATAAAAACCTAGCCTCTAGGGTTGCTCTCAAGTGTTTTATAAAATAATCGGCATAGCTCCCCACGTTTTTGAGAAACCCTAAATGTCTATTTATAGTTTAGAAACCTTTGGAAAGAGATAAGAATCAAAAACATACCTTATCTGGAATTTTTCAGGACGGCGATCCGGATCGGGATTACTGCGATCCGGATCGTCGTAACGAGATTGACGATTCCAGAAATCCAAGGGTTCGGGATCCGGATCGCAAGGCCCGATCCGGATCGTTCATGAATTTCAGCAACATCCAATGTTCGGGATCCGGATCAGAATAGGCTTGGATCCGGATTGGATTTGCACATGAACTAATACCCTTCGGGATCCGGATTGGATCATCTGATCCGGATCCTGAACATGTCCCATGTCCAGTTTTTGATTTTTATGCAATTAAAAATTCATCCAAGTGTTTCTACACTATAAGAAAGTATTCGGATCACCAAAATTATTTAGTTAAACATACCTGATCCTTTTGAATACTTTCTTCTTGAGATTGATGTAACTGATCCACAATTCTTCATCTTCAATCTTCAAGACTCAAGACACTGAGTGTCAACTTGAGCTCTTGTTGAATCTTCTCTAAGTCTTTGATTGCTGATTGACAATTTGATCCTTTAAGACTCCGACTCAACTCACTGACTTGACTCACGAAATATGCCAACACCAAAAAGCCGTAACAATCTCCCCCTTTGGCAATTTCGTGACAAAACCCAAAAATACATAAAACGCTCAAGTCACTCATCTTAAACCAAAAAATTCGAAATTCAATGTCATCACCAAAACATTGATTTTCTTTGCGTGAAAGATCCAATAAATACAAAATTACATTTGAACCAAACAGTCCTAGAACATACTCTATGACTTAGGACTTGGAGTCTTAAAGTGATGCCCTTTGGCAATTTCGTGACAAAACCCAAAAATACATAAAACGCTCAAGTCACTCATCTTAAACCAAAAAATTCGAAATTCAATGTCATCACCAAAACATTGATTTTCTTTGCGTGAAAGATCCAATAAATACAAATTACATTTGAACCAAACAGTCCTAGAACATACTCTATGACTTAGGACTTGGAGTCTTAAAGTGATGTAATTCCTGCAAAACAAAACTCCAACCAAAATCAAACGTTAGTCGTTAGAAATTAAAATCCTACATTTGATTCGTCCTTTTGGTTCTTTTGTTTTTCGGCTCTTTTAATCTTTTCTTTATCTCCCCCTATCTTGAGCATCTCACATCTCTAACATGTTCTCCATGTTCTCCATGTTCTTGAGCATCAATGTTCTCCCCTTTGTGATACGATCATCATTTTCCGTTCTCCCCCATTTTTCTATTTTCGTTTGTCCTCTCTTGATGACCTCATCTCCGTCATTTCTCTTCTCCCCCTTTTTGTCACAAATTGTCAAACAGTGAACATACTAGACAAAAGGAAATCACTAACAACATTAGTTCATAGAGAAAGAGAGATAAAAGCTCAGTTCCGGTATATAACAAAAATGCAGATTGCGTACCGGTACCAGAAAGCAAAAATCAAATAATTTCTTGAAACAAATCCAGATTTTAGAATTTTTTCAAATACCGATTTGTATTCCATCAAGAAATCAATTTAAGTGCTTTGAAGAACAATGAATTCACATAGATGTCATTCAATCCAAATTTCTTTCATTAGAATAATTTAGAAAAATAAAAACCAGAAAGAGTATGTAAGCACTTTAGCGCATCAACTTTAAACAAAAGTCATCGTTTCATGCAACAAGAAATAGATTATACCAAATCTATCAAAAATACTCAAAAATGAAACGAAAATTTATGAAAATTAAAACCCTTAAAGTTGAACAACTTCAATTACATCTAACCTGATCTTATGCGTAATGCCTTTATCAAATCATCAATTTTGGTAAAGAAAATGAAATACAAAGATCAATAGATGTTTGAAATCCCAGATAAGTTAGATAATATATCTAGACAATCTGTTGAAGGAGTGGCTCTTTGAGCATCTTTTATCAAAAATCCCACCTTATACCAACCATGAAATATGACTGAGTCAAGTATTTCAATATGCATTTCATCAATAATTTTTTAAAACAAAAATTTGCTTTGCATACATGGGGTATCTTTTTCTTTCTTTCTTTTCCTCCATGTGGTGGTAGTTTTCACACTCCTCATTGGGATGTAACTCTTTCCACATCTTTTGAGCATTTTACATTTCTTTGACTCCCCCTCAATTGGCTATCAATTATTTAATATATAAGGTATTCAACCAAAAATTGATCTCGCAATTCATACTCGACTAAGCAATCAAATATGATAATGACTATACCAAGAGATCATTGAGAGAGAAATTGACTTTGATCACTTAAAAGATGAATTAATTAACATAAATGATCATTGCAACATTGAAATATTATGATATCAAAAGCATAATAAATTTCTAAATGCGTGAAAGGATGCAATTAAAGTCAATTTAGCCAATGCTCAATTAAACAACTCCTTTAAATGAAGTGTCTTCAAGATTATGAATATGGAGTCAAGTTGATAATCCAAGAAAAATTTAATTTGGAGTGAATGAACGTGAAGCCCCTTTTTATTCAATGCACTTGTTCGTTAAAAACCCTTTTGTTCAAGAACAAAGTATAAAAACAAAGAGCATTGAAAACATGTAATGCAGAGATTAAGAAAAATATGAAAGGAAAACAAATCAAAGCATTACATACAGTCATAAGCTATTTAGAACTTAAGACAAGGAAAGATATCACCTTTCCGAATCCAAAATCGCTGGATTTTGGGTTGTCTTGATTCGTTGTGCCCGGGGGTTGGTAGCTTTGACTGTTGATCCACCTTGGGTCTTTGCCTCGCAATAATCCACTTGAATGATTGATGTTGTGGCTCGGACCTTTGGTGGGTTGAGTGAACTCCTTTGACTTGATGTGTCTTTTGATTCCGTTGAGTCCGCTCCGTAGATGAAGTTGCCGAAGGATTTTTCTTTCTCTTTTTCGGGCAATTCTTCACCAAATGTCCTTCAAGTCCACAAAGGTGACAAGTCCTTCCTTTCAATTTTATTGTGGAACTTGAAGCATGCACAGTTTGGTCCTTTTTAAATCCCAAACCAACCTTGCTTGCTTGACCTAATCCGGACATACAATTAAGTTTCTTGGAACCGGTTGAAAGCCTTTGTATGTCGGATTTAAGTTCATGAACTTGCTTGGTCAAAGCTTGGTTGGTGACATGAATTTCTTCAAACTGCTTTTCAAGAAAACCAATCTTGTCCATATATGATTTAGCGTTTGTCTCCGATTGGTTTAGCTTTTCTTGGAGGATTTTATTGTTATCTAAAACCGTCCATGTTCCTCCTCGAGATCATGAAGTTTGATCTTTAAAGCTTGATTCTCGTCTTGAACTTCAAGTCGTTGCTTCCTCAACTTCTTGTTAAGTTTGGCCATCTTCTTTGATTCCGCAAGAAGTTGTTGGTATGCCTCAACGAGTTCTTCTTCGTCCGACTCCCCCTCACTTGATGACTCTCCTCCGGATGTTGATGTTTCATGCAAAATCAAAGGAATAGAGTCAGTGACTAAAGATGATAAGCACAAATTAGAAGAGGGAATTTGAGAGGCATGAAAAGCAACAATTTTTTCTTTTTCCTCTTCACTTGAGGTCGATTCATCGAAACTAGAATCGTCCCAAGTTTTTGCTTGCAAAGCCTTCTTTTTGTATGATTTCTTAGAAGGACAATCCGTTGAAATATGGCCGTAGCCTTTGCATCGATAACATCGGATTTCCCCTTCGAAATCATCTTTTTCTTTTTCTTTAGAAGGTTTTGCAACGCCTTTGAGTTTAGAGGATTTAGAACCCGATGATCCTTTAGATGGTTTCGTGGATGAAGATCCATCGGTTCGATTCTTCCAAAATTTCCGACGAAATTTCTTTGTGATCCGCGCCAGTTGTTCTTCAAAATCGGCAAAAGAGATTTCATCGTCGGAACTCGATTCGTCATCTTCTTCCTTTGTTGATTTGAATGCAATACCTGTAAGCTTAGAAGAAGACTTGGAAGAATTTTGATTAGTAGGAAAAGTCATCTCATAAGTTTGCAAAGCACCTACTAATTCCTCTACACTCATCTCATCCGGATGACTAACGGTTTCAATGGCGGTAACCTTTGCCCTAAACCGTTCCGGAAGAGTCCGAAGAATCTTTCTTACAATTTTCGACTCCGGGATCTTTTCTCCTAAATTAGCACATGTATTAATTACATCTTGAAGTCTAGTGTAATAATCTGTAAACAATTCATGCTCTTCCATATGAATAGAGTCAAATTGACTTGTAAGCATCTGGAGCTTTTGAATTTTTACAAGATTAGTACCCTCATGTGTAATTTTGAGAATATCCCAAATTTCCTTCGCGGTTTCACACGCGGAAATTCTGTAAACTCAGTCGAGGAAAGAGAATTAAATAAAGCGTTCATACCTTTCCCATTGTAAGAAGATCTTTCGATTTCCTCTTTGGACCATCTAGAGCGAGGTTTTGGGGTAGTAGAATTTCCTACTTCCTCAACAGGATGCACCCAACCGTATTCCACGGTTTGCCAAACACGCTCATCAATTGAGATGAGAAAAGCTCTCATCCGCACTTTCCAATATGCATAATTGGTCCCATCAAAAAGAGGAGGTCTAAAAATATTACCACTTTCACCCACATGATAGATAAACCTAAAACCCGCTCTGATACCAATTGTAGAGTTATTTAGGATCCACAAGGATCTAAATAGGTACTATCAAACACCTAGAGGGGGGTGAATAGGTGTAATATTATAAAACCAATCTCAGTGCAAAAATAAAAAACAATGCGGAAAATAAAAATCAACACACCGAGATTTACGTGGAAACTCCAATCCAGGAGAAAAACCACGGGACCAACACGCAATAACAATCCACTAAGAATAGAAGAATAACAAGGTGATTACCGACTCCACGGACTCAACCCCTCCTTCAGCTTCTTCGGACCTTGCGCTGACCGGTTGGATATCCACGCAATAACAATCCACTAAGAAAAGAAGAATAACAAGGTGATTACCGTCTCCACGGATTTAACCCCTCCTTCAATTTCTTCGGACCTTGCGCTCCACCGTTTGCACGTCCACTGCACACGTTCGAATCCACGAACGCCACTCGAATCCACGAGCACACGTTTCGAATCCACGAAACGCCTTCAACACACCGAATCCACGGTGCCACGTCGAATCCACGACGCAAACTCAGCCGGTAAGAATATTGGCTTCGATGGTGATCCTTTGCTTAGATTATCAATGAAGATCCATGGGAAAAAATCTCTAAGCAAAGATTAGATCAATTCGACAAAAGATATGTTCTTGAAAGAACCATCGAATTGACCTAAAAGAGGCTATAAAGAAGAACGATAAAAACCTAGCCTCTAGGGTTGCTCTCAAGTGTTTTATAAAATGATCGGTATGCTCCCACGTTTTTGAGAAACCCTAAATGTCTATTTATAGTTTAGAAACCTTTGGAAAGAGATAAGAATCAAAAACATACCTTATCTGGAATTTTTCAGGACGGCGATCCGGATCGGATTACTGCGATCCGGATCGTCGTAACGAGATTGACGATTCCAGAAATCCAAGGGTTCGGGATCCGGATCGCAAGGCCCGATCCGGATCGTTCATGAATTTCAGCAACATCCAATGTTCGGGATCCGGATCAGAATAGGCTTGGATCCGGATTGGATTTGCACATGAACTAATACCCTTCGGGATCCGGATTGGATCATCTGATCCGGATCCTGAACATGTCCCATGTCCAGTTTTTGATTTTTATGCAATTAAAAATTCATCCAAGTGTTTCTACACTATAAGAAAGTATTCGGATCACCAAAATTATTTAGTTAAACATACCTGATCCTTTTGAATACTTTCTTCTTGAGATTGATGTAACTGATCCACAATTCTTCATCTTCAATCTTCAAGACTCAAGACACTGAGTGTCAACTTGAGCTCTTGTTGAATCTTCTCTAAGTCTTTGATTGCTGATTGACAATTTGATCCTTTAAGACTCCGACTCAACTCACTGACTTGACTCACGAAATATGCCAACACCAAAAAGCCGTAACATGATTATCCTGTTAGTGGTTGGTACTATTTGAGGATTTTATGACATGCATAGGTGAATAGTGATGCTTTATTATGGAACATGGATTATAGACATGTGTGGTTGGATAATGTTTTAGCATGATGGTTATATCTATGCGGAGCTATTAATTGTTACACATGTGGAACCACTATTGGACACCTTTTTCTTTATTTTCTTGAGAACACTTGCATGCCTGTATGGACATCTAGATAGGCCATCTTTTATCGCTACACTTTCATGCTGGAACTTGACTTAGGAGAAACCTTGTTTGCTTCTTTTCTCCTTTTCGTTAGTCAGGTGGTTCTTGTTGCTCGGGTTTGAGCAGGGGTTTGGGATAGTGTAGCCGGGGCCTGGATTGTGGATTATGGGTTTTGGCGGCGACCGCGGATATTGGGCGGTTGACCGGATGTCGGTTATAGGACATCGGTGATAGGGTATGATTATGGACTACGGGGCTTTGTGGCAACCGCGGATAGTAGGCGGTTGACCAGATGTCGGATGTGGGACATGATTGTGATTGTGGGTTATTCCGGCGACCGCGAATGTTGCGCGGTTGACCGGAGGTCGGTTGTGAGACCTGGTCGTGGATTTTGGGGTATTGCGGCAATCGCGGATATTGGGCGATTGACCGGATGGTTACTTTTGCATCTGATTGGGAATCAGTTTTCTTTTAGTGGAGGGTTGTGTTCCACTGGGGCTTTATAGTTGTGAACCAGTCCTGCTTTTGATACTTTTTACACCGGCGCGGTTATTGCCCGGTGATGCTTTCCTCGTGTGGGTCGCTCCCCTCGAGTTCCCCTCCGGAGGCCGGGGTCAGACAGTTATTGACGGTTTTGCTATCACATCGGCGCGGCTTACTTGCCCGATGATGAGGGCGGCAGCAGGAGTTTTGCTATCACATCGGCGCGGCTTTCTTGCCCGATGATGAGGGCGGTACAGATTGGGTTCATCTGGGACGGTTGGTTATTGTTTCTTACGGTTATTCCAGTCTAGGACTGCATTTTAGAGGCATAGTAGTGGTAGATCTCCCTTTTTCAGCAGTTTCATTTCTTACCACTCTTCTTTCCTTTTCGCCTCTGGTAGACCTAGTGGGTGCGTCAGAGTTTGAGGTTTTACCCACTAGGGGAGGCTACTGGTTTACTAGTAGTTCTCACCCCCATTCTTCTTTCCTCTTTTTCTTCTTCCTTGTTTTGCAGAGTCTTCTGCGGGTGCTACTGGACTTTCAGTGGCGGGTCGAGGAGAGAGGACGGCTGTGTAGATAGATCTCGAGGCAGGATGAGCGTGTTAGCTGGACTGTTGGTGTACCCAGGTTTTCCTCAGACGGTTGTACTTTCACTTTTGGGACTGGCTTTTGCCAGCAGGTTGTATTTATTTATTGTGAGCTGGGAGAGACTGATGTATCATTTATACAGATGTATTGTATTTTATTTCCAGCTTCAGTCTGAGATGTATTAGTTTTAGTTCAGCTCTGTTTTTAGTGCTCTTTTATTATATCTTTTATATCTGAGCAGGTTGTTGACGCTTCGTGTACACGGGAAATACTGTGTGCACGGCGGATCTGTAGACGGGCCCGGGTTCTGGTTTACACCCGGGGCGTGACAGATTAAGTTGGTATCAGAGCTTAGGGATTGGTCAGTTGGGACTTAGGAAACCCTAGGCTTATGGCGGGCCCTAGGATGTTAGGGTGTGAGAGACGCGACATTTTGCGAAAGTCGGTGATTTGGTTTTGACTCTTCCTGTGAGTGAAGAGGGATCGACATACCCTATTTTTGTGGGACAGTTATGTTGGCTGCAGACAACATAAAGTTACAAAAATAGGGGGATGTCTTTGACTTTCGCTAGATTGGGTCGAGTGTTGGGGTGTGCTGATTTGCGGTTTTGTCGTGGTGAGCGGTGTCTCCCCGACGTTGGGCCCTGACCCGGGTGCACCTTGGTGCGGCAGTTGGGTCTGGGCTGGTTGTTTCGGGCCGGATACCCAGATTGGGGTCTGAGAGTTCCGGACCCGAAGGGTAGTAGTGTTGGGGGGGCAGATGAGCAGCGTAGTGGCACAGTTGTCGGAGCAGCGCAGTGACACAGTTGTCGGAGCAGCGCAGTGGCACAGTTGTCGGAGCAGCACAGTGACACAGTTGTCGGAGCAGCGCAGTGGCACAGTTGTCGGAGCAGTGACACAGTTGTCGGAGCAGCGCAGTGACACAGTTGTCGGAGCAGCGCAGTGGCACAGTTGTCGGAGCAGTGACACAGTTGTCGGAGCAGCGCAGTGGCACAGTTGTCGGAGTAGCGAGTAGCCCCCTCCGTGCCGACGTTTAGTGTTGAGGCACCGAGGCAGGGTGGATAGTTGACAGCGGGTAAGCTGTGGGATTGCAACGATCGAGTGAGCCAGTTTTGGCGGATGAGTCATCCAGATTCGTGGATTGAGTATGGAGCCCTTGGAGGCAGGGTCTTGTTCGGTGGGGGGATAGAGAGTACTTGGAGGCTCTTTATGTCAAGAGTTAACGCAGTTGCTGAACTGCACGCTCCATGTGTAGAGGGACGGGGCGCATAGGATACGAGTGTTTAAGAGTGGATTGCGCCAAGATACCTTTTAACTCATTGGGTCCCTCCAGTACGGATTAGGGACGCCTCATTGGAGTAGGCGCCGGGTGTGGAGCGTGGTATTGTAGTTCCTTTGGGTTGGGATCTACCGCCTGAGGCGAGTTCTGATTGAGGCGCTTGGCGCCGGGTGATGGAGGACAGATCAGTCGGTGGAGGCATTCCCGATTTCTTTTTCCAGGATAGTGGATTTCTGAGACTGTCGGAGCACATATGTTACAGTGGTCGGTGTGGTGGTACTTGTTGGGCTGGCGGGTTCAGTTTTCTTTCGCGGCGGTTGATTATGCCGCAAGGACAGTTTTCTTGGGGAGCCAGGCCCGGAGGTGTTGGTGCACTTGGGTTACTTGAGGGTTATCTTCGCCTCTATAGTTTTGACTTCGGGAGCGAGGCGGGTGTTTCACAGTGGATGAGTAGACTCTTGGCTGGTGTGGTTGAGGGACCTACGGCGGCGCTGGGACTCGGGGATACCCCCTTTGGTTGCGAGTTCCCAGCTGTTCTCCTATCGGAG
Organism: Tillandsia fasciculata; assembly: GCA_029168755.2. Classification (NCBI taxonomy): domain Eukaryota; kingdom Viridiplantae; phylum Streptophyta; class Magnoliopsida; order Poales; family Bromeliaceae; genus Tillandsia; species Tillandsia fasciculata. The sequence continues at coordinate 514,999 of JAQOTM010000051.1, read as the reverse complement.
TGGTCTTGCATGTCACTAGTTTGGGAGTTGAGGACACAACTCCAGGATTCGATGTTTTGGAAGTTTGTCAGATCAAGTGTGTCGCCTTTGGGGCGCCGGTGCTATTCGAGTTATGGAAGGTTGGTTCACTTCGGCTTTGCGTGGATCCCCGGGAATTAGATGAAGTGACCATCTGGAGCTAGTACCCTTGTCGAGCATGGTGGATTTGCAATCTGTTTTTTTTTTTTTTTTCGACTGCATATGGCTGTGTGTTGATGCCGGAGAGTTGGGGAATTGCTTCTACACCCCGACGGTTTAAAGATTAGAGATCAGAGTCTACGTGATCAATTGGGGGACTTATATTGGATACCTTGGGAGAACAGAGGTATTGGGATCAAGCTTTTGTGTCCATGGACTTGTGGTTGGATTATCGTGGCCCTGGGAGGAGCGGATGCTTGTACCGATGCAGACTACTTGGTAGCTCGAGCGGTTAGCCCAGCTGTACTTGGATGAGGTGGTGCGGTTTTTCTGGAATGCCCGCCTCTATTTTTGTTCTAATTAGAGACCCGAGGGTTGTATCGTGTCCCTGGAGGAGGTATTTGACAGCTTGGGAGCTTGAGTGGCGGATGATCGGATAATTACCCCCTCTATCTGGTTGAGATTCCGTGTTGAGGAACGACTTTAGTTTCGAGGACGAAACTTTCTTTTAGTGGGGGAGGATGTGATGACCTGGATCTATGCAGAGTTGAGGTAGGGTCATCGGTGACTTCGGGGGAGCCTGTTCTGTGTTTCGGGAGGTGTTGGTGCATGATTAGATACAAGTGTTGAACCCCGAGCTTTATTGGATCACTTGGGTAACCGGAAGACCCCGTCGGATGTTTAGAAGTGTTTTCGCGCAAATCGGATATCAAATTTGGACTCGGCGTGAAATTCGGATTGAAAATACCTTTTCGGGAGCCTCCGGCAAATTTTAGGATTGGAATTTGGCAAAACGGACGCCGGATTTGGAATCAGCGCGCGAAAACGGTCAAGATGGGCTATTTACTTGTATTTTTCGGAGCTTGCTACAGTGTTTTTACTGTTCACGGCCGGAACAGTATTTTCCGGCGTCGGCGGCGGCGTCGGCGGCGGCGGGCAGCGGCGGAGGGCGCTCGGGGGCGGCGCGCGCGCGGCCGCGGGCAGCGCGCAGGGGCGCGGGCAGGCGCGCGGTCCACGGCGGCGGGCGTGCACCGTGGCGGTGCCACGTGGCGGATGGTGGTTGGGCGGCTCACAGCGCGCGGTCCACGGAGTTTCGCGGTGCACGGTGGACCGACTGACACGTGGCGGCTGTTGATTGGTGCGGTGTTGTGCGCGCGGTCCACGCAATGGGTGGAGCAGGTGCCGTACGCGACGTGCGGGCAGGTGCGACGTGCGCGGTGCACGGGCGGTGCACGGTGGGTGTGGCCACGTGGCGCGTCGTCATTGGCGGGCGCACGTGCACCGGGCGCAGTGGAATTTTTTGAGGACACGATGGGTATTTTCCGAAAAGATTTTCTGGTTTTTCCCTTAAGTGCAATCCGAGGGCTCTTCAAGGGGGATTTTCGACCCCTTCGAGACCTCAGCTCGAAGGGGAGGTGAGAAGGAGATTTCTTCTCCTTCAAGTGAGGATTACACCCGCCAAGTTTCAGGATTTTAGGAGGCTCGAATCCCGAGGTTTTGGATTTTACGGCGCGGCGCGACGTTGCATTTCCTGTGTTCTTCTTCGGCGCAGCAGCAGTGTTTTAGCTCTCCTGGTCTACCCCGAGATCATTCTTCTGTGATTTTTGAGCCGTTGGCTTCACGACAGGTAGGGCTTCATCTTTCATTTTGATCGCGCATTCTGATTTTAACTCCTTGGCACGGATCCCGAGGCATTAATGTGACCCATTTTTCTGTGAGGATTGTGAGGACAGCATCGGAGTATTTTGGCCGTATCTTCGCGCACGAGCATCTGACGGAGACGAGCTTATACAACTTTTTCATCTACAGATCGCAAGGAACGCGCTCGTATTTTTATTGGAATTTTATGAGATTTATTTCGAGGTGAAAATCACTGTTTTCTCAGTGTACAGTGCGCAGTCTTTTTCCACAGTTTGTTGTTTGGATCACCACCTTGCCGGATTTTTATCTTGACTTACCGAACTCTGATTTGGGCGTGCAAGGTACCGTTGCGAAGCTAGCGACGCAAGGATCGCTGTGATATTTTTCTTGGAATTTTCTGGGCACTTTCTGCAGGTGATAATTTAACAGTTTCGAATCCGAGGTTGTATGTGGTTATAAGTGCTATAATTGGGAGCCTAAGTGTAATTAGTGAGCTTTGTATTGTATCAGGAATATTACGGGTGTGCTAAAATTGTGGGAGCAAGGATTTGGAGTTTTTGGTATTTTCAGCTGTACGGATTGGGACAGTTGCACTTCAGGTGGGTGGTTGCTTTATCCCTCTTTTTGACATACCCACTAGGAATATTAGAGTGATCCTTCTTGGACATCCATGATTGATAATTGTAATTGGGACTTGCATGCTTGTGGATATCTGATAGTGGTTGGGACTTATACATGTTTGTATGGATGGAATGTTAGCGTTTAACCTTGCATGTGGAATGGAATATTTATTTTGGACTATATGATTATCCTGTTAGTGGTTGGTACTATTTGAGGATTTTATGACATGCATAGGTGGATAGTGATGCTTTATTATGGAACATGGATTATAGACATGTGTGGTTGGATAATGTTTTAGCATGATGGTTATATCTATGCGGAGCTATTAATTGTTACACATGTGGAACCACTATTGGACACCTTTTCCTTTATTTTTCTTGAGAACACTTGCATGCTTGTATGGACATCTAGATAGGCCATCTTTTATCGCTACACTTTCATGCTGGAACTTGACTTAGGAGAAACCTTGTTTGCTTCTTTTCTCCTTTTCGTTAGTCAGGTGGTTCTTGTTGCTCGGGTTTGAGCAGGGGTTTGGGATAGTGTAGCCGGGGCCTGGATTGTGGATTATGGGTTTTGGCGGCGACCGCGGATATTGGGCGGTTGACCGGATGTCGGTTATAGGACATCGGTGATAGGGCATGATTATGGACTACGGGGTTTTGTGGCAACCGCGGATAGTAGGCGGTTGACCAGATGTCGGATGTGGGACATGATTGTGATTGTGGGTTATTCCGGCGACCGCGGATGTTGCGCGGTTGACCGGAGGTCGGTTGTGAGACCTGGTCGTGGATTTTGGGGTATTGCGGCAATCGCGGATATTGGGCGATTGACCGGATGGTTACTTTTGCATCTGATTGGGAATCAGTTTTCTTTTAGTGGAGGGTTGTGTTCCACTGGGGCTTTATAGTTGTGAACCAGTCCTGCTTTTGATACTTTTTACACCGGCGCGGTTATTGCCCGGTGATGCTTTCCTCGTGTGGGTCGCTCCCCTCGAGTTCCCCTCCGGAGGCCGGGGTCAGACAGTTATTGACGGTTTTGCTATCACATCGGCGCGGCTTATTTGCCCGATGATGAGGGCGGCAGCAGGAGTTTTGCTATCACATCGGCGCGGCTTTCTTGCCCGATGATGAGGGCGGTACAGATTGGGTTCATCTGGGACGGTTGGTTATTGTTTCTTACGGTTATTCCAGTCTAGGACTGCATTTTAGAGGCATAGTAGTGGTAGATCTCCCTTTTTCAGCAGTTTCATTTCTTACCACTCTTCTTTCCTTTTCGCCTCTGGTAGACCTAGTGGGTGCGTCAGAGTTTGAGGTTTTACCCACTAGGGGAGGCTACTGGTTTACTAGTAGTTCTCACCCCCATTCTTCTTTCCTCTTTTTCTTCTTCCTTGTTTTGCAGAGTCTTCTGCGGGTGCTACTGGACTTTCAGTGGCGGGTCGAGGAGAGAGGACGGCTGTGTAGATAGATCTCGAGGCAGGATGAGCGTGTTAGCTGGACTGTTGGTGTACCCAGGTTTTCCTCAGACGGTTGTACTTTCACTTTTGGGACTGGCTTTTGCCAGCAGGTTGTATTTATTTATTGTGAGCTGGGAAAGACTGATGTATCATTTATACAGATGTATTGTATTTTATTTCCAGCTTCAGTCTGAGATGTATTAGTTTTAGTTCAGCTCTGTTTTTAGTGCTCTTTTATTATATCTTTTATATCTGAGCAGGTTGTTGACGCTTCGTGTACACAGGAAATACTGTGTGCACGGCGGATCTGTAGACGAGCCCGGGTTCTGGTTTACACCCGGGGCGTGACAGTTTACCTCTAAGAAGACGTGCTGAACACTCGAACTGCAACAAACTTCAGGAATTTATTCCGGGAGATTCCGGGGTCGGAAAACAGATTCGATAGCGCCGCCGGTCTTCGTTTCGCGGGCTTTATTCTCTAAAAATACCCGCGAGCCCCGACGGCCTGCCCAAAAACAACGAAAGAAAAATCGCACCCCAGACCCCTTAGCCGAAAAGCGGTTCGAAATAAATTCACAGGTAAGACCAGAAAGAGAAGTAAACCCGCGGTTATTACAGAGGTAGGCGACGGTGAGGACGGGGCAGGAGCTTCTGGGTTGCTGGGGACCCTGGACTGTATTTCTCCTTTCGTTTTACATTTCATTTACATTGTAGTTATGTAGTAATCCAGAATTATAAAACCTCTATTTGCTTTTAAAATGCTTTACATTGTTAATTCTGGCAAAAGTGGAGAGATAGTGGGTCAATAGTGGGCCCAGAAATATCGACTTTTGATCGGGGTCTGATCTGGAAAATCCGAGATCACCATTGCGATCGTCTCGTCGAAACATAGAACTTTCATATTCATATGTTTTCGATCCGACGGTCGGATCTTCCAGAAATCAGGAATCAAAAAGTGGGCCCCGCGACTTAAGTGAATAGTAACCTTCGAATTTTTAATCCCTCGCTTTCACTAATGGCCGAACCACTATCTAGAATTTTAACCTAGAGGTATGAGTAATGAGTCCTAGCTAATTTCGACGTTCTGAGCGCATTGGCGCTGACAGATTTCGCGTTTGGCGATCCGGGTGCATCGAAGTGCGTGCCACGCGCTATATTGAGTCGAACTTTATAGAACGACTTTTTATCCAAGCGTCAAACAAACCAAACGAATACGCTACCTGACAGGTCTCGACGAGCCGGACGTCGTGGCGAAGTCTGTTTCGCGAAACGATGAGCAAATTGCCTCGAAATGCGTGAAAAGTGCTCAAAATGGACCAAATTGTAATAAAAGCTTCATATTTTATGTGCCTAAGTGCTAGGGCTTCAGGCTATAGGGTGTTGGGTGCAATTGTAGCCTACTGAAGAGTCTCGGGTGCTAGGGTTGGTGTGAAACCGGTTGGAGGGATTTGCTCAAGGAATCTTTCATTTAATTTGAAATGTCTCTTGGTCTACCCAGGGTGTTTCACGAGGGGTCAGTGAAGATTACTAAGCATCACTTGATCCTCTGTACTCCCCAGAACTAGTCCCGAATGTTGGGTGGCCGGGGAGACACAACTCCAATAGTGGTGAACTCGGGAAAGAGAGAGAGTGAAAAGGTTGGAACCAAACTCCTTCCTAAGTTGATCTGGAGACTCTGAGGAGTTCCTCTGTGCCAGAGAACATTGCTGGAGTCTCGCTGTGGCCGCGCGCGCAAGGGAAGCAAGATCCGGCTACTTCCTTCTTCCCCGAGCTCGGCCAAGGTAAGGACTTCAAACCACTAAAAGATAGCCTCCTAGACCACAAGTAGTGGGTTTCTCATGTACTTAGCATGCCCCATGCACAAGCCCAAGCCCCCATGCAAAGCGCATGGCCGGCGGGGGCAAAGTTGGCCGGAAACCTAGTTTTCCTCCGCCTTGAGAGAACTCGGTAACCAGTGGACCATCCGGGCTGAAATTTTGTGTGCCTGGACTGTAGGAGGAGGGGACCAACTCCACCAAATTTGGTGGAGTATGGTCGACCCAGTAAATCGCAGATTCATGCCCTAGCTTTTGAGTAAATGTATGGTTGGCCGAGGATGTAGCTCCGGCGCCGGCGGGCTTTTCCGGCGCCGGCCAACTGCCTAGCAGTGATGAGGGAACCTGGGGGAGTCCATCCATGCCATTGCATGGCTCCCATGCATCATGGAAAATCATGATGTCATGGGTAACCCGAAAGTGCACCATGTTGCGGCCGCCGGCGCTCCGGCCACCTCCGGCCGGGGTGAGATGGATGGGAAGCTTCGTATGACCTCATGGAAGCTTTACATCCATGTTGGAGGGATCCAAAGTGTCTCTGTAGAAACTTGCCATTAGAGCCCTCAAGCTCCAAACCGGAGCTTTGCTCCGCCGCGCCGCCGCCGCACCCCGAGGCCAGCCTTGTGCATGGGAAGTTTCAGGGAAACAAATAGCACCTGCTGGTGCCTTTGGTTGAGTCCCAGTACCCCTTGGTTAATGGTCACGAAAATCAAGGTTTCCTCCATCATCTTCTTCCTTGAGCTCGGCCATTCGTGGGGTTTTTGGGTTGTTCCAAGTTGGGGAGTCTATTCCAAAAGCTCTATAGAGCATTTTGATCCAAGTTATAATGCCTCTAGTTCAATATCTGCAGAGAACCCATTTCGAAATTGGTTTGTGTGTGTGTGTGAAAGATGCCCACCAACTGTTTGTTAAAATACCTCAATGAACTTAGAAATTGAATTTGACAAAACTCTGTATATGAAACTTGCTCCAAACAATCCCCTGAGCTCTGTGCTCACTTCAGATCAAAGTGATTCTGTGTGGATTGAAGTTTGGTGCATTGTGTACTAGTGTGTGAACATGGCATGGGTTCTGCTTGAACCAGCATCCCTGGGCCTCAACCAGGGTGAGCACTGTAGTCCTGGCAGTGCCCAGACCAGCTTTGATATACAGAGTTTTTGTGTTTAAAGTTTAGATTAAAAGATGTAGTTGAATCAACCTTTTAGTGAAATGTTTAAATAAAACATGGTTCCGGGCCATTAGCGGAGCCGCGACAATGCATTCCTGGCTATTTTGGGGTCATTGGACGCGGTGCTCGCGTTAGATTTTGGGTTTGAAGAGCCGGAGAAACAAAAATGCATTTTGGCTATGTTAGAGAGGAATTTTATGGGCCAAAACTTGCCTCGGGACCCGTGCTGCCACAAATGGGTGAGCACGGTGACCAGCAAAACATAAGTGACCTGCTGGAAGTGACGGAATATTAAAATGAATTCCCAATTGAAAGAACGGGCGAAAACAGTGCCCAAATTGGCACTAAAAGCGAGAATTTAAAAACCTTAGGGGTCTAAACGCAAAATTTTCAGCATGAACTGTTTAATAAAAGGTTTAAAGTTGATTAGGACAATTCGGGGTTAAGTAAATTAAATTAAGTTTCTTCCTGAACCTTATTTCGAATTCAGGTTTATACGAGGGCATCGGGTTTTCTGAGCATTTCAGTCGATTCAGTCTAGTCGCCTGCGATTTGACAGGTGGGTTATCTTCGGTCCGGGTTTTATCAGTTCGGCCCTCTGGGGTGCGATACTGGTTGGACCCCTGTTTTTGGTAACTAAACTTGATTTCTTTGAGCCTGCCTTTCTTTGATTATATTATATCTGCTATCTGCCTGATCTATGCCCGTTATCTGTTCTAGTTTGCCTTACATGATTGTTCATAGCACCTCTAGCATTTATTCTTTTACTTGGACATTTCCATGGTTGATTAGTGAGCCTGTTTGTTCTGCTGATCAAATGATACATCTCTGAGCACATAGATTTATTTAACTGAGGTTTTACCCAGCTTCGTAGGGTCGCCAGAGTCTGTTCTTGTTTGATAGGACAAAGGCATTGCTCTGCGAGGTTTGGAAACCCAAGCTTCGTAGCGTAGCCGGAGTCTGTTCTTGTTTGATAGGACGAGGGCAATGCTCTTCGAAGTTTGGACTTTTCAAAACTGTTTTTCTTAAAAATATGTGTTTAAGTTTTGTATCATTTGGTTGGTTGGTGTGGTTGAGTTGAGTTTATCTGTGAGTTTCTGTTGAGAGAGATTTGCCTTGATATTGCATATGAGCTGAGATTTACTGTTTCGTTGCTGAGTGTTCCTGCATGAGAGTTGAGATTCAGTTGATTTTGCCCTTGCATCCCAGTGGGGATTTCCCGGCTTGTTGCCGATTACCCGGTCAGTGGACCGTGAGCTTGAGCATTTGCATATGATTCGCCCGCACCGTTGTACTTCACGAACATCAGCGGATTTGCTACCCGTAGCGATGTTCTTTACCGGTAAAGTGGTTAACAGTTGTGACCCGTGACCCTAGTTTGGGGAATGTCAACCAGGTTGGTGCTAGTTTGGGCAGCCTCGCCTGAGGTCTTGTGGGACCAATATGGTAGCTTGTGATTGGGTCCTTGTGGTTTCATCTATTTGATGCATGTGTTGTTAAATTGCTTTAACTTGCTCCTTTGATTCTTTGATCTGGCTTCTAGTTATCTACCTTTATATGATTCTATGTGATGCCTTTGATTACAGTTTCATTGTTATCTTGCTGATTGTCCTAACTCCTTGATGCGTTGATTATAATTCCTTGATTATATTTCCGATTGACCTAACTCATGATTGATCCTATCCTCAAGGTGATAACAGTATTATGATTTCATTGAGTATTAACCTGAATATCCTAGATCATGATTTTGCCATCCTTAAAGATAGTTCTATGATCATATATCTGCTGATCTTCATGATTACATATCTGTCATTTTAAACTTAAACATATGACTGCTGATCTTCATGTTATTCCCATGAGTTGATTTCATGATTATATATCTTCGTTGATTTCCCTGTTGCCTATCTGATTATTCTAACCCTGATCTATTACTATCCTCTAGTATTGTATACCAGTAGGTACGATCTGCTATTTCTCGGCTCGTCGTGCCCACTGGGATACACTCCGGTGTGTCTCACACCCTCGGGTGACTGTTTTTCAGGTCAAGCGGGTGTTGAGATGTCGGGACGAGTTGGTGAGATCACGAGATAGAGCTTGACCCTGGACAGCCGTTAGCCCAAGTGATTATTGGTTAATGAGAAAAGAAAATGTAATGTAATGAAATGGATGTAAATGTGTAACTGTAATAATGTAATAAGTGTACGTAGTTAGTACTCTGTTTTGATTGCCAAGCTAGCCGTGCATATATAGAAAAGGCTCAATCCCCCGTGGGATTGGGACTCTTCTATATATGTGGCGGTCTGTTACGCCCTGGCTGGTTTCAACTCTGATTTAAAAAAAAAAAAAAAATTTTAGACGCTGGTTTTTAAACTCGGGGCGTGACAGATTAGATGGTATCAGAGCAATAGGAAACGCAGGTGTCTAGGTTTGGCTAGGAACGAACCCTAGGATGACCTGTGTCACGAGAGAGCGCTGGGTAGTGTTCTAAGTCTGGTATGTCAAAACAGAAGTTGTGGGTTGTACTAAAATTATTGGCTATTGCAGTTATGGCTCGCACACGTCGTGGTGCTGGTAGTGCTGGCATAGGTCGGGGGGCTGCCCAATCAACTGCTGAGAGTGGGGGCCCAGAAGTTCCCGACAGAATGCAACGATTTGAGGATCAGTTGGCTCAGATGGCTGCAATGATACAGCAGTATATGCAGCGGGAGGCCAATGTTCCTGCGGCACCTGCACCACCTGCAGCACCAGCCTCTGCTACTGAGGGACCTCCTGTTCCTCCTGCACCAGTACCTCCGGCTGAATCGGCTACATCTGTAGCCGTTGCTGCGACTGTAGATGCTCCCGGGGTGGTGGGAGATAACGATCCTAACAATCCTGCGACCCTGGAAGCTGCCAGAGCAACGTACAGGGAAGAGAGATCAAGGGTCAGGAAAGTTCTGCTGGAATTTAATAAGTTCAAGCCCCATGAATTCACGGGCCGTGAACAGGACCCCTGGGCCCTTGAAGAATGGCTTAACCATATGGAGAAGCTGTTCAGAGATTTGGATACTGAAGAGAAAGATAAAGTGACGCTGGGGGTACACTGCCTCGGTGTCAGCGCAAGCTTGTGGTGGCTACGCCATCGACACCACAATTTTGCTCCTGATGCACCTAAGCCCACCTGGGAGCAATTTAGGGCGGCTCTGTACCACCGCTACCTGAAGGACACAGCACGAGAGGCATTAGAGCGGAACTTGGAAACCATGCGCCAAGGAGACCGCACCTTGAGGGAATACGAAGAAGAATTTACAAAGATTTCTGACCTGGTGCCTCGAGCGGTACAGGACGAGCGTCGCAAGGTTAGATTATTTATTCAAGGCCTGCGATCCGAGATTCGTCGTCAGTTGTCTTCACATTTAATCGCCGACTACGACGAATGCATAGAACGCTGCCTTGCCATTGAGACTGAATTGAACATCTCCCGGGCTGAGCGTGCAGCGATGGATAAAGGCAAAGGAAAGAAGCGACTGTTCACTGGCAATGGGGAGGGATCATCTGGATCAAATAGAAGACCCCCTAGACCACCTAGAAGCCAAAATCAAGCAACGAATTCTCGGGGAAATAATCAACAACAAAGGGCAAGGCCTTGCGTCTTCTGCGGGGCAGATCACCAACCTATTACTTGCAACCTGCGCCACGGAAGATGCTATAATTGTGGTCAGCCTGGCCATATCTCTGCTAACTGCCCGCGGAGATCTGCTGCAAACCCATCAGCATTGGCTGTGCCACCTCTTGCTGCCCGGCCTCCTGCATCAACTCAAAGCATGGCTGCCTCCAATCGTCCACCAGCGCGCCAGACCGAGGGATCGCGCCAAGTATCTGGCGGTCGAGTCTATGTGCTGACCCAGCATGGCGAGCCATCGGGGGAAGGCCCATCGGGAGCATGAAGTATTGAAAGCAATGATGTAATAAATTCATAACTGATGTTTTGGTGTTTTAGAAAACTTTTAGATTATGTTTTGTTAAGTTTCGGGGACGAAACTTCTTAGAAGTTGTGGGTGATGTAGTAATCCAGAATTATAAAACCTCTATTTGCTTTTAAAATGCTTTACATTGTTAATTCTGGCAAAAGTGGAGAGATAGTGGGTCAATAGTGGGCCCAGAAATATCGACTTTTGATCGGGGTCTGATCTGGAAAATCCGAGATCACCATTGCGATCGTCTCGTCGAAACATAGAACTTTCATATTCATATGTTTTCGATCCGACGGTCGGATCTTCCAGAAATCAGGAATCAAAAAGTGGGCCCCGCGACTTAAGTGAATAGTAACCTTCGAATTTTTAATCCCTCGCTTTCACTAATGGCCGAACCACTATCTAGAATTTTAACCTAGAGGTATGAGTAATGAGTCCTAGCTAATTTCGACGTTCTGAGCGCATTGGCGCTGACGGATTTCGCGTTTGGCGATCCGGGTGCATCGAAGTGCGTGCCACGCGCTATATTGAGTCGAACTTTATGGAACGACTTTTTATCCAAGCGTCAAACAAACCAAACGAATACGCTACCTGACAGGTCTCGACGAGCCGGACGTCGTGGCGAAGTCCGTTTCGCGAAACGATGAGCAAATTGCCTCGAAATGCGTGAAAAGTGCTCAAAATGGACCAAATTGTAATAAAAGCTTCATATTTTATGTGCCTAAGTGCTAGGGCTTCAGGCTATAGGGTGTTGGGTGCAATTGTAGCCTACTGAAGATGTCTCGGGTGCTAGGGTTGGTGTGAAACCGGTTGGAGGAGATTTGCTCAAGGAATCTTTCATTTAATTTGAAATGTCTCTTGGTCTACCCAGGGTGTTTCACGAGGGGTCAGTGAAGATTACTAAGCATCACTTGATCCTCTGTACTCCCCAGAACTAGTCCCGAATGTTGGGTGGCCGGGGAGACACAACTCCAATAGTGGTGAACTCGGGAAAGAGAGAGAGTGAAAAGGTTGGAACCAAACTCCTTCCTAAGTTGATCTGGAGACTCTGAGGAGTTCCTCTGTGCCAGAGAACATTGCTGGAGTCTCGCTGTGGCCGCGCGCGCAAGGGAAGCAAGATTCCGGCTACTTCCTTCTTCCCCGAGCACGGCCAAGGTAAGGACTTCAAACCACTAAAAGATAGCCTCCTAGACCACAAGTAGTGGGTTTCTCATGTACTTAGCATGCCCCATGCACAAGCCCAAGCCCCCATGCAAAGCGCATGGCCGGCGGGGGCAAAGTTGGCCGGAAACCTAGTTTTCCTCCGCCTTGAGAGAACTCGGTAACCAGTGGACCATACGGGCTGAAATTTTGTGTGCCTGGACTGTAGGAGGAGGGGACCAACTCCACCAAATTTGGTGGAGTATGGTCGACCCAGTAAATCGCAGATTCATGCCCTAGCTTTTGAGTAAATGTATGGTTGGCCGAGGATGTAGCTCCGGCGCCGGCGGGCTTTTCCGGCGCCGGCCAACTGCCTAGCAGTGATGAGGGAACCTGGGGGAGTCCATCCATGCCATTGCATGGCTCCCATGCATCATGGAAAATCATGATGTCATGGGTAACCCGAAAGTGCACCATGTTGCGGCCGCCGGCGCTCCGGCCACCTCCGGCCGGGGTGAGATGGATGGGAAGCTTCGTATGACCTCATGGAAGCTTTACATCCATGTTGGAGGGATCCAAAGTGTCTCTGTAGAAACTTGCCATTAGAGCCCTCAAGCTCCAAACCGGAGCTTTGCTCCGCCGCGCCGCCGCCGCACCCCGAGGCCAGCCTTGTGCATGGGAAGTTTCAGGGAAACAAATAGCACCTGCTGGTGCCTTTGGTTGAGTCCCAGTACCCCTTGGTTAATGGTCACGAAAATCAAGGTTTCCTCCATCATCTTCTTCCTTGAGCTCGGCCATTCGTGGGGTTTTTGGGTTGTTCCAAGTTGGGGAGTCTATTCCAAAAGCTCTATAGAGCATTTTGATCCAAGTTATAATGCCTCTAGTTCAATATCTGCAGAGAACCCATTTCGAAATTGGTTTGTGTGTGTGTGTGAAAGATGCCCACCAACTGTTTGTTAAAATACCTCAATGAACTTAGAAATTGAATTTGACAAAACTCTGTATATGAAACTTGCTCCAAACAATCCCCTGAGCTCTGTGCTCACTTCAGATCAAAGTGATTCTGTGTGGATTGAAGTTTGGTGCATTGTGTACTAGTGTGTGAACATGGCATGGGTTCTGCTTGAACCAGCATCCCTGGGCCTCAACCAGGGTGAGCACTGTAGTCCTGGCAGTGCCCAGACCAGCTTTGATATACAGAGTTTTTGTGTTTAAAGTTTAGATTAAAAGATGTAGTTGAATCAACCTTTTAGTGAAATGTTTAAATAAAACATGGTTCCGGGCCATTAGCGGAGCCGCGACAATGCATTCCTGGCTATTTTGGGGTCATTGGACGCGGTGCTCGCGTTAGATTTTGGGTTTGAAGAGCCGGAGAAACAAAAATGCATTTTGGCTATGTTAGAGAGGAATTTTATGGGCCAAAACTTGCCTCGGGACCCGTGCTGCCACAAATGGGTGAGCACGGTGACCAGCAAAACATAAGTGACCTGCTGGAAGTGACGGAATATTAAAATGAATTCCCAATTGAAAGAACGGGCGAAAACAGTGCCCAAATTGGCACTAAAAGCGAGAATTTAAAAACCTTAGGGGTCTAAACGCAAAATTTTCAGCATGAACTGTTTAATAAAAGGTTTAAAGTTGATTAGGACAATTCGGGGTTAAGTAAATTAAATTAAGTTTCTTCCTGAACCTTATTTCGAATTCAGGTTTATACGAGGGCATCGGGTTTTCTGAGCATTTCAGTCGATTCAGTCTAGTCGCCTGCGATTTGACAGGTGGGTTATCTTCGGTCCGGGTTTTATCAGTTCGGCCCTCTGGGGTGCGATACTGGTTGGACCCCTGTTTTTGGTAACTAAACTTGATTTCTTTGAGCCTGCCTTTCTTTGATTATATTATATCTGCTATCTGCCTGATCTATGCCCGTTATCTGTTCTAGTTTGCCTTACATGATTGTTCATAGCACCTCTAGCATTTATTCTTTTACTTGGACATTTCCATGGTTGATTAGTGAGCCTGTTTGTTCTGCTGATCAAATGATACATCTCTGAGCACATAGATTTATTTAACTGAGGTTTTACCCAGCTTCGTAGGGTCGCCAGAGTCTGTTCTTGTTTGATAGGACAAAGGCATTGCTCTGCGAGGTTTGGAAACCCAAGCTTCGTAGCGTAGCCGGAGTCTGTTCTTGTTTGATAGGACGAGGGCAATGCTCTTCGAAGTTTGGACTTTTCAAAACTGTTTTCTTAAAAATATGTGTTTAAGTTTTGTATCATTTGGTTGGTTGGTGTGGTTGAGTTGAGTTTATCTGTGAGTTTCTGTTGAGAGAGATTTGCCTTGATATTGCATATGAGCTGAGATTTACTGTTTCGTTGCTGAGTGTTCCTGCATGAGAGTTGAGATTCAGTTGATTTTGCCCTTGCATCCCAGTGGGGATTTCCCGGCTTGTTGCCGATTACCCGGTCAGTGGACCGTGAGCTTGAGCATTTGCATATGATTCGCCCGCACCGTTGTACTTCACGAACATCAGCGGATTTGCTACCCGTAGCGATGTTCTTTACCGGTAAAGTGGTTAACAGTTGTGACCCGTGACCCTAGTTTGGGGAATGTCAACCAGGTTGGTGCTAGTTTGGGCAGCCTCGCCTGAGGTCTTGTGGGACCAATATGGTAGCTTGTGATTGGGTCCTTGTGGTTTCATCTATTTGATGCATGTGTTGTTAAATTGCTTTAACTTGCTCCTTTGATTCTTTGATCTGGCTTCTAGTTATCTACCTTTATATGATTCTATGTGATGCCTTTGATTACAGTTTCATTGTTATCTTGCTGTTGTCCTAACTCCTTGATGCGTTGATTATAATTCCTTGATTATATTTCCGATTGACCTAACTCATGATTGATCCTATCCTCAAGGTGATAACAGTATTATGATTTCATTGAGTATTAACCTGAATATCCTAGATCATGATTTTGCCATCCTTAAAGATAGTTCTATGATCATATATCTGCTGATCTTCATGATTACATATCTGTCATTTTAAACTTAAACATATGACTGCTGATCTTCATGTTATTTCCATGAGTTGATTTCATGATTATATATCTTCGTTGATTTCCCTGTTGCCTATCTGATTATTCTAACCCTGATCTATTACTATCCTCTAGTATTGTATACCAGTAGGTACGATCTGCTATTTCTCGGCTCGTCGTGCCCACTGGGATACACTCCGGTGTGTCTCACACCCTCGGGTGACTGTTTTTCAGGTCAAGCGGGTGTTGAGATGTCGGGACGAGTTGGTGAGATCACGAGATAGAGCTTGACCCTGGACAGCCGTTAGCCCAAGTGATTATTGGTTAATGAGAAAAGAAAATGTAATGTAATGAAATGGATGTAAATGTGTAACTGTAATAATGTAATAAGTGTACGTAGTTAGTACTCTGTTTTGATTGCCAAGCTAGCCGTGCATATATAGAAAAGGCTCAATCCCCCGTGGGATTGGGACTCTTCTATATATGTGGCGGTCTGTTACGCCCTGGCTGGTTTCAACTCTGATTTAAAAAAAAAAAAAAAAAAATTTTAGACGCTGGTTTTTAAACTCGGGGCGTGACAAGTTATGTGTGAGGTTCTCGATACCCTCGTGGGGTCGACGTGGATGTCGGTATGGGTTGCATTTAGTTATCCTCTTATGCGTTACTTCTCCTTTTATTTCTGTTGGCCATTTGAAAAAGAAAAAGGCAAAACCAAAGAAAAGATTGCGAAAACTGTTTTTAAAATCTAAGTGTCGTGTGGGCACTGGTTTCAAAACCCTGTGGATTTATGGATTGCGAAATGGATTTCAAAACTTGAGTGTCGTGTGGGCACTGTTTTCAATACCTTGTGGATTTATGCTGATTTCGAAACTCGTTTTCAAAACGTAACTGCCGGGTGGGCGCTCTTTTAAAACTGTGGATTTATCCTTTCCAAACTGATCGGCCATGCGCTTTAATAAATTAGAATGCTGGTTGTATGTTAACAATTGTTGTGATTGAATGGTTGTGTATGTTTGGGATATGTACTGAACGCTACGCCGTGCATATACAGGGGAGGCTCTGTCCGTTTACAGAGAGATCCTGTATGTGCGGCGGGTCTGGGCACGCGCCGGGGAAGAGGGGTTTTCTTTGCATCAAAAAAAAAAAAAAAAAATTTCATCGAACGTACGACTTTTGCAAACCGTTTCCGCTAAACAAACCCCCGGGGCGTGACAGATTACATTTGGTATCAGAGCCAATAACCAGCCGGAAGTGTGCGGCGAGTCTCGGCTGAGCCTGGGTCTAGATGACAGGGCTAGCGAGACAAGTCTCACATCGCCTGGTGATCTTGGGCTGCTGTGTGTGTTTGGGCTGACGAGGACGTCAGGCCTAAACGGGGGGAGTCTGTGACGGCCCCAATAGTCCCACATCGGATGTGGATGGAATTGTGATTGGGTTTATATGAGACATGGACACTAGTAATAATAACTGGGCTTAAGCATTTTGGGCTGTGGTTTGGGCCCAACGAGTTATTATTGCTAGTGGGCCGGGTCGTTACATTTGGTATCAGAGAAATTCATTCAATCACAACAGTTAGTGCCGACATCCGTGGGAATACCTCACTTATCTACAAATGAATGAAATGGGTAGGGCATAGGACTGTAGAACGTGAGTGATCGGGGGGGGGGGGGAAATTGGAGTCTTTTCTCGAGCTAAGTGGTTCGTTGTTGTAGGTAAAGTCTGATGTTGACCCTGTTGTGTGTGACAGACATGGTGCGCACCAGATCATCGGCGGGAGACGCCGAGGCAGACGCGACAACATCGACGGCCGCGGAGAACCAGCTCCTGCGGCAGCAATTGCGGGAGATGGCGGGGCAATTGGCCACCCTCGCCGATCACGTGCGTCAGTTGACGCATCAGCAGCAGGCCGCGCCAGTGACGGCCGCCCCGGTCCCTCCGCAGGGGCCGACAGCACCGGCCGCGGCACCACCGACAGCGCCACCGCCGGCGGCGACTACGGGACCGGCGCCAGGGACAACTAGCCGGGTTACTCTGGAGGAGACAGTAGTCACGCCTACCCCTACCGTGGCTGCCGCCGCCGCGAGGGAGGGGAGGGTTGTGATGAGCGAGCGGGATCGGGTGCGGGCCAACTTGAAAGACTTTAAGAAACACGACCCGCCCACGTTCGAAGGGGACACGACTGATCCGTGGGTCGTCGAGAAATGGGTGGGGTCGATGGAGAAACTTTTTGAAGACCTACTCATGGAGGATGATGAGCGGGTTCCCCTAGCAGTCCATTGCTTGGAAGGGAACGCCCGCTTGTGGTGGAAGACGGTACGCCCCGATACTGCTAAGGGTACCGCTTTCCCGTCCTGGGCAACATTCAAGCAGGAGCTGTTCGAGGCCTTCTTCACCAGCAGTGTCAAGAAGAAGTTGGAAGATGACCTGAACCATATCCAGCAGGGAAACCGGACGGTCATGGAGTACCAACGGGAGTTCGTCCGCCTAGCGAACTGCGTCCCGTTCGTTATAAGGGACGAGGCTCACAAGGCGCAACTCTTTGTGGATGGCTTGCGGAGCAATATCTTTGAGGTGGTGCAAGCAGCCGACCTGCACACCTTCCAGAAAGTGGTCGACAGGGCCACTACGGTGGAGCGGGGTTTTGCGGTCACCGGCGCCAGAAGGGAGAACTCGGCGCGGCTGGAGGACAGGAAGCGGCAACAGCAGAACTCGGGAGGAGGCTCTTGGAGTGGGAGCGGAGCCCCCAAACGGTGGAAACCGCAGGCGGGGCCCCGGGGCGCGCCAGCAGGAGGGCCGAGGCGGGAAATAGGCCTTGTGTCATATGCGGGGGAGGGCACCTGGCGGGAGAGTGCCCCCAAAGAGGCGACCACTGCTTCAGGTGCGGCAAACGGGGGCACTTCCACCGCAACTGCCCCTTAGGCGGGGGACCTGCGCCCTTTGCAGCTCCTACGCCCACGCCACAGCTCTCAGGGCGGGGGAAAGCTCCTATGGCGTCGACTTCTAGACCCCCTGCACCACGGCGCGAGGAGGACAGGCAACCACAACCAGGCGGGAGAGTCTTCTCAATGACCCGCCAAGAGACAGTCCGCCGGAGGACGCACTTGCAGGTATTACTTCCGTTTCGAATTCCCGTGCTAGAACTCTTTTCGATACCGGAGCAACACACTCTTCATCTCTCGTGATTTCGTGTCTATGCATGGTCTCGAGGAGATACCCCTTCAAAATCACTTGACGGTCCAAACGGCGGGAGGAACTTTGGAGGCGGTCAGCTTGGTGGCCGCCTGCTCGATTAAGCTTGGGCGACTGGCTTGCCCATGGGATTTGGTGGTAATCCCCCTGAAGGAGTACGACGCGGTGTTGGGCATGGACTGGCTCACGAGGTACCAGGCACTTATCGACTGTGACAAGCGACAAGTGCGTTGCAAGAACCGGGCTTTCCCGAGCATGTGTATATGGCGGGCAAGAGTATCTCCTTTCCGGCGATCATCTCAGCAGCACGGGCCAGAAGATTGGTAGAGGGTGGTTGCGTGGCCTATTTAGCATCGGTGGATTTGGCTACCCGACCCTCGACGACACCTGCAGATATTCCAGTGGTGAAGGACTTCCCCGACGTCTTCCCCGCGGAACTGCCCGGGATGCCTCCAGAGCGGGAGGTGGAGTTCCCTATCGAGCTACTACCAGGCACGCAGCCTATTACGAAGGCGCCTTACCGAATGGCCTTCGCAGAGCTAAAGGAGCTTAAGGCACAACTGGAAGACCTCTTGGACAAAGGGTTCATCAGACCGAGTGTGTCACCCTGGGGCGCACCGGTACTCTTTGTGCGGAAGAAAGATGGAAGCCTGCGTCTCTGCATTGATTACAGAGGGATAAACAAAGTCACGGTGAAGAATAAGTACCCCCTGCCCAGAATCGACGACCTCTTCGACCAGTTACGGGGAGCGACGGTCTTCTCCAAAATTGACCTGCAATCGGGCTACCACCAACTCCGAGTTCGAAATGCAGACATCCCCAAGACCGCCTTTCGGACTCGGTACGGCCACTACGAGTTTACGGTGATGCCGTTCGGGCTTACGAACGCCCCCGCAGTCTTCATGGACATGATGAACCGGATCTTCAGACCCTTCTTGGATCGGTTCGTGGTAGTCTTCATCGACGACATTCTGATTTACTCCACTACCGACGAGGAGCACGAGGACCATTTGCGAACGATCCTCCAGACCCTCAGAGAGCAGAAGCTGTTCGCTAAACTCAAGAAGTGTGAGTTCTGGCTGCGCGAAGTCGGTTTCCTAGGACATGTGATCTCGGCACAGGGAATCGCCGTGGATCCCAAGAAGGTAGAAGCAGTGGTTGACTGGCAGCCGCCGACGTCGGTGACAGAGGTCCGTAGTTTCCTAGGACTGGCAAGATATTACAGGCGCTTCGTTGAGGGTTTCGCGAAGATTGCTACCCCTTTAAATCGGTTGACCAGAAAAGGGGAGAAGTTCATATGGACGGCCAAATGCCAGGAGAGTTTTGAGGAACTCAAGAGGAGATTAACCAGGGCACCAATACTTGTGCTGCCGACACCCGGAGAGGATTATGAAGTGTACTGCGATGCATCAAGGATCGGTCTTGGAGGTGTTCTGATGCAACAGGGGAAAGTGATTGCCTACGCGTCCAGGCAGCTGAAGGATTACGAAAAGAACTACCCGATACACGACTTGGAATTGGCTGCTGTAGTCTTCGTTTTAAAACTGTGGAGGCATTATCTCTTTGGAGTCCACTATAACGTCTTCTCAGATCATCAAAGTCTTAAGTACATCTTTACCCAAAAAGAATTAAACTTGCGGCAGAGGCGGTGGCTAGAGTTGTTGAAGGATTACGACTTGTCGATCCAATACCATCCCGGGAAGGCAAACGTGGTGGCAGACGCCTTGAGCAGGAAAGGGCATCAAGAAGGGGCGTCGGAGAGCACGATAACGGAACAGAACCACTTGATCGCGGAGTTCGCACGAATGCAGTTGGAGGTGGTGCCAGCGGGCACGGTTATGCGACTTCTAACCTTGGTGGTCAAGCCGACGTTATTTGAGAAGATCCGGGAGGGACAGCAGACCGACCCACACCTACAGCGCATACGAGACAAGATTCCCCTGGGCCAAGAGAGCGATTTTGCGGTGGAAGACGACGGCACCTTACGGTTCCGCGGACGGATCTGCGTGCCGGACTCATCAGAGTTGAAGGAAGAGATCTTAGCGGAGGCACACCGAGCCCCTTATGCGGCACATCCAGGGGGCACGAAGATGTACAGGGATCTCAAACAGACTTTCTGGTGGCCTAAGTTGAAAGAAGACGTGACTCGACACGTGGCTCACTGCCTAGTATGCCAACAGATAAAGGCCGAGCATCAGCGACCAGCAGGGAAGCTACAGCCCTTACCGGTACCAGAGTGGAAATGGGACCAGATCACCATGGATTTTGTCACTGGATTCCCACGTTCACAACAGGGCCACGACGCGATCTGGGTCATAGTCGACCGGTTAACCAAGTCAGCATATTTCCTGCCAATTCATACAACTTGGACCCGCGAACGGTTAGCTCAAGTCTACATCAGCGAGATCGTGAGACTACATGGAGTACCGGCATCGATCACCTCGGACAGAGACACGCGCTTTGTCTCGAAGTTTTGGCAAAGCCTTCAGCGGGCTATGGGGACCAGACTACAGTTCAGCACAGCCTTCCACCCTCAGACGGACGGACAGTCGGAGCGTGTGATACAAACCCTCGAGGACCTGCTTCGCGCCTGTGTGCTGGATTGGGGGATCGGTTGGTCACGCTACCTACCCCTCGTGGAATTCGCCTACAACAACAGCTACCAGGCCAGTATCCAGATGGCGCCCTACGAAGCCTTATACGGAAGGCGCTGCCGATCCCCGATTTGTTGGGACGACTTGGGAGAACGGAAACTCTTGGGACCCGATTTAGTGGAAGAAACTGAAGAGAAGGTACGCCTTATCAGACAGCGCCTGCTGACCGCCCAGAGTCGACAGAAGAGCTACGCAGACCAGAGGCGCCGAGACTTGGAATTTCAAGTGGGGGAACATGTGTTTTTGCGGGTCTCACCGTCCAGAGGAATCAAGCGTTTCGGGCTAAAGGGCAAGCTGAGCCCACGGTTTGTGGGGCCATTCGAGATCCTAGAGCGTATTGGCCCAGTAGCTTACCGCCTCGCCCTACCACCAAACCTCGACCGAGTCCACGACGTGTTCCACGTTTCAATGCTTCGGAAATATCTTCCCGACCCATCACACGTTCTGGACGCCTCTGCACTCGAACTTAAGGAGGACCTAAGCTTCGAAGAAACCCCGGTGAGAATCCTGGCAAGGGAAACCAAATCACTGCGAAACCGAGCCATCCCCTACGTGAAGGTGCTCTGGAGCAACCATGAGGAGCGAGAAGCAACTTGGGAGTTGGAGTCAAAAATGAGGGAGTGCTACCCCGCCCTTTTCCCCGCGATCCAGGATTAAGTTTCGAGGACGAAACTTGTTTTTAAGAGGTGAGTGATGTAGTAACCGCCCTTAAATTGTATCTTTGGATTTTAATTATTTTCTTATTTATGACGTTTCCCCTTAGCGGTCCGGCGGTTGGATTAATAAATCGTTTTTTTCTGGGCAGACCGTCGGGGCTCGCCGGTATTTTTAGGCGATAGAGCTCGCAAAACGGAGCGCGGCGGTGCGATCGGATTATTTTTCCGACTCCGGATTCTCCTAGAATAAATTCCGGAAGTTCGTTAGTAACGCAGGCAACCGGCACGACTTTCGAGGCACGACGGACCCAGGTTCGAACCCAAATCCTCACCCCGGTTGACCCAGGGTTTGGGTTTAATTGTCTCCCAAACCCTGTCCACCGATTCTTTATTTGGGTAATTCGGGGATTTTTGGGTTAAGTCCCCTACGGTACCAAATCAGCTAATTAATTTGGTATTTGGAAATTTTAGGTTTCGGCCCCCCCTTACTCCTTTTTTTTACTTACCTCGTACGTATCGCACCCGATCGCGGATAGGAACTGCTTCCTCTTCCTCTTCCTCTTCCTGCGATCGAGCGGCGCGGAGATTCACGGCGGAACAAGCGAGGGGAGGAGGAACGTTTGCGCACCTCCGGGACGATCCCTCGTCTTGCAAACTCCGACGCCGCGACCAAGGTAAACGGTGAATTTATTTATTCTTTCGATTTCTTGTTTCGTGAAAAGCCGGGGGAAATCCCTTGAGGTTTCGGGGTGGGTTTTCCTTCGTCTCGGGCCGCGTGAGAGGCGAATCCGGGGACTAAACGGGAGGCCGCCGCCGCCGTGGTTAAACGGGAGGCCGCCGCCGCCATCACCGTGTTCACGGGGTCATCGCCGGAGCCGCCGTGAGCGCGGGGTCGCGATCGGAGTCGAAAACGAACCACTGTTGGGGTTTTTCTGGCCGCGGTCCACACGCCCGGGTGCACCCGGCGCACGCCGTTCCGGCCCGGGGCTGCGGACCCGGCGCACAAAGCTGTGCGCCAGGCCGCGCGGTCCACCGGGCCGGCGTGCGCCCGGCGCACGCGTTCCGGCCCGGGGCCGCAGACCCGGCGCACAAAACTGTGCGCCAGGCCTGCGCGGTCCACCGGGCCGGCGTGCACCCGGCGCACGCCCTCGCGGCCCGGGCCGCGGACCCGGTGCACGGCGCGGTGCGCCTGGACGCGCGGTGCACGCCCGAGCGTGCACCCGGCGCTCGTCAACAGTAGCGGGGGCCGTGGACCCGGTGCGCGCCCGCACCCGTGCGCGGCCCGGCCCGAGACGCCCGGTGCACTGCTGCAGGGTGCTCCCGGTCTGCGCCGCGCCCGCCCGCCGCCGTGGACCCGGTCCACGCCTGGTCCCGTGCACCAGGGTTCCAAATAAAAGCCCAGAAGCTCCGTTTTTAGCCCGTTTCGCGCCATTTTTGAGTGTTTTTAACCACGAAGACATTTTTAACAAGTATAAATTTTGTTGTAGTTGTTTGGGCACACAGCGAGGGCGTTTTAGTTGGAGTTCCGCACATCTTCTCCTTCGCATAGAGGTGGGTTCAAATTCTAAGTCCTTTTTATTCTATCATGTTGGACGGGGGTACTCATACGTGTACTTGGGTTAGAGCATTGTGGGAAAGCATCAACCATGTGTTTACGGTTTTATTGTTCTTTCGCTTTGATATATATATGGTGTTTCATATGGCTTTTACGCATTGGATATTTATACATATTGCCTCACATGGTTCACGTACACACATATATATATACTGCTTCACGGTTACTGTGCTCGAGGCTGCGACACGCGCACCCGCGGTTTGGCCACCGCAAGGGTGCGCTTTTCCGGAAAAGTGGTCTCTGACCCGTGTATACCCACGAGGTGACGTAGTGGGGCCCCTTATTAGTTGTGGGGTTTGAGGCGCCGAGGTGCGAGCGGTGCGACCCGTCGGTTTAGTTGTCCGACGGGGTCGGGTTTCTACAGGTACGGTATGGGCCGTCGGTTTAGTTGTCCGACGTGGCCAGGTATTACAGGTTACAGGCGTACAGGTTGCCGTTTCCCCTCTTGAGAGGGTGGTTGCTCCGGTTGTCTTCACGGTTTGTTTATTATATTTTTCCCGTTCTGTTATTATTAGTCACTGACTTCCCACTTCGTGACAGGGTTCAGGCGGGGGGAGAGGTAGGCGACGGTGAGGACGGGGCAGGAGCAGCTGGGTCGCTGGGGACCCTGGATTGTATTTTCTCTTTCATCCTTGCATTTCATTTTCATTGTAGTTATGTGTGAGGTTCTCGATACCCTCGTGGGGTCGACGTGGATGTCGGTATGGATTGCATTTAGTTATCCTTTTATGCATTACTGTTCCTTCCATTTCTGTTGGCCGTTTGAAAAAGAAAAAGAAAACCAAACCAAAGAAAAGATTTCGAAAACCGTTTTTAAAATCTAAGTGTCGTGTGGGCACTGGTTTCAAAACCCTGTGGATTTATGGATTGCGAAATGGATTTCAAAACTTGGGTGTCGTGTGGGCACCATTTTCAAAACCTTGTGGATTTATGCGGATTGTGAAACTCGTTTTCAAAACATAAGCGCCGGGTGGGTGCTCCTTTAAATCTGTGGATTTGTCCTTTTCAAATTGATCGGCCGTACGCTTTAACAAACTTGAATGCTAGTTGTATGTTAGTAACCGTTGTGATTGAATGGTTGTGAATGTTTGGGAGATGTACTAAACGCTACGCCGTGCACATACAGGGGAGACTCTGTCCATTTGCAGAGAGATCCTGTATGTGCGGCGGATCTGGGCACGCGCCGGGGAAGAGAAGTCTTCTTTTGGAAAAAAAAAAAAAAAAACAAACCGTTTCCGCTAAAACAAACCCCCGGGGCGTGACATAACCCAACACTACCCACCTGACACGCAATTCCACACCCAAATAGCCTCCTCGCTGTCCACAGTCCTCTAACAGCGCAATCCGTCGAAAACAGTGTACTACAGCACAAAACAACGCACCCGGTGTAAATACAAATCCCAGAAATACAGCCTTTGCTGTTTTTCCAAACAGCATAAAAAAAAGAGGGATTTTCACCTCTGTACAGTGCTCCGAAAAATCCAGAAAAATCACGGTTGCGTTCCTTGCGACGAGTAGATCGAAATCGACTACTTATTTGCCTTGATCCGATGCTCCTAGGCTCCAGAAAATATCACAGCAAAAAGAGGGGTCAAAGGTGCCTCAAGAACCATGCCAAGAATGCAAAACGAGGCAAAGTGATCAACACGGAAAACGAAGCCTTACCTCTTAGGAACACGCTGTCGCAGAAATCGTTCAAAAATTCCTCCTGGTTAGCACATAGGGATTTTCCGACTGAACTGCGACGGAAAATAGGCCGAAATCGACAATCGTCGCAGCACGCCGCGTCGCAAATAACTCGCTGTTGGAAACTCCAAAAATTCTAAAACTTCTAGGAGAGATAGAGGACAGAGAGAGAAACAACTTTTATAAGGGGCAAAATCTCATTTTCTCTCTCTATAATTCGAAAATGGCAGAGAGAGAGAGAGGTCAATTTATAATGGGCCAAATCCTATTCGGGCTCCACAAAAGATCCGGGCCCATAACAGGAAACACCAATCCGGCCAACCAGAACGCGCCACGCCACCGAAAACAGAAAACAGCTGTACCAGCCAATAGAATCATGCCACGTGTCACCCGCCGCCCATGTTTTCCACGCACGCGGCGCACGTGGGCGGCTCTGCGCCCGCCAATGAACAGTGGACACGTGTCCCACGTGGTCCACGGGGCGCACGAGCCCGGTCCACGCGCCGGGTCTTTCGGATCCTGTCGGCCAATCAGGAGATGCCACGTGTCAAGCCTCCGCCGCCTCCTTTGACGCCGTCTAGCCAATCAGATGATGCCACGTGGCATTGCCGACCTTCCGTGCACCCGGTGCACGCCATGCCCATGGACCCCGCGCCTGCGCGCCTGCCCGCGCTTGCCCGCGTCTGCCCGCGCTGCCCGCGGCCCTGCTCCGCCCCCTGCGCCGCCGCCGCCGGTCGCCGGAACCTCGCCGGAGTTACTGTTCCGGCGTGAACAGTAACCTTTGCCAAAAAATTCAAGTAAATACACCATTTTGATCATTTTCGCGCGCTGAGTCCAAATCCGCCGTCTGTTTCGCCAAATTCTCATCCGAAATTCTTTCGAAAGCCCCCGGAAGGCCCACTTGATCCGATTTTCGCGCCGGGTTCATTTCTGAGGTCCGTTTTCGATACTACAAGCTCCAATACACTATGTAAGCTTCCTATAGTTGCCGCTAATACTATAAAAATCTCTACAAAAGTCCGGATCATCACACTTATGCTCCAGCGAGCAGGCCATCTTCTTCCGATCCCACAGATTATCGCCCTCCAGCTTAGAGTGGGCGAGTGTATGCTGCACGGGTAGAGGACTCTTCGGCAGCAGACAATGTGGTGGCAGGTATCACCTTACTTTCTGGCATTAGGACTCGCACTCTATTTGATACTGGAGCATCGCATTCTTTCATTAGTAGATCTTTCGCATCATTACATGGGTTAGAGGTAGGACTTTTACCACGTGCACGAGAGGTTCAGATTTCCGATCACACCTTGCACGTGGAGGAGTGTTGTTGGTCCTGCCCGATGCAGATCGAGTCCTGGATTATGCCAGCAGACCTGTTGGTCTTGAGACAGCTGAGGGACTTTGATGTGGTTCTCGGGATAGACTGGCTGGCTCGGTATTTCGCGACTATTGATTGTGCCGAGAGGACTGTCACTTTTAGAGAGCCAGGCCAGGAGGTGTTGGTATACCGGGGATGTCAGAGTGCTTTCTTTGCCTTTATGGTTTCGACTTCCCGAGTGAGGAGGATGATTCATCGAGGATGTGTAGCCTTTTTGGCTAGTGTTGTTGAGGGGCCTACGGCGGCACCGAGACTCGGGGATATTCCTATTGTTCGCGAGTTTCCGGATGTGTTTCCACCTGAGCTGACTAGTATGCCGCCCGACAGGGAGATCGAGTTTGTGATCGACGTAGTTCTAGGAACTGCGCCAATCTCTAAGGCTCCTTACCGGATGGCACCGGCTGAGTTGCGAGAGCTTAAGGCACAGCTGCAAGATTTGATTGATAAGGGCTTTATTAGACCCAGTGTGTCGCCCTGGGGAGCGCCGGTGCTATTCGTGAAGAAGAAGGATGGGTCACTTAGGCTGTGTGTGGACTATAGGGAACTGAATAAGGTGACCATCAAGAACAAGTACCCTCTGCCGCGTATCGACGATCTCTTTGATCAGCTGCAAGGATCTTGTGTCTTTTCCAAGATCGATCTATAGTCTGGTTACCACCAACTGAAGGTGAAGGCCGAGGATATTCCCAAGACTACTTTCAGATCTCGGTACGGGCATTATGAGTTTACAGTTATGCCGTTTGGATTGACTAATGCCCCTGCCGCCTTTATGGACTTGATGAACAGGATATTTCGGCCATTTCTGGATCGTTTTGTGGTGGTGTTCATTGATGATATCCTTGTTTACTCCTGGAGCGAGGCCGAGCATGTGGAGCACTTGAGGACTGTGCTACAACTTCTACGAGAAAAGAAGTTGTATGCCAAGCTGGCGAAGTGTGAGTTTTGGCTTCGGGAGGTAGCTTTCTTGGGCCATGTGATTTCCGCCGCCGGTGTGCCAGTAGACCCGGCGAAGATTGAGGCAGTTCGAGATTGGCCCCGACCGACGACTATATCAGAGGTGCGTAGCTTCATGGGTTTAGCTGGTTATTATCGTCGGTTTGTGGAAGGCTTTGCGAAGCTTTCCACACCCCTCACTCGGTTGACGCGTAAAGGAGTTAAGTTTATTTGAAGGACTGCCAGAGGATCTTCGAGGAGCTGAAGGATAGATTGATGACCGCTCCTATCCTTTCCCTCCCTGTTATGGGGAAAGGATATGTGATCTACAGTGACGCATCGCACAGTGGACTCGGTTGTGTGTTGATGCAGGAAGGGAGGGTAATTGCTTATGCATCGAGACAGCTCAAGGATTACGAGAAGAATTACCCTACCCACGACTTGGAGCTCGCTGCCGTGGTGTTTGCACTGAACCTTTGGCGCCATTACCTGTATGGAGAGCATTGTGAGATCTACACCGACCATAAGAGTTTAAAGTATCTGTTCACTCAGAAGGAGCTGAACTTGAGGCAGCGCATGTGAGGACCTAGTTTCCCCGTGGGGAGTTTTCTGGTGGTTTGGCAGCTTTCGAAGGCCTGCGTGGTGTGTTGGTGGTGTTTGTGCACAATTTGGACACAAGTGGTGGACTTCGGGCTTAAAAATGGATCACGAGAGTACTTGGAGGGCCCGTCGAGTGATTAGAAGTGATTTCGCGCGACACGTGTGACACCCCCGGAATTTGGATTAGTCCTATATATAAATGATATAATAGGACTAAATCTCTCAACCCGGCTATAGCATTTTGGATGGTAGTAAGATCCAAGAGGTTATGAGAGTTAAGCGTGCTAGAGCTAGAGTAGTTCTAGGATGGGTGACCCCCTGGGAAGTGGGGCGTCACAGTTGGTATCAGAGACATTCACCAGCCGGAAATGTGAGATGAATCTCGGCTGAGCCAGGGTTATATAGCGGGTAGAGCGAGGCTCCCCGACTAATGACCGTTGTGAGTGGAGTGCAGCTCCTCACAAGGTCGGCTAAGGCTAGCGAGACGAGTCTCACATCGCCTGGTGCTTGTGAGTGTGCTTGAGCCTGACGTGGACGTCAGGGCTTAAAGGGGGGAAGAATGTGACACCCCCGAAATTTGGATTAGTCCTATATATAAATGATATAATAGGACTAAATCGCTCAACCCGGCTATAGCATTTTGGATGGTAGTAAGATCCAAGAGGTTATGAGAGTTAAGCGTGCTAGAGCTAGAGTAGTTCTAGGATGGGTGACCCCCTGGAAGTGGGGCGTCACAACACGGATGTCAAATTTGGACTCAGGGCGAAGTTTGGATAAAAGATCACCTCTCCGGATGCCTTCGGGAATTTTTAGAGATGGAATTTGGCAAAACGGATTTTAGAAATGGACCCGGCGCGAAAATCGAATCAAGTGGGCTTTTCGGGGGCCTTCGGCAAAATTACGGATGAGAATTTGGAGAAACGGACATCGGATTTGGATTCAGTGCACGAAAACGATGAAAATGGACTACCTACTTGTATTTTTCGGAGCCCGGATGATCCGGCACGGTTTTCGATGCAGTGTTACTGTTCCGGCGGCCGGCGGGCAGCGACGGCAGCGGCAGAGCGCGGCGGCGCAGGCGTGCGGGCAGGCGCGGGCAGGTGCGCGGTCCACCGCGGAGGCGTGCACCGGGCGAGGGCCACGTGGCAGCTCCCGGTTGGCCGGCGCAGCAGGCGCGGTCCACGGGGAAAAGCGCGGTGTACGGTGGACCGGAGGGTAACACGTGGCGGCGTGTGGTTGGTGCGGTGTAGCGCGCTAGGTGCACCGAGCTGGTGTGGGTCGCCTCGGGGCGCGTGCCTGGCAGGGTGCGCAGGCGGCGCTGACGCGCGCACGTGGGCGCGTCAGGCGCGCGTTGACTGGGAGTGCCGCCACGTTTCGACTCCCCGTTGGGCCACGTGTCGCCCGCTGGGTGGCCCCGCACGGCTGTCCGCTGTTTTGTGGGCGACGTGGAAGCCTCCGGGCGTTTCGGGCGTGAACAGTGTTGGGCCGGGCCCAACACTGTAGCAGCCCGAAACATTTCGGGCGCCCGGAAGTGGGGACTCAACCGGCATTTTGTGATTTGCTCTGGAGCATTTAAAAGCGATCCGAGCTTCCTTCTTTCCCCTTTTTCTGGCATTTCCGAGCCTCCTCTCGCCATGGCGCCTTCAGCAAACTTGATCCCCGAGCTATGCTGCATCCATCTGCAAAGTTTTGAGATTTTTGGTGGCACGCTTATCGAGGTTTCCATTTTTACGGCGCGGCGCGACGCTCGTCCATTTGGGTTCCCCTTCGTCGCGTTTCGGTGCGCGAGCTCCCCCGGCCTACTCCGACCATCTTTTTGAGCGATTTCTTTGCCATTGGATTCGCAACAGGTGAGGCTACGATTTTGGTTTCTCGGACATTTTCTGGTTTTGCGTTTTTCGAGGAGTTTTTCCTTGCTCACTGGGACACTGGTTTGCTGTGAGGATTTGTGAGGACAGCAGCTTCATCCGAGGAGATCTCCGCGCACAAGCCTCGGATCAGGACGTGCTTACAGACTTTTTTTCATCTACTCGACGCGAGGATCATCGTGGTATTTTTTTTGGAATTTCTTGAGGCCTTCCCGGAGGTATACATCTTCCTTCTTATCTGTGCAAGAGTTTACAGTTGATTGGTTTTGGGATTTTGCGTACCGATACTGTGGAATTTGTAACTTGGCCTACGGTGCTCGGATTTGGGCGTACAGGAACCCGTTTCGAAGCTATCGACGCGAGGAACGCTGTGGTATTTATTTTCAGAATTTTTGGAGCTCTTTCTGCAGGTGAAAATTTGACTTCTTTGCGGCTGAAATTTCAGTGTTGTATACTTGGCAGATTTTGGGATTTTAAGTGTAATTGTAACCTTGTGTTGTACCCAGGAGGGTTTCTAGACTGTACTGGACCTGTTGGACTTGAAGTTGCTATTTCCTGGTATTTTCAACTGTGGAATCTTGGACAGTTAGCGCCTTCAGGTGGGTGGCCTTATCTTCAAGTTGGATGGACTGAACAGTAAATCTGCTATAGTAGGAACATGCATGATAGTGGATTCTTATGTAGCATGCTAGAATGTAGGAATGGTTATTCCTTGTAATTATCTGTTGATCTTATGATCTCTTTTGCTTCCTACTTCCTGTTCAATTTTAGTTATCTTGGAACTTGACCTAGCACCCCCGTCATATGTTGCATGTGTAACCAGACCAGTATAAAACCCTCACTTGGGCTAGGGTTATTATGTTTAGACATCCACACTGTTCTTTCATTCCTGGACTTAGTGTTATCCTCACCCGGGTAGTGGGCCGAGCGGTCGGGACTTCTTTTTAGTGTGGGTTGCATTTGCACTCGTGCTTGGGAGCAGAGTGGAGTCTGGTAGTTGTAGTGGGTTGCTTATCTGTGCCGGGAGCCGTTTGGGTAAACGGTAGTCCCGGAAGGTCTTGTATCCCTGTTTGTGCTGTCGCCACTGTGTTAGTGGCAGTTGTGTGCTTGTGTTAGCTGGACCTAGAACCCAGAACCTTTTTGACATACACATGATTTTTAGTCTATCTATGTTTTTCTTCCAAGCTTCGAAGGGCCGCTGGAGTCTGTTCTTGTTTGATTGGACAAAGGCATCAGCCCTTCGGGGTTTGGGTAAAACACTTGTTTTCTAACTGTTTTTCTAAAAAGAACTAAAATCATTAAATATGGATTTCTTCCAGATCAAAATTGTTGGGTTTAGGTTAATAAGGATCTAAATAGGGGAAAAAACACCTAGAGGGGGGTGAATAGGTGTAAACAATAAACACTCAAAAAATCATTGCGCAAATAAACCCAATGCGGAAAAATAAAATAATACGCAAGATTTTTACGTGGAAAAACTCCAAACCGGAGTAAAAAACCACGGGACCGATAACACGGCGAAATCCACTAGAGTTAACACACGTACAAGGTGATATACCGTACTCACAGACGACTCAACCTTTTACCATACGCTCCTAGTAGATCTTCTCCGCTCGCTCCACGACGCTTCTCGAATCCACGATCCGCGCCCAACGCTGAATCCACAGCGTCCAACGTCGAGTCCACGACGTCCAACCGAATCCACGGTCTTCACCCAATGGCACGCTTCGAATCCACGAACGTACCTCGCTCCGAATCCACGAGAGCGGTTGCACCTTGAATCCACAAGGCCACGCGAGTCCACGCGCCGATTTTGGGATAAATCGTTGTTTTTTGGGTGGTGATGATCCGCCGAATACTTAGATCAAAGATAGATCGGAAATACCATCTAAGTATTCATTGATTTGATTCTACTCAAAATGTGAGTATGAAAAACCTAGAATCAAATCAATCAATATAGATGAAGAACCATTGAATAGATCTAATGATTTCCGTTCTTCTCTATATATGTGGATTTTTCTTTTCGGCTATTTTTCTTTATTTTTCAATATGGATGCCCTAGAAATGAATAAGAGGGCTATTTATAGGTTAGAAACCCTAGGAAGAATATTCGGATCAAAAACAAACTTTTCTGGAAAGTTTTACCGACGGCGATCCGGATTGGAATTGGCGATCCGGATTGCAGAAGCACAAAAGACGGTTTCCAGAAAAATGCCTGTTCGGGATCCGGATCGTAGTCCCCGATCCGGATCGTTCATACAGTTTCACCAAAACACCATGTTCGGGATCCGGATTGCAGAGGCTGTGATCCGGATTGAAGCAGTGGATTGAACAGTGTATGAACACACCTTTCGGGATCCGGATTGCAAGACGATCCGGATCCTGAACATGTCCCATGTCCAGTTTTTGATGTTTAAGCAATTAAAACCTCTTCCAGGTGTTTCTACACTATAAGAAGTATTCGGATCATCAAAATTCTTTAGTTAAACGTACCTGATCCTTTTGAATTCTTCTTTCTTGAGATTGAGGTATACGATCCAAAGTTTCTTCATCTTCAATCTTCAAGACTTAATACATTCACGAAATACGCCAACTCAAATTCCGTAACAATCTCCCCCTTTGGCGGTTTCGTGACAAAACACAAATCCACAAAAGAAAATTCAAAAAGATATTTTTGTTGCTATCACCATACAACAAAAATTTACAAAAGAGATCCAGAAATTAAATACATGAGATAAACTCCTAAAACAGACTCTAGACTTAGACATCTGTAATCTCTGCACACAGAAAGCATTCTTGACAAACAAAATCGTTAGATACCTCAAGAATTGAAACGTTCAAAACCAACTACAGAGATAGAGTTTTTCTCATCATGACATTTGAAAAATTCAGATATGTAAGAGAATCATAGTTAAAACCAACATATCTTCTAAGCAGTCAAAAACCAAATGTCAAAGTATGTTAGTCCAACATCAACTTGTTAGTCATATTACATGCCCAAATAGTTAGTCAAATAGTTAGTATAGAAGCATGTCAAATCAATCACAAAGAAAAACCAAAGTTGAGTTGAAGTCATACTTACCTTACTTAGTCATTGATATTCACAATCATTGTTCAAAGTTCATTGTTGACTCTAACTCTCTCTCTCTCTAACTCTCTCCCCCTTTTTGTCACAAAACAAAGCCAAAACGTAGCAAGAGCTACAATATGTAAGGAGAGTAAAAAACGTAAAGTTCTAATAATATGCACAAACTGAGAACTAAAAGTAAAGTAAGAATCAAAAGACTAAAAAAAAAAAATCCTGCACAAAAGAAAAAGAAAGTCAGTTTTCAGAATCTGAGTCTTCAGAACTTGTGCAACCAATCTTAGAATTATCTTTCGCATCCGCTTGTCCATTGAATTTATCTTCTTCGTGATGGTAATGTGAGCTGCTGTTGTTATTTCAAGCTCATTGGCAATCCTTTGTTGTTCCTTCAAAATTTGTTCCTGCTGAACGGATAGTTGTTGCTGTGACTTAAAGATCGTATATAACGATGCTTCATCATCTGTGCCAGGTGCTTGCCGAGATGGTGATGCAGTCGTGCCTGTACCGGGCTTCGTTCCAGATGCAGAAGGTTGAGTGACATGTGGCAACTTGTGAAGGGATTTGACAATCGTGGACTCATCTATCATGCCCAGACATTGATGATAGGTTGTAGAAGTGATATCAACTTGAAATTTCTGTAAAATCCTCATTATAATCAGTGGAAATGGAATTCTTTCAGCAGGATGAGGATGCTCGACATATCGCGCCATTCTATTCCAGATGATGTACGGAATGTTGATATTCAATGCCGTTGCCTCTGATGGATGTCCTATGAGATACAAGAACAACAACCGTTCCCATCTCACAACCTTCGTCTGCATGTTTGGAAGTATATTGTAACACGTGATGAAGTTTAAGAAGCGATATTCAAGACGAAGTTCTTTAGATCGAACAGATTTTTCGGTTGATTGAGTTCCCTCGAGACAAATTCCCTCGATAACTTTTCGCCATAAAGTGTTTGTCAAATTTACTCCTTTCAGGTAGTGAGCTCCTGTCTTGCTGGCTTCCATTCCCAAAACCTCACCAATCAATTGTGGAGTGATCTTAAACCTTGTGCCTTGGATATTCGTGTAGAACTCCATAGGACCGTTCTCAAATTCCCGAAGATGCCGTGCATTGGTATAGAAGGTCCTCACATGGTGCAGGCAGTAGCCGAGAGTTTCTGGGAAGCGACACACTTGAATGAGATTCGCTTGTTCAATCAAAATACCAAATTCAGGGCAGTGACCTCGTAGAGCCTCAATGTTCACGTGCCTTTCGCCAATGCATTCGCGATGTGCAAACGCTCTAAGACGATCATTGTTAACAAATACTTCTTCAACACGGGGCGGAGAGTCAGGAGCAATTGGCGGGTCAACACTGGTGTCCTGTCTTAGTCCATAACGTCGAGCAAGTCGTTTCCGTTTCACAGAGATAGTTGGAGCAGACATAGGAGCTTTCCCAGTGTCCATGGGAGCCTTTCCTTTTTGTCTTGAGGTAGTCGGCAATACCTCATCATCATCATCATCCGTTAACATATCCCAGTGAATTTCATTCTCGTTTTCTTCAAGTTCAGTGTCACTAATGACATCGACTTCTCCCTTCTTTGGAGTTTCTTGGCCCTTTTCAATTTATTAGTTGCTCTAGTGTGCACCATCGTAACCAGTAGCAGAATTAACCAGGAGAATGCCATTGATTCTAGTGCTTTGAGTTTGAGAAAGTGTCCTGTGAAACCAACTCAAGAACATATGAAAAATCGTCAATTTTGAAAAATTTGAAAACATTGTACCTAGACAATCATAATCATGTAGAGAAGCCAAGAATCAAATTAGTTTTCCAAAAAGAATTTTAAAAATAGATCAATTCCATGATTTTCAAAAATTCCTCTTTTATGCCCTAAAACCGAATTTTTAGAAATCGAAGCCTAAAAACTCGTTAATCTTGAGAAAACCCAGCATAAAAGCAAAACTAATTGACCCAGAGTTCTTATTTCAAAAGAAATTTGATCAAAAACCATTCACAAACGAAAAAGATCCAAGATTTCAACTCACGTTTGATAAAAAACTGTAAAAACCGAGTTTTGATCAATAAAACTTACTTGAATCCGAAGAACTTTGAGTTTTGAAGCTCCAAGAAGCAAGAAATCTAGAGAGAGAAACTCTAGAGGCTTGAAAACCAGAGATTAGGGTAAAAGAAATCAAAAATCTCTATGTTTCTTATAAAACCCTAGCCGTGATCCGGATCGGATCGAGAATGTGATCCGGATCGGCTACCCGCAGGAAAAATCCTGCGTTCGGGATCCGGATCACTTGCCCCGATCCGGATCGGCTACAACTTTTTCTTCAGAAAAATTTAGAAAAATTCCATAAAATCCAGAAAAAGTATGTAAGCACTTTACCATGTCAACTTTAAACAAAAGACATCGTTTCATACAACAAGAAATAGATTATGCAAAATCTATCAAAAATATCCAAAAATGAAACGAAAATTTACGAAAGTTAAAACACTTAAAGTTGAACAACTTCAATTACATCTATCCTGATCTTATGTGTAATGCCTTTATCAAATCATCAATTTTGGTAAAGAAAATGAAATACCAAGATCAATAGATGTTTGAAATCCCAGATAAGTTAGATAATATATCTAGACAATCTGTTGAAGGAGTGGCTCTTTGAGCATCTTTTATCAAAAATCCCACCTTATACCAACCATGAAATACGACTGAGTCAAGTATTTCAATATGAGTTTCATCAACAATTTTCAAACAAAAATTTGCTTTTCATTCATGGAGTAGATCTTTTTCTTTCATTTCCTCCATGTGGTGGTAGTTTTCACACTCCTCATTGGGATGTAACTCTTTCCACATCTTTTGAGCATTTTACATTTCATTGACTCCCCCTCAATTGGCTATCAATTATTTAATATATAAGGTATTCAACCAAACCATTGATCTCGAATTCATACTCGACTAAGCAATCAAATATGATAATGACTATACCAAGAGATCATTGAGAGAGAAATTGACTTTGATCACTTAAAAGATGGTTTAATTAACGTAAATGATCATTGCAACATTGAAATATTATGACATCAAAAGCATAATAAATTTCTAAATGCATAAAAGGATGCAATTAAAGTCAATTATGATTTATGCTCAATTAATGTGCTATGTACAGAACATAGATAAAGAACAAAACAAAACAAAACAAAAACAAAACCTAACCTAAGCAAAGGTTTCAAAAGAGTTTATTTCAAGGAAAGCATGCCAATTGCTTTACGCAAGTGAATAAAACGTTTTTGATCCAAAGGTTTTGTTAAGATATCGGCTAATTGATCCTCAGTTGAAATATATGACAGTTGAAGAATGTTTGATTCAACTAGCTCTCTAAGAAAATGATATCTAAGTTCAATATGTTTTGTTCTAGAGTGCAACACAGGGTTTTTAGAAATGTTAATAGCACTAGTGTTGTCACATAAAATGGTTACCGAAGATGTTGAAATCCGGAAATCGCTCAACACGCTTTTCATCCAAATCAATTGGGTTGAACAACTTCCTGCAGAAATGTACTCCGCTTCGGCAGTCGAGAGTGCTATGCAGTTCTGCTTTTTACTGTGCCATGCAACAAGGCAGTGGCCAAGATAGAAGCATGCACCACTCGTGCTTTTCCGGTCATCCACCGATCCAGCCCAATCGGCATCTGAGTATCCAACAATATCCAAAGTCGTTCCCATAGGATACCAAATTCCGAAATTGATTGTACCTTTGATATACCGGATGATCCGTTTCACCGCTTTCAGGTGAACCTCCTTCGGTGCTGATTGATATCTCGCACAAATCCCAACACTGAAGGATATATCCGGGCGACTAGCCGTGAGATATAGTAGACTTCCAATCATACTGCGGTACAGTTTCTCGTCTACATTCTCACTTTGTGATTCACTTCCAAGTCCCTTATGGCTAGTTCCCATTGGAGTCGGAAAATCCTTAGAATTTTCAAGATCAAACTTTTTGACCAACTCCAGTGCATACTTGGATTGACACAAGTGAATTCCTTCATCGTTTTGTTTAACTTGTAATCCAAGAAAATAATTCAATTCGCCCATCATGGACATCTCAAATTCGCTTTCCATGGTCTCCGCGAATTTAGAAGCATCATTATCTCTCGTTGCTCCAAAAACAATGTCATCGACATAGATTTGAGCAACTATGAAATTGTTTTGATAATGCTTCACAAAGAGAGTCCTGTCAGCTCCCCCTCGAGTGTAGCCCTTTTCCAAAAGGTGCTTTGTCAACCTTTCGTACCATGCTCGCGGTGCTTGTTTCAGACCGTAAAGAGCCTTTTTCAGACGAAAAACATGGTTAGGTAGTTTATGATCCACAAAACCTTTCGGTTGAGCTACATAAACTTCCTCATTTAAAAATCCATTTAAAAAGGCGCTCTTAACGTCCATTTGAAATAATCTGATTTTAAAATGACAAGCGAT
Organism: Tillandsia fasciculata; assembly: GCA_029168755.2. Lineage (NCBI taxonomy): Eukaryota > Viridiplantae > Streptophyta > Magnoliopsida > Poales > Bromeliaceae > Tillandsia > Tillandsia fasciculata. The sequence goes on along the minus strand of JAQOTM010000051.1, from coordinate 477,886 downwards.
CGCAAACAATATACGAATGGACTCGAGTCTAGCTACAGGGGCGAAAGTTTCATCAAAGTCTATACCTTCTACTTGAGAATAGCCTTGAGCAACTAACCTTGCTTTGTTCCTGATGATAGTACCTTCTTCGTTTTTCTTGTTCTTGAAGATCCATTTGGTACCTATCACATTGTGTTGCTTCGGAGGCTTCGTCAATTCCCAGACTTTGTTTCGCTCGAATTGATGGAGCTCTTCCTGCATTGCTTTAATCCAGTAATCATCTTGGAGAGCTTCATCAACATTCCTTGGTTCGATTTGAGATACATAGCATGCAAATCCGCAAACCAATTGTCTCCGTGTTCTAACTCCTTCTTGTGGATCTCCAATTATGTTCGATTCAGGGTGATCCTTGGAGATGCGTAACGTTTGAGGTAGAGGAGTAGGCGGAGGTACACGAGATGATTCCTGCACATCAGATAAGCTTGAAGAACCGTTAGATGCATCAACATTATTATCGAAAGAATTGTTAGAAGAAGATGCATTAGCAGGTGTATCATCATCAAGAGAGATATCGAGGGTAGATTTTTCAGATTCAAAATGAAAAGCTTCATCTACCTTAACATTTATCGATTCTACGATCGTCTTAGATTCTAAGTTAAAAACTCGATATGCTCTGCTGTTTGTAGAATAACCTAAGAAAATCCCTTCGTCACTTCGAGAGTCAAATTTTCCAAGATTTCGCGATCACGTAAAATAAAACACCGACTCCCAAAGATACGAAAATATTTGATGTTAGGTTTTCTACAAAACCAAAGTTCATATGGTGTATTCAATGTCCCCGGGCGCAAATACACGCGATTGATAACATAAACAGCAGTGTTCACCGCTTCAGCCCAAAAATAAAAAGGTAAGTTCCGGCTGTGAAGCATAACACGTGCCATTTCCTGTACGACCCTGTTTTTGCGCTCGACTACACCATTTTGTTGAGGTGTGTAAGGTGCGGAGAATTCATGTTTAATGCCATTAGAAGTGCAAAAATCAATGAATTTGGAATTTATGAATTCCCCACCTCTATCACTCCTAACTCGAGTAATCCTATCATTCTTTTCTATCATAATACGATTGCAGATTTCGAGAAAAGAATCAAAGGTATCAGCTTTTTCTTTTAAGAAAGCTACCCAAGTATATCTAGAAAAATCATCAACCAACAAGAAAATATACCATTTACCTCCCAGAGATGGTTGACGAGTTGGCCCCATTAAGTCCATATGCAAAAGTTCCAAAGGCCGTTTTGTACCTATGTGGTTCAAGTTCTTGTGTGCAGTCCTAGACTGTTTTCCCTTTTGGCAACCGCCACACACAAGGTTTTGTTCAAAAGAAAGTTTCGGAACCCCCTTGACCACATCTTTATTCGAAATTCTAGCAAGTTCCTTAAAGTTTATGTGACCTAGCCTTTCATGCCAAAGTGTTTCATTTTTCAAAGATGCTAGGTTACATTTTTCAGAAATCTTAGTAGGAACTACATAACAATTGTTTTCTGATCTAACCCCCTTTAAAAAGAAAGCATGGTTCATGTCAGTTACAGTGCATTTATCAGATGAAAAATTAACTGAATAACCACTATCACACAGTTGACTTATGCTTATGAGGTTAGTCTTAAGGCCATGAACAAATAACACATTATCTAGAACCGGGCCATCTGGAATAGCTACCGTTCCCTTTCCAACAATTTTGGAAGACCGACCATCTCCGAAAACAACAAGTCCTCCGGAGTTTTTCTCAAATGTTTGAAAACAGTTTTTATCGCCGGTCATATGACGGGAACACCCGCTATCCAGGTACCAAGACGAACTATCATATGCATGCAAGGAAACATTGGTAGCAAGACAGGGAAAATTTCACCTTTGCGCACCCAAACCTTTTTGGAATGCGTCGGTAATGATCGTGAAGTTGATTTCCTAGGTGAGAGCGTCTTGCTTGAAGAATTGCTGCTCCTTGATGATGTCGTCTTGAGCGGTGTACTACCAAGGCTCTTTTCCTTCAAATGATTGCAGTTGTTTTCGAGGAATAGCCTTTTGGTAGTCATTGCAAGAGGTGCTTGAGGTGTGCGTTTGGCTTCCGTCTTGCAATTTCTCCTTATGTGCCCTGAAATGCCACAACGAAAACATACCTTGGTTCTTGTCGATTCCGAGGAGGATGTAGTAGGTTGTTGTCGTTGCTTGTCGTGAATTCCGGTGTCGGAGGAGGAGATACCGACTGAGGCACAAATACTGTACCACTCGAACTTGGAATGTCTCCAGTTTGAGTGTATCCGAGGCCGAACTTATTTCTTTGACCGAGACCAAGAAGTCTGTCCAACTTACTCCTTCCAGAAGAAAATCTCTTTAAGTCATCCTTCAGTTGGCGTATGGTCTCCGTCATTTCCAATTTTTCCTGTCGAGCCTCGCCGTTGAGCTTCAAGAAGTAATTCGCTTTGTTCACCATATCCATATAATTCTTCTCGAGTTGCTCATTGGACTCTTGAAGGGAAACATTTGTTTTAATCAGATTATCCCTTTCCACTTCAAGATCGGTTGAGAGAGAGGTTACCCTTTTTACTTCTTCTTCAAGATCCTGCAATCTCTCTTTCAACCCCTTGTTTTGCTTAGCCAGTTTCTTTGAATCCCTCAAAAGCTTATGGTAGGCTAAAACAAAATCTTCACCTTCCGAATCATCTGATTCATCGTCCGTTGCAATCTTTTCAACAGTGGAGTTGGACAGTGAGTCGGATGTACTTGCCATTAAGCACATGAAGGGTGAAGATGTAGTGGACGCGTGGAAAGCTGTCGCGTTGTCTTCTTCATCACTTGAGGATGACTCATTTGACGTGGAGTTGTCATCCCAAGTAACGACTTGCATCGCTTTCTTCTTAGCCGGATTCTTGTTGGGACATTCCGTTGCAATGTGGCCGTAGCCTCGACATTTGAAGCACTGAACTTGTCCCTCAGAACTTTTCTTATCCTTTGAGAAGTTCTCTTGCTTTCTTGACTTGTAGCTTGAAGAACCCTTGCCTTTCTTCGACTTTCCGAAGGATGGAGTTTTGCTTGAATTTCCCCTTCGAAAGTTGCGGCGAAACTTCCTTGTCAAGAGAGCGAGCTGCTTCTCAAAGTCCTCCATAGAAAGGTTCTCGTCGTCGTCCGAGGAGGATGAATCCGCGTCTTCTTCTTTAGTTGATTTCAATGCGTAACCTGAAGACTTAGAAGAGGATGCCTTTCCAGAAGAATAGTTAGTAGGAAAAGTCATTTCATAAGTTTGTAAAGCACCTACTAATTCTTCTACACGCATTTCGTCCGGGTGTTTAATTGTTTCAATGGCTGCGACCTTCGGGCGAAATCGTTCAGGAAGAGTTCTTAGAATTTTTCTTACAACTTTAAATTCTGGAATCTTCTCTCCCAAGTTAGCACATGAGTTTACGATGTCTTGCAATCGTGTGTAATAGTCAGTGAAGGATTCATTCTCTGCCATAGAGATAGAGTCAAACTTGCTCGTGAGCATTTGCAGTTTCTGAATCTTCACTAGGTTAGTTCCCTCATGCGTAACTTGAAGAACATCCCAGATTTCTTTCGCAGTCTCACATGCCGAGACGCGAGAGAACTCAGTTTGTGACAAAGCATTAAATAGAGCATTAATTCCTTTGCCATTGTAAGAAGATAAGTCTATCTCTTCCTTGGTCCATTTCGACCTAGGTTTTAAGGTGCGAACATCATCTAAAATTTCAGTTGGATTAGACCATCCTAATTCAATTGATTGCCACACCCTTTCGTCGATGGAAATTAAAAAGGCTTTCATCCGTACTTTCCAGTACGCATAATTTGTTCCATCAAAGAAAGGGGGTCGATTGATGTTTCCACCTTCAACCATTGTTTACAACCCTATTCCCGCTCTGATACCACTTGTTGGGTTTAGGTTAATAAGGATCTAAATAGGGGAAAAAACACCTAGAGGGGGGTGAATAGGTGTAAACAATAAACACTCAAAAAATCATTGCGCAATAAACCCAATGCGGAAAAATAAAAGAACACGCAAGATTTTTACGTGGAAAAACTCCAAACCGGAGTAAAAAACCACGGGACCGATAACACGGCGAAATCCACTAGAATTAACACACGTACAAGGTGATATAACGTACTCACAGACGACTCAACCTTTTACCATACGCTCCTAGTAGATCTTCTCCGCTCGCTCCACGACGCTTCTCGAATCCACGATCCGCGCCCAACGCTGAATCCACAGCGTCCAACGTCGAGTCCACGACGTCCAACCGAATCCACGGTCTTCACCCAATGGCACGCTTCGAATCCACGAACGTACCTCGCTCCGAATCCACGAGAGCGGTTGCACCTTGAATCCACAAGGCCACGCGAGTCCACGCGCCGATTTTGGGGTAAATCGTTGTTTGTTTGGGTGGTGATGATCCGCCGAATACTTAGATTAAAGATAGATCGGAAATACCATCTAAGTATTCATTGATTTGATTCTACTCAAAATGTGAGTATGGAAAACCTAGAATCAAATCAATCAATATAGATGAAGAACCATAGAATAGATCTAATGATTTCCGTTCTTCTCTATATATGTGGATTTTTCTTTTCGGCTTTCTTTTTCTATTCGGATGCCCTAGAAATGAATAGAGGGCTATTTATAGGTTAGAAACCCTAGGAAGAATATTCGGATCAAAAACAGCCTTTTCTGGAAAGTTTTACCGACGGCGATCCGGATTGGATTTGGCGATCCGGATTGCAGAAGCACAAAGACGGTTTCCAGAAAATTGCTTGTTCGGGATCCGGATCGTAGTCCACGATCCGGATCGTTCATACAGTTTTACCAAAACACATGTTCGGGATCCGGATTGCAATTCCTGATCCGGATCGTTCAAGCAAACAGGTAAAACTATGTTCGGGATCCGGATCAGAATGCTGCGATCCGGATTGAACCAGTGTATGAACGAACACCCTTCGGGATCCGGATTGCAAGCCACGATCCGGATCCTGAACATGTCCCATGTCCAGTTTTTGATGATTAAGCAATTAAAACCTCTTCCAGGTGTTTCTACACTATAAGAAGTATTCGGATCATCAAAATTCTTTAGTTAAACGTACCTGATCCTTTTGAATTCTTCTTTCTTGAGATTGAGGTATACGATCCAAAGTTTCTTCATCTTCAATCTTCAAGACTTAATACATTCACGAAATACGCCAACTCAAATTCCGTAACATAGGTGTTCCGATTGCTCTCCAACAAGGTGGGTACGGTTGCTATAAGTGCAAAAGTGCAGTAAGTGCATCTATCGTCATTAAAGTGCTCTCAATTTACCTAACAAAGTAGATGGACAGTTTAACCTTTCGCATAATGATATTTTATCTAACAATGTAAGCGGCTGCGGTCGCGGTGCTCACTACACGCCGATCTCGGCGAATCCGTTTTCGGATGCTGCACGTACACAGGCGGATTGGCCTCCGCATGGGTGTACTTTTCCGGAAGAGTGGTCTTTTTGACCCGTGTGCCCCGCAAAGGTATGGGTGCGAGTGGGGACCTCTTCGCGCCAGCTGAAGGTGACACACCAGCACCGCGAAGAGGTAAAAGCATCAAAGGTGATTGTGCACGAGGGGAGACTTTAGTCTCCCCGACAGGTACTCTGGGGTTGGTGCCCAGCTTAATTGATGAATCTGGGGTTGGTGCCCAGTTTAAAAATGCACAGGGTTTTAACGAAAGGTTACGGTGTACTCGGTGTATTCGGTTCGTTTTTCCTTCTTTGTATTATTAGACATCTACTTTGTTTGTCACTGACTTTACCCACTCCGTGACAGGTATTACTAGGTGCGTTAGCCGGGATGGCGGTGAGACTGCGTCGCGAGGACCGTAGTCAGGACACTTGGTTTTTATATCTCATTTCCTTTTATGCTTTAATAGTTAATTTGCTTGTGGATTACTTTAGTTGTGGACTTAGTTGTGGATTACTTTAGTGTGGACATGTATTAGTAGCTCTGTGGATGAGGTGTACTCTTATGTTTTTGATACTCTTAGTGGTGTTTTCATTCGCGGCATGTTTTCATGATAATAAATGATTGCGAAAATGTTTTCCAAAACGAAGTGCCGTGTGGGCACGGGTTTTACAAACGCTGGGTTTTATCCTTTCCAAACGTTGACGCCGCTTTAATAAATTGCTTGAAGGTGTCGAGTGGAGTCTAAAACTTAGTTAAAGTACAGTACTGTTGGTGTTGTATGTCTACTGTATGGTTGATGGTTGGAGTTGATGTTTGATGTTGTAAATGAATCGCATGTTGTAAATGAGACGCCGTGCATATACAAAGGAGACTCTGTCCGTGGACAGAGAGAATTTGTGTATGTGGCGGTCTGGCACGCACCGGGGATGAGGTTTATATTACCTTATTAAGAAAAAAAAAAATAGACACGCAATTTTCCGCTTTGATTGACTCAAAAACCCCCGGGGGCGTGACAGATTAAATGGTATCAGAGAAATACAACCACAACCATAGTAGACGTGATCCACATCCACAGTGTAAGGTGCCACAAGCAAATTGGACATGAGATAACCAAGGTGTAGGTGCGGTAGTACGTGAGAGTACGGGGAAAAAGGGAACGTAATGTAGGTGTGTTCGTAAGTCTAGGTGCTAGGGTGATAACCTTAGGGCTAACTTGGTTTCTTTGTTTGCACGGTTAATGGCCCGAAGCCGCTCTTCAATCGATGGTGCAGAAGCGGATACGACGGTTCCGGCAACAGTGGAGAATCGGCTACTCCAACAACGGATTACGCGACATGGCATAGCGCTCTCCCCTTTTTGTTAGGAGAGACGAACCCTACCAGGCTCGCCTTCCCAAAGGTGGTCCACATAGCGACACTAATCGGGTAATACCGACGGTGGGTCTACCCGCTTACCGAGAAGTGATCGATAGGACCACTATGGTGGGGCGGGAATTGGCCGTTCCACGCACCCGGCAGAAGGGTCATGAGTCTGCCGGGGGCCGAAACGACCCCAGCCATAACTCGGGAACGACTTTCCCGACGGGGCCCGACCATCCCAATATCCGAAGACGCCGCAAGGAACCTGGAAACACATCAGACAGAGGACTCGGAGTACGACGTGGACAAGAAACGACCCCAGCACTTCTCAGGAGGGGGATTTTCTAGCGGAGACCGGCCATGCATCATCTACAGAGGAGCACCTCGGGGGAAATTATTCATTCCGGAAGCACGACCTTTGCTTCTATCGTGACAAACTGGGACAGTTCCGTTTTTACTGCCCCGAACCCGGGAAAGATTCTTCGGAGTCGCGACACGGATGAGGGGTCTTATGCGACGACACGACAAAGGACGCACTACCCGAGGGAAGTAGTAGCAGGAAAGACCCCTTACGAAGAGTAATGTTGGTCTTGACCCCAGGAGAACCCTTAGGAGCAAATACTCTGTACCTTCCTGCCCAATAAGGATGCGAAGACTTAGTTGTCTTTGGTGTTGGCCCTTTATTATGGGTCAAATAGGTCCAACTTCCTGCCTTGAGACAATAGGCCCAAGGGACTAGTGAGTTGGGTTGGGTGAGCCCAATAGGTTGAGTGGGCTGCGGTCCGCAATAGACCTAACGGCAAGAGGCCCCACAATAGACCCAACATCCAGGTGGGTTGGGTCTGGTCGAGATCTGTGGTGCGGTGTATGCCGCTTTAAGTGAATCGGATGCGCACCTCTAAAAGCTCAGGCTTTTGGGGTTAATGGTTAGCGCCAACGATCCGACATTTGAGGCTTAGTGGTAAGGGAATTTCCGGATGTATTTCGGCGGAGCTCCCCGGAATGCCGCCGGAACGAGAGGTTGACTTCCCGATTGAGTTGCTTCCCGGCACCAAGCCCATCACCAAGGCACCGTACAGGATGGCCTTCGCGGAGTTGAAGGAACTCAAGGCACAGTTGGAGGACCTTTTGGATAAGGGTTTTATCAGACCAAGCGCGTCACCCTGGGGCGCGCCCGTCCTGTTTGTGAGAAAGAAGGACGGAAGTCTCCGGTTGTGCATCGACTACCGGGAGATAAATAAGGTCACCGTTAAGAATAAGTACCCCCTGCCAAGGATCGACGACCTCTTTGACCAATTACAGGGGGCGACGGTGTTTTCAAAGATTGACCTGCAGTCGGGCTATCATCAGGTCCGGGTTAAGGGGGAGGACATCCCCAAAACGGCTTTCCGTACTCGCTATGGCCATTACGAATTTACGGTAATGCCATTCGGGCTCACAAATGCCCCGGCGGTGTTTATGGACATGATGAACAGGGTATTCAAACCCTTCCTGGACTTATTCGTGGTGGTCTTCATCGACGATATCCTCATCTACTCCCGTACAGACGAGGAACATGAAGAACATCTGCGCACAGTCCTCCAGACCCTACGGGAACAGAAACTCTACGCCAAACTCAAAAAGTGTGAGTTTTGGCTCCGTGAGGTCGGTTTCTTGGGGCACGTAATCTCGGCGGCTGGAGTCGCGGTGGATCCGAAGAAGATAGATTCGGTGACGGACTGGCCCCAACCGACGACGGTGACGGAGATTCGAAGCTTCCTGGGATTAGCCGGGTATTACCGGCGCTTCGTGGAGGGTTTCTCCAAGATAGCCACCCCCTTGACCCGTTTGACTAAAAGGGGGAAAAGTTTATCTGGACGGACAAATGTCAAAGAAGCTTCGAGGAGCTCAAGGATAGATTGACGCGAGCCCCGATTCTCGCCCTGCCAGAACCAGGGGAGGATTATGAAGTATATTGCGATGCGTCGCGAAATGGATTGGGTGGAGTACTCATGCAACGGGGAAAGGTAATAGCCTATGCGTCAAGGCAGCTCAAGGAGTACGAGCGGAATTACCCCGTGCATGATTTGGAACTCGCAGCGGTGGTGTTCGTCCTCAAGCTTTGGAGACACTACCTGTATGGGGCACACTGCAATGTGTACTCAGATCATAAGAGCCTCAAGTACCTTTTCACCCAAAGGAGCTAAATCTGCGACAAAGGCGGTGGCTTGAGCTACTAAAGGATTACGATCTAACGATCCACTATCACCCGGGAAAGGCCAACGTGGTGGCCGACGCCCTGAGTCGCAAGGGACAGGCCGAGGAAGCGGATGTAAGCGCCATTACACAGCAGGATAGTCTGATTGCGGAGTTTTCGCGATTAAGACTAGAAGTAGTACCGGCAGGTACAGTCGCACAACTTCTGACACTGGTGGTCAGACCTACTCTGCTGGACAGGATTCTCGAAGGGCAATCGACTGATGACCAACTCCAGCTGGTGCGAAGTAGAATAACCGCCGACCAGGAGGGTGATTTCACAGTAAACTCCGACGGTACGATACGATTTCGGGGACGAATCTGCGTGCCGGATCTACCGGAACTCAAGGAGGAGATTCTGCGGGAGGCGCATACCGCCCCGTATGCGGCGCATCCCGGGGGAACAAAGAGGTACAAGGACGTCCAACAGACCTTCTGGTGGCCCAAAATGAAGGGAGACGTGACTCGATTTGTGGCACACTGCCTGGTGTGCCAACAGGTGAAGGCCGAGCACCAGCGCCCGGCAGGAAAATTGCAACCTTTACCGGTGCCCGAGTGGAAATGGGACATGATTACCATGGATTTCGTGACCGGATTCCCGAGATCGCCACAGGGACACGATGCGATATGGGTGATTGTGGACCGTTTGACGAAATCGGCCCACTTTCTGCCCATACACACGACGTGGACTCGGGAACGACTGGCACAAACGTACATCGATGAGATAGTAAGGTTGCACGGAGTACCGACATCCATCACGTCGGACAGAGACACACGTTTTGTGTCGAACTTTTGGCGAAGCCTGCAACGAGCAATGGGGACCAAGTTGCACTTCAGCACGGCTTTTCACCCGCAAACCGATGGACAATCAGAGCGGGTGATACAGATCGTGGAGGACATGCTTCGAGCATGCGTTTTGGACTTGGGCGAAGGGTGGGCACGGTGTTTGCCCCTGGTGGAATTTGCCTACAATAACAGTTACCAGGCCAGCATTCAGATGGCGCCATACGAGGCACTGTACGGGCGCCGCTGTCGGTCTCCAATATGCTGGGACGACTTAGGTGAGCGTAAGTTTCTGGGCCCAGATTTGGTGGAGGAGACCGAAGCAAAGGTGCGACTGATTAAACAAAGACTACTGACCGCCCAAAGCAGACAGAAGAGCTACGCGGACAACAGACGCCGAGACTTAGAGTTCATGGTGGGCGAGCATGTGCTGCTCCGGGTTTCACCCTCCAAGGGGAACCGACGTTTCGGCATAAAGGGAAAGCTAAGCCCGAGGTACGTGGGACCGTTCGAAATCCTGGAGCGCGTAGGACCGGTGGCATACCGCTTAGCCCGGCCACCGAACCTCGAACGAGTCCACAACGTGTTCCATGTCTCAATGCTCCGGAAGTACCTGGCTGACCCCTCTCATGCCTTGGATGCCTCCACCATCGAGTTGCGAGAGGATTTGAGCGTCGAGGAGACGCCGGTGCGGATTTTGGCAAGAGAGGACAAGAAGTTGCGCAACCGAACAATCCCCTATGTGAAGGTCCAGTGGAGCAACCACGAAGAGCGCGAGGCGACGTGGGAACTGGAATCGAAAATGAGGGAATGTTTTCCCGAAGTGTTTAGTGAGGTTTGTGCTTAAGTTTCGGGACGAAACTTTTTATAAAGTGTGAGTGGTGTAGTGACCCGACCCTTAGGGGTATTTTGAACTCACATGTAATTGCTTAAGCCTTAAGCGAAATAAAATTATTTAATTTTCAAAAGTCGGCCGGGGCGGGGTGTGTGTATTTTTCTGCGATAGAGCGCGGAAAACGATGACCGACGGTGCGATCGGATTCGAAATCCGATGTCGGGATCTCCCGGAACGGGATCCTTAGTGACGCGGAGATTAGTCACGCATCGGAATCCGTGCAAAATATCTTGCACCCGTAGGAGATAAGGTGGGTTATCTCGTAGGGGATAATTAATTAATTAAGTAATTAATTATCCGGTGACGGAAATTGGAATCCTCTTACGTACGAATAAAAGGGGGGAAATTAATCGTACGTGTATTTAAAATTGGGAATTTATCTCCCATGATTATTTAATGAAGGTGATTAAATAATCGGTGACCAGGATTTAAAATTGGAGATTAAATAGCCGATGATTTAAATCCAATTGGGAATTGATTTTCCATGATTATTTAATTAAGTAAATTAAATAATCGGTGATCGGGATATTTTTAAAAGTGGGAATTTATTTCCCATGATTATTTAATGAAGGTGATTAAATAATCGGTGACCAGGATTTAAAAGGTGAGGATTTTATCTCGTAAGTCAGATATTTATTTGAGAAATAGAAACAGGATATTTGTGGGTTTTTCCTGTTACGCACGTGTAAGATAAAGAGAAATTAATTAAATAATTAAATAATAGGGATTATCGGTAAGGGATTAATTAATTAATGAATTAATTAATTAGAGTCAAAATATCCGAGGAGGATTTTGACGGTGCGTACGTATGAAATAAGATAAAAAGGGATAAATAAATAACGAGATTTATTTATTCCCCGTTTACCGAATGGAAACCCTAATTTAAAATACCGCCTCCTCAAACCCTTCTCTTTCGTGCGTACCGAAAACCAAACGAAACCCTAATTAGAAAATAAAAAGGCGAAACCCTAACCGGAGGAGAAAAGAGGAAAAGAAGGAGGAAGCGGAGGAACCCGATCGCCCTGATTCTTGTGCCGGAGATCGGAGAACGAGACGCCATCGTCTACGGGGAGCGGATCCGGGTCTCCAACGCCAAAAGGAAACAAGATCGGTTCTTTAATTCCGATAAATTAAGGTTAGTGAACATCGTTCGGTTGTTAAATTAATCGGGGGTTTTCCGTGTTCTTGTTAGATTATTTTAATCGGAACATCGTTCGCGGATTTTCGTCGGGTTTTGATCCATATTTTATCCTCGTTCTTGATCGGGTGTGATCGAGGATTTTTATCGGATTTTAATTGATGGTTTTTAATCGGTTTCCTTTTGACGGACCTCCGATCGACGTTTTGGTTGTTCGTCGATCGTCGGTTTAGCCGTTAGAATTACCGGGAATTTTTCGGGAATTTTTGGGGCGACTTCGTCGGGACATAGTGGGTTAACGGGAGGCCGCCGCCGCCGTTGTTAGACGGGAGGCCGCCGCCGTCGTTACCATGTTCGCGGGGTCGTCGCCGGGATCCCACGGGAGCGAAAACGGAGAAGAAATCGCGAACGGGAGCGAAAACGGCGAAGAAAACGCGAAAATTGGGGTTTACTGTGCTGTCCGTACGGCCGCGGTCCACGACCCCGGGCGTGCACCCGGTGCACGCCCCGCTGCCCAAAAGCGCGGACCCGGCGCACGAAACCGTGCGCCGGGCTGCACAGTGTGCGCGGTGCACGCTCTAGGCGTGCACCCGGCGTACAGGTCTTCACCCGGGAAGCGTGGACCCGGCGCACGCTGGAGTCGTGCGCGGCCCGGCCCACCTCGCCTAGGTGCACGCCTCCTGCGTGCACCCGGCGCATGCCGCGCGGCCGCCCGATGCGCAGACCCGGTCCATGGTTGCCCCCGTGCACCAACCGACAGCCCGAAATTCATTTGCTCCGTTCTTGTCCGTTTTTCCACCGTTTTGAGCGCCGTTTTCGCCGTTGGGATCGTTATTTCCGTGGCTTTCTTGGCACGGCCACTTGGGACCTTCTTGGTCATTATTTTATTATGTTGGGTGCCGCGCGGGGTTCCGGTTTTCGGCGAACCGGACGGTGTTGGACTTTTCCGTCAAAAAGAGTAAATTGGGTCTTTTGTTTTGGGATGTTAGTACACGTTTGTGACTATAGTTATCCTTGCGGACTTTCCTTAGGTCCAGGGGTGCAGCGGGAGAGCGCGAAGGATATAGGTGTTCCGATTGCTCTCCAACAAGGTGGGTACGGTTGCTATAAGTGCAACAAGTGCAGTAAGTGCATCTATCGTCATTAAAGTTGCTCTCAATTTACCTAACAAAGTAGATGGACAGTTTAACCTTTCGTATAATGATATTTTTATCTAACAATGTAAGCGGCTGCGGTCGCGGTGCTCACTACACGCCGATCTCGGCGAATCCGTTTTCGGATGCTGCACGTACACAGGCGGATTGGCCTCCGCATGGGTGTACTTTTCCGGAAGAGTGGTCTTTTTGACCCGTGTGCCCCGCGAAGGTATAGGTGCGAGTGGGGACCTCTTCGCGCCAGCTGAAGGTGACACACCAGCACCGCGAAGAGGTAAAAGCATCAAAGGTGATTGTGCACGAGGGGAGACTTTAGTCTCCCCGACAGGTGTTCTGGGGTTGGTGCCCAGCTTAATTGATGAATCTGGGGTTGGTGCCCAGTTTAAAACATGCACAGGTTTTTAACGAAAGGTTACGGTGTACTCGGTGTATTCGGTTCGTTTTTCCTTCTTTGCTTTTATTAGACATCTACTTTGTTTGTCACTGACTTTACCCACTCCGTGACAGGTATTACTAGGTGCGTTAGCCGGGATGGCGGTGAGACTGCGTCGCGAGGACCGTAGTCAGGACACTTGGTTTTTATATCTCATTTCCTTTTATGCTTTAAGTAGTTAATTTGCTTGTGGATTACTTTAGTTGTGGATTACCTTAGTTGTGGATTACTTTAGTCGTGGACATGTATTAGTCAGCTCTGTGGATGAGGTGTACTCTTATGTTTTTGATACTCATAGTGGTGTTTTCATTCGCGGCATGTTTTCAAGATAATTACTTGATTGCGAAAACGTTTTCCTAAACGAAGTGCCGTGTGGGCACGGGTTTTACAAACGCTGGGTTTTATCCTTTCCAAACGTTGACGCCGCTTTAATAAATTGCTTGGAAAAAAAAATAAGGTGTCGAGTGGACGCCGGTCTTTCAAAACATTAGTTAAAGTACAGTACTCTGTTTGGTGTTGTTTGTCTATTGTATGGTTGATGGTTGGAGTTGAATGTTTGATGTTGTAAATAAATAGCATGTTGTAAATGAGACGCCGTGCATATACAAAGGAGACTCTGTCCGTGGACAGAGAGAATTTGTGTATGTGGCGGTCTGGCACGCACCGGGGATGAGGTTTATATTACCTTATTAAGAAAAAAAAAACAGACACGCAATTTTCCGCTTTGATTGACTCAAAAACCCCCGGGGGCGTGACAGCCTCCCTCAGGATTTCCTCTCTGAGTTCCGGTAAATCCGGCACGCAGATTCGTCCCCGAAATCGTATCGCGCCATCGGAGCTTACTGTGAAATCACCCTCTTGGTCGGCGGCTATCCTGCCTCGCACAAGCTAGAGTTGGTCATCGGTCGATTGCCCTTCAAGAATCCTGTCCAGCAGGGTGGGTCTGACCATCAGGGTCAGAAGTTGTGCAACCGTACCCGCCGGTACCACTTCCAGTCTTAACCGTGCAAATTCCGCAATCAGTCGATCCTGTTGGGTGATAGCACCTACACCTGCCTCCTCTGCCTGCCCTTTGCGACTCAAGGCGTCGGCCACCACATTTGCTTTTCCCGGATGATAGTGGATTGTCAAATCGTAATCCTTTAGTAGCTCGAGCCACCGCCTTTGTCGCAAGTTTAGCTCATTTTGGGTGAAAAGGTACTTGAGACTCTTATGGTCTGAATACACGTTGCAGTGTGCCCCATACAAGTAGTGTCTCCATAGCTTGAGGACGAACACAACTACTGCGAGTTCCAAATCGTGCACGGGGTAGTTCCGCTCGTACTCCTTGAGTTGCCTTGACGCATAGGCTATAACCCTTCCCCGCTGCATCAGCACACCTCCGAGGCCATTCCGCGACGCATCGCAATAGACCTCATAATCCTCCCCATGTTCCGGTAAGGCGAGAACCAGGGCCCGCGTCAATCTGTCCTTGAGTTCCTCGAAGCTCCTCTGGCACTGATCCGTCCAGATAAACTTCTCCCCCTTCCGAGTCAAACGATTTAAGGGGGTGGCTATCTTAGAGAAACCTTCCACAAAGCGCCGGTAATACCCTGCTAATCCGAGGAAGCTTCGAACCTCCGTCACCGTTGTCGGTCGGAGCCAGTCCGTTTGTAATGTATCGGATTTTCGGCACATAAATAAATGTAGATAAAAATGGTGTGAAATACTATTTTTATGAAAGTTAGGGAAGTAAAGAACATTTGGGAACGAGTTGGGCCCAAATCGGGATAAAATATGGAGATCTGGATTTTATTAGAGAAATGGGGGGCCCAGATTTTTAGTGAAAAATTCACAGTGTCGGAAAATTCCGAGAAAATTACGGGAGTCCCGAAAATATGTTTTAAAACCACAGAAAAAGTTTCGCGTTGATCGGAGGCCGGATAGTGAGAACGGGCTCCGCCAACAATGTCGAAAAATTTTGAGAAAATTACGGGAGCTGTGTAATTATGTTTTAAGGTCACAGTAAAAATTTCACGTGGATCGGATATCCGGATTGTGAGAACGGGATCCGCCAGCGATTCTGGATACAGCGAGGCTTTTGGTGGCCCAGAAATAGTCCAAACTGAAAATTTCAAATTTTCGGTGGTAAATTAAGCTGAAACGAAGCCGCCTGTCAAATTTAGACGGAAACGGACAAAAAATAGACAGAAAATAGAATAAAAACGGATTTCCAAGGCGCGCGGCGCGCTGCTCAATGCGCACAGCTGGCGCGCACTGAGGCGCCCGCGTGGCGCAGGAGGCGGGCTGAGGGAATTTGAATTTCAAATTCAAAGTGGTACCGCCACATGGCGGTTCCCCATTGGAGGGCTCCGTGGACCGGGTCCATGGAACCCCTTCTCCTTCTCTTCCTCCTTTTTCTTCTCCACCCGAGCACACCTTCTCTTCCTCTCTTTTCTTCTCCACCCGAGCAGTAGAGAGAGAGAGAGAGAGAGAGAGAGAGAGAGAGAGAGGCAGGAGGTTTAAAGGGGTGCTGCGGCGCGCCGTGGATCTCGTGGAACACGCAAAGGGTTTCAAAAAGCCGGATGGGCGGCGCGGTATTGCCGAGGTAAGTCCCGCGTATTATTTTTGCTGTATTTTTGGCACAGTTTTGAAGTTTCCTTTTGAATTTTGGATTTGACCCCATGCCCACGTGCGTGTTAGGAATCGTGTATATTGTGCCGTTTTGCTGCGCGGACAGTCGGGAGCGTTTTGGCGCGTCTCGTTTTGCGTGCAAGTTGTAAGAAATGCACCATTTTGCGTGCAACCTTACAGTTAAGCGTGCGCCGTTTTGCGTGCAGATAATTTTATCGCGCACCGTTTTGCGTGCAGTTTATAATATTATATATCGTTTTCGTGCAGGGATAGAAAAATATGCACCGTTTTGCGTGCAACTTTATAGTTAAGCGTGCACCGTTTTGCGTGCAGATAATTTTATCGCGCACAGTTTTGCGTGCAGTTTATAATATTATACATCGTTTTTTGTGCAGGGATAGAAAAATATGCACCGATTTGCGTGCAACTTTACAGTTAAGCTTGCACCGTTTTGCGTGCAGATAATTTTATCGCGCACAGTTTTGCATGCAGTTTATAATATTATAAATCATTTTTCGTGCAGGGATAGAAAAATATGCAATGTTTTACGTGCAACCTTACAGTTAAGCATGCACCGTTTTGCGTGCAGATAATTTTATCGCGCACCGTTTTGCGTGCAGTTTATAATATTATACATCATTTTTCGTGCAGGGATAGAAAAATGTGTATCGTTTTGCGTGCAACCCTACAGTTAAGCGTGCATCGTTTTGCGTGCAAATTTGAGGTACGTGCACCGTTTTGCGTGCAGGTTGAATTAACGTGCACCGTTTCGCGTGCAGGTTGAAATGGCGCGCACCGTTTTGCATGCGAGTTTTTAATAACGTGCACCGTTTTGCGTGCAGGTAAGGAGAACGTGCATCGTTTTGCGTGCAGACTCGAGGGAGGTGCATCGTTTTGCGTGCAAGCTCGAGGGAACAAGTGGAATCGCGCGGAGACCAATTGCAAGTGTCTACAAGCAATTGGGAACACCACAAGGTGGGGGATTCTGCCGAAATTGGGTGACCTCTCTCCTTGCTCCTTTGCTTTTCGATCTAGAAGCATGATAGTAGCCTGTTAGACGCGTTAGGTAATTATCATTATTATTGCATGGGTAGAGAGATACAGATGAAAAGTGCAACTGTTGGTTGCCAAAGATAGATGATAAATGTGCATGTGTAAAGATATTTAGAGGAAAAGTGACATTTATGATTTATCCAAATAGGGGATAAACTGGTATGTGTAGATGGACACAGATGAAAAATGCGACTGTTGGTTGCCAAAAAGGAGATAATTAATTTGCATGTGTAAAAAGAATTAGGGGAAAAATGCAATTCTTGACTTATCTAAATTGATGATAATTGCATGCATAGAGGATGAATATTATTTTTATGATCAATATGAATAAAAATATTATGTTATAATTGCATGCGTAGAAATGAATAATTATGTGATGACTGTGATCATGTTAGGGTGCAACCCTAGGAATCATGTGACATAAGGGAACTGAACTTGTTGGTAGTAAGACTAGGAGAAAACCTAGTATAGGGGTTTGACGAGTGACATCAACTTAGGAGTTATCCTAGGATTGGACGAGTGGCATTGTCTTAGGGGATAACCTAAGGACACTGGATAGAGTGATCAACATAGAGTCAAGGAACTCTAGGATGAGTATCACATGGAACTTAGGTAAAGGTAACCTAAGGTGAACTAGTGAACAAGATAGAGTCAAGGAACTCTAGGATGAGTATCACATGGAACATAGGTAAAGGAAACCTGAGATGGTCTAGAGGAGTTTTAACTCACAGACAGGAAATTAGAGTCAGAGTAACTCTAAGATAAAGTGGAACAGGAAAAAGAGTTAAGTTAACTCAAGGATTCAATAAGGAATCAGGAAAGGGAAAAATGGATCAAGTGTGGAGACATGAAAGGAAAAACGGAAAATTAGAGTCAGTGTAACTCTAAGTTAAAAGTGAAGTCGGAGAATAGGGTTAAGTTAACTCTAGGATTCAGTGAGGAATCAGAAAAGTGGGATGAGATCCCAAGGTTGAAGAATTAAATAAATATAACCCTAGAAAGTCATAGGGTGTCTGGGCAAATGGACAATAACTTTAACTTCAATTTGAGTTAAATAAATGAAGGTGAAATGTTTAAGAGTCCAGGAGACTCTCTAGTTATCCTTATGGCGAGACCTAGGATAAGAGGTAAATTGTTGTAAAAAGGCAAAATTTAAAAGCAAGCTAAAAGTGGCTAAAAAGCATAAAGAGAATGTAAATGGCGCCTTCGAATTTGAGACTCGTCAAGTGGAGCAGGACTCCCTGGGCAGTGACCCGTCGGACGAGGTACTTTCGAAAGGCTTAAAGTGAAAGCAAAGAGCTAAATGTTCAAAGGAAAGAGAAAGAGATTTGCCAGTGGCAAAAAGGGAGCTATAAGCTCAAATAAGAAGAAAAGCAAGGGTTCAAAGGCAAAGAGGCTAAGAACTAAAGTAAAAAGAGAAAGAAAAGAAAAGAAAAGAAAAGAAAAAAAAAAAAAGATAAAATGGGCGTACCTTCGGGGGTGAAACGTAGATCTTGTCGGAGCCAAGGGCAGTGTCCCTCTCCCGGGCAGTGACCCGTATGACAAGTTCCCCGTTGGGCGGGGTAACACTTGCGGGTGTTATCGGCAACCTTAGAAATCTTATCTTATGGTAGCAGGACTACCGGGCTGGGGCCCGTTGGGTAAGAATTTCTGAGGGTTAACTTGAACTAAAGCACCAGAATTTAAAGAATAAAGAGAAATTAGAGTGGCCAAGGTGGCCGGGTTAGTTTGACCCTGTATACAGCGGCATAGTGGCCGAGTTGGTGCTTAGCAGCCTAGTGTGGCTAGACAGAGTAGTGCTGGGTCGATGAGTATACACAGATAGTGTAGTGATATATTATATTGCATAGCCGCATATTGATGTTGAGGATTTTAGTTTCCTAGCACTCTATTATTATTTCTTCCATTGGACCAAGTGGTGTAGGACACTTTTTCTCGGTGGTTGAACCCACTGGGAACTCTGTCGTAGTTCTCACACCCCTTGGGTGACCTCCCCACAGGTTCGGGTTTGGATATAGCGGTCGAGACGGTTCAGAGGCAGACGGCGAGGCATACGACAGGGGCAAGGGCCCAGCAGCATAGAGACCTAGAGGGTCTAGCAGAGGTATCCCTTTTATATATTTCTTGAGTGAACCTTGTATGGTGAGGAAATTATGTAAAAGAATTGTAATAATTTTATTTGCAAGTTCAGAAATGTAAAGTGTAATAAATTTAATTCATGGTTCACTCTTGTATGCTTTCATTTCCGCTTAAACTGGTTGTTTATTAAATGAAAGTTTAAATTTATAGTGATTTTTAGTACTCTGATATTGAGCTTCCGCATACACTTGTTGTGTTATTATGGATGTTACCGTTCCTTTCGGGTAGAAAAAGGTTTTACCCGATTGGCGGGTCTGTTGGCGTGCCCGAACCGTACAAATTGGCGGACTCGGGGCGTGACAGATTAGAGTGGTATCAGAGCCTAGGAATAGTCCTAGGTGGTTAGCAACCTTAGGGAGACCCTAGGGATTAGCACGAGAGAGTGCGTGAGTTTGTGGCGAAAGTACTTGATTGGGTTTTGTTGTTCCCAAAAGGATATTGGGACTGATCGAGGGCGACGAGCTTTCATTCTTCGGATATTACGTTGGCGGCCGACAACGTAATGTTGGAGATGAAAAGGAGTACCCTCTTATACTTTCGCATGATTGGGTCGACGAGCCATTTTGTCGGTATATAGATTGCGCGTTGCTCAAATGGCTAAAATTTGGGCAAATCGTTTCGTTGTGGTGTGCATATTAGCGATGACACCACGTAGGAATACGCGCTTGTTTCGACTCGAGCCGGGAGAGCGCTCTGGGTCGAACAAGGTACACGAGCTGCGATAGAAGGTGACCGTACTTGTTGGTGTGATCCAGCAGCAGGTCAAGCTTCTTGCCGTCAACGGAAATTTTTCGCCGAAAGCTGATTCCAACGCCTAAGTGTGGCGTCGATGTGACAGTCGGAGCAGATAGATAGGCTCCAGTGGCTGATAGCGCAGCAAGCTGAGGCTGCACAAACAACGTATGAGTATACGGCGTCGCCGCCTGTAGGGGCGACAGTAAAGAGAATGGCAGTGGCCGCCGAACTTTTGTCGGCGCAGCCAACACCTTCAGCATAGGGTGTTTTACGCTTGTGTCAGCTAGGTTGCTGGCAAAGTATGGTTAGTAAGGTCCAGTGAGAGACCGACTCGCGAGGTAAATGGTGATCGCTATGTCGCGAGAACCAAGTTGCTGTGCCCTAAGGGTTAGGGCAAGAAAGATTTACGGGCCAGGCGGCGTGAGTTCGCCCCTGATGACGGTAGTGACCGTGTGGCGTGTTGATTGTGGCTAGGTTGCCGCATAGTAGTGTTGGTGAGGCCTAGAGTAGGCTTCAGGATGCGAGAACCTCTCGAAAGAGCGAGAGTTTTGTGGCGCCGTTCTGATGGATCGGTGTAATGGCGAGGATTGCCACCGCAGGATTTGCGAGTTAATCACCAGAGTTGGTGAACAGTCGTTGTGATGCCTCAACCTAGTTGGGAGAGGTGTACAGGAGTCATACGCGTGTATAAGCAAGTGCTTAACACTAGATATTTGCGAGTTAGCATGGGGGCGCTGGATGCCCAACTGTTTGGGTGCTCATGGAGCACAAGTATCGTTTAGCCAGAGAGAGCTGATTAGGTGGTGCATTAGCCTTTGCCCAGTGTGGCCAGAGTTGATAGAGAGTTTGGGTCGTGGATTGACGACTAGTTAGTGGATTTCTGCTCAGTGGAGCGTAGTGGTCGCGTGGCGACGATTATCGGGTTCGCTTGGGACGATCCGTGCCTGGACCATGTTTGTGGACTGTGGGCCTGTAGCCCAGTGGGCAGGCGCAGTCGGCTGTGAGAGACAGCGGCCCGGGACCTGAGGGCGGGGCATGATAGAGATTTGGTCGGGGCGGTAGTCCGAGCGATGACCCGGGAACATGAAATGCCACGTGTGAGCCTTGTGGCTGTTAGTACACTGAGAGTGTGTGTTGTGATCAGGCCGTAGTGCTAGTGATGATTGAGGCATTGTAGCTCCTAGTGGGAGTGTTGAGATAGTAATCCTGATTGAGGATCTACCCGTATGACGTTTGGATCTGTGGGCTAGAGAGAGAGCCGTTGCACAGTATTAGGCTAGTATTTGGGCTATAAGCCCCTATTGGACCGTAGTCTTTGGACTTATTAGTAGTCCAAAATAGACGAGTTAGCTAGTAGCTCGAATTCGTGGATTGGCCTTTGCCCTCCACATCAGGTAGCGGAGCGACCGGAATATGCGGTAAAAGTAACTGGTTGCAGATGCAACCTCATTGTGAAAAGATGATGGCGGAATTAAAGTGAAGATTTCGCAAGAAAAGACGGGCCAATTCGTGGCAATGGAGTGAGCAAGTGCTCAACTGTGTCTTTCACCTACTTGGTGAAAGTGGCCAGACACCAGGTCTGTGTTTGTCCCTGAATTGAGATAGGGATTCATGAAGGAGTTGCTCGTGTAGCCTCGGCGAGCAGGCAATTGATGCCGGTCACGATGTACAGTGAGCCCAATAGTAAGGGCAAGATTTCCTCCCTCTCGATCAAGTAGGAGTCGAGATGTGATTCAAGTTTCGAGGACGAAACTTATTTTAAGGGGGGTAGAATGTAATGTATCGGATTTTCGGCACATAAATAAATGTAGATAAAAATGGTGTGAAATACTATTTTTATGAAAGTTAGGGAAGTAAAGAACATTTGGGAACGAGTTGGGCCCAAATCGGGATAAAATATGGAGATCTGGATTTTATTAGAGAAATGTGGGGCCCAGATTTTTAGTGAAAAATTCAGTGTCGAAAAATTCCGAGAAAATTACGGGAGCCCCGAAAATATGTTTTAAGACCACAGAAAAAGTTTCGCGTTGATCGGAGGCCGGATAGTGAGAACGGGCTCCGCCAACAGTGTCGAAAAATTCTGAGAAAATTACGGGAGCTGTGTAATTATGTTTTAAGGTCACAGTAAAAATTTCGCGTGGATCGGATATCCGGATTGTGAGAACGGGGTCCGCCAGCGATTCTGGATACAGCGAGGCTTTTGGTGGCCCAGAAATAGTCCAAACTGAAAATTTAAAATTTTCTGTGGTAAATTAAGCTGAAACGAAGCCGCCTGTCAAATTTGGACGGAAACGGACAAAAAATAGACAGAAAACGAAATAAAAACGGATTTCCAAGGCGCGCGCGGCGCGCTGCGCAATGCGCACAGCTGGCGCGCACTGAGGCGCCCGCGTGGCGCAGGAGGCGGGCTGAGGGAATTTGAATTTCAAATTCAAAGTGGTACCGCCACATGGCGGTTCCCCATTGGAGGGCTCCGTGGACCGGGTCCATGGAACCCCTTCTCCTTCTCTTCCTCCTTTTTCTTCTCCACCCGAGCACACCTTCTCTTCCTCTCTTTTCTTCTCCACCCGAGCAGTAGAGAGAGAGAGAGAGAGAGAGAGAGAGAGAGAGAGAGAGAGAGAGAGGCAGGAGGTTTAAAGGGGTGCTGCGGCGCGCCGTGGATCTCGTGGAACGCGCAAAGGGTTTCAAAAAGCCGGATGGGCGGTGCGGTATTGCCGAGGTAAGTCACGCGTATTATTTTTGCGGTATTTTTGGCACAGTTTTGAAGTTTCCTTTTGAATTTTGGATTTGACCCCATGCCCACGTGCGTGTTAGGAATCGTGTATATTGTGCCGTTTTGCTGCGCGGACTGTCGGGAGCGTTTTGGCGCGTCTCGTTTTGCGTGCAAGTTGTAAGAAATGCACCGTTTTGCGTGCAACCTTATAGTTAAGCGTGCACCGTTTTGCGTGCAGATAATTTTATCGCGCACCGTTTTGCGTGCAGTTTATAATATTATACATCGTTTTCGTGCAGGGATAGAAAAATATGCACCGTTTTGTGTGCAACTTTATAGTTAAGCGTGCACCATTTTGCGTGCAGATAATTTTATCGCGCACAGTTTTGCGTGCAGTTTATAATATTATACATCGTTTTTCGTGCAGGGATAGAAAAATATGCACCGATTTGCGTGCAACTTTACAGTTAAGCTTGCACCGTTTTGCGTGCAGATAATTTTATCGCGCACAGTTTTGCATGCAGTTTATAATATTATACATCGTTTTTCGTGCAGGGATAGAAAAATATGCACCGTTTTGCGTGCAACCTTACAGTTAAGCGTGCACCGTTTTGCGTGTAGATAATTTTATCGCGCACTGTTTTGCGTGCAGTTTATAATATTATACATCATTTTTCGTGCAGGGATAGAAAAATGTGCATCGTTTTGCGTGCAACCCTACAGTTAAGCGTGCATCGTTTTGCGTGCAAATTTGAGGTACGTGCACCGTTTTGCGTGCAGGTTGAATTAACGTGCACCGTTTCGCGTGCAGGTTGAAATGGCGCGCACTGTTTTGCATGCGAGTTTTTAATAACGTGCACCGTTTTGCGTGCAGACTCGAGGGAGGTGCATCGTTTTGCGTGCAAGCTCGAGGGAACAAGTGGAATCGCGCGGAGACCAATTGCAAGTGTCTACAAGCAATTGGGAACACCACAAGGTGGGGGATTCTGCCGAAATTGGGTGACCTCTCCCCTTGCTCCTTTGCTTTTCGATCTAGAAGCATGATAGTAGCCTGTTAGAGGCGTTAGGTAATTATCATTATTATTGCATGGGTAGAGAGATACAGATGAAAAGTGCAACTGTTGGTTGCCAAAGATAGATGATAAATGTGCATGTGTAAAGATATTTAGAGAAAAAGTGACATTTATGATTTATCCAAATAGGGGATAAACTGGTATGTGTAGATGGACACAGATGAAAAATGCGACTGTTGGTTGCCAAAAAGGAGATAATTAATTTGCATGTGTAAAAAGAATTAGGGGAAAAATGCAATTCTTGACTTATCTAAATTGATGATAATTGCATGCATAGTGGATGAATATTTTTTTTATGATGAATATGAATAAAAATATTATGTTATAATTGCATGCGTAGAAATGAATAATTATGTGATGACTGTGATCATGTTAGGGTGCAACCCTAGGAATCATGTGACATAAGGGAACTGAACTTGTTGGTAGTAAGACTAGGAGAAAACCTAGTATAGGGGTTTGACGAGTGACATCAACTTAGGAGTTATCCTAGGATTGGACGAGTGGCATTGTCTTAGGGGATAACCTAAGGACACTGGATAGAGTGATCAACATAGAGTCAAGGAACTCTAGGATGAGTATCACATGGAACTTAGGTAAAGGTAACCTAAGGTGAACTAGTGAACAAGATAGAGTCAAGGAACTCTAGGATGAGTATCACATGGAACATAGGTAAAGGAAACCTGAGATGGTCTAGAGGAGTTTTAACTCACAGACAGGAAATTAGAGTCAGAGTAACTCTAAGATAAAGTGGAACAGGAAAAAGAGTTAAGTTAACTCAAGGATTCAATAAGGAATCAGGAAAGGGAAAAATGGATCAAGTGTGGAGACATGAAAGGAAAAACGGAAAATTAGAGTCAGTGTAACTCTAAGTTAAAAGTGAAGTCGGAGAATAGGGTTAAGTTAACTCTAGGATTCAGTGAGGAATCAGAAAAGTGGGATGAGATCCCAAGGTTGAAGAATTAAATAAATATAACCCTAGAAAGTCATAGGGTGTCTGGGCAAATGGACAATAACTTTAACTTCAATTTGAGTTAAATAAATGAAGGTGAAATGTTTAAGAGTCCAGGAGACTCTCTAGTTATCCTTATGGCGAGACCTAGGATAAGAGGTAAATTATTGTAAAAAGGCAAAATTTAAAAGCAAGCTAAAAGTGGCTAAAAAGCATAAAGAGAATGTAAATGGCGCCTTCGAATTTGAGACTCGTCAAGTGGAGCAGGACTCCCTGGGCAGTGACCCGTCGGACGAGGTACTTTCGAAAGGCTTAAAGTGAAAGCAAAGAGCTAAATGCTCAAAGGAAAGAGAAAGAGATTTGCCAGTGGCAAAAAGGGAGCTATAAGCTCGAATAAGAAGAAAAGCAAGGGTTCAAAGGCAAAGAGGCTAAGAACTAAAGTAAAAAGAGAAAGAAAAGAAAGAAAAGAAAAGAAAAGAAAAGAAAAAAAAAGATAAAATGGGCGTACCTTCGGGGGTAAAACGTAGATCTTGTCGGAGCCAAGGGCAGTGTCCCTCTCCCGGGCAGTGACCCGTATGACAAGTTCCCCGTTGGGCGGGGTAACACTTGCGGGTGTTATCGGCAACCTTAGAAATCTTATCTTATGGTAGCAGGACTATCGGGCTGGGGCCCGTTGGGTAAGAATTTCTGAGGGTTAACTTGAACTAAAGCACCAGAATTTAAAGAATAAAGAGAAATTAGAGTGGCCAAGGTGGCCGGGTTAGTTTGACCCTGTATACAGCGGCATAGTGGCCGAGTTGGTGCTTAGCAGCCTAGTGTGGCTAGACAGAGTAGTGCTGGGTCGATGAGTATACACAGATAGTGTAGTGATATGTTATATTGCATAGCCGCGTATTGATGTTGAGGATTTTAGTTTTTCCTAGCACTCTATTATTATTGCTTCCATTGGACCAAGTGGTGTAGGACACTTTTTCTCGGTGGTTGAACCCACTGGGAACTCTGTCGTAGTTCTCACACACCTTGGGTGACCTCCCCACAGGTTCGGGTTTGGATACAGCGGTCGAGACGGTTCAGAGGCAGACGGCGAGGCATACGACAGGGGCAAGGGCCCAGCAGCATAGAGACCTAGAGGGTCTAGCAGAGGTATCCCTTTTATATATTTCTTGAGTGAACCTTGTATGGTGAGGAAATTATGTAAAAGAATTGTAGTAATTTTATTTGCAAGTTCAGAAATGTAAAGTGTAATAAATTTAATTCATGGTTCACTCTTGTATGCTTTCATTTCCGCTTAAACTGGTTGTTTATTAAATGAAAGTTTAAATTTGTAGTGATTTTTAGTACTCTGATATTGAGCTTCCGCATACACTGGTTGTGTTATTATGGATGTTACCGTTCCTTTCGGGTAGAAAAAGGTTTTACCCGATTGGCGGGTCTGTTGGCGTCCCCGAACCGTACAAATTGGCGGACTCGGGGCGTGACACCGTCACCGAATCTATCTTCCTCGGGTCCACCGCGACTCCAGACGCCGAGATTACGTGCCCCAAGAAATCCACCTCACGGAGCCAAAACTCACACTTTTTTAGTTTGGCGTAGAGTTTCTGTTCCCGTAGGGTCTGGAGGACTGTGCGCAGATGTTCTTCATGTTCCTCATTTGTACGAGAGTAGATGAGGATATCGTCGATGAAGACCACCACGAATAAATCCAGGAAGGGTTTGAATACCCTATTCATCATGTCCATGAACACAGCCGGGGCATTAGTGAGCCCGAATGGCATTACCGTAAATTCGTAATGGCCATAGCGAGTCCGGAAGGCCGTTTTGGGGATGTCCTCCCCCTTAACCCGGAGCTGATGATAGCCCGACTGCAGGTCAATCTTTGAAAATACCGTCGCCCCCTGTAGTTGGTCGAAAAGGTCGTCGATCCTTGGCAGGGGGTACTTGTTCTTAACGGTGACCTTATTTATTTCCCGGTAGTCGATGCACAACCGGAGGCTTCCGTCCTTCTTTCTCACAAACAGGACGGGCGCACCCCAGGGTGACGCGCTTGGTCTGATAAAGCCTTTATCCAAAAGGTCCTCCAATTGTGCCTTGAGTTCCTTCAACTCCGCGAAGGCCATCATGTACGGTGCCTTGGTGATGGGCTTGGTGCCGGGGAGTAGTTCAATAGGGAAGTCGACCTCTCGTTCCGGCGGCATCCCGGGGAGCTCCGTCGGAAATACATCCGGAAATTCTCTCACGACTGGGATTTTGGAAGGCGAGGGAACGGGTCGGGTGGTTAAATCTACCGAGGCTATATAGGCCACACACCCACCCTCTATCAGCTTCCTAGCCCGCGACGCGGAGATGACAACTAAAAAGGAGGTACTTTTACACGCCAAGTATACGTTTTTCGGAAATCCCGGCTTCTGCAGTTGCACTTGGCACTTCTCGCAGTCAATTACCGCCTGATACTCGGTGAGCCAGTCCATACCTAAGACTACGTCATATTCTTTTAGCGGTATAACCACCAGATCCCAGGGGCACAACAACCTTCCCAGTCTTATTGAACACGAGGGTACCAGGCCGGTTGCCGCGATTGGCCCCCCAGGGGTCTGGACGGTCATCAAAACATCAAGGGGACTACTTTCTAGCAGATGTGTTTGTGCAAAAGTGCGGGGGATGAAAGAGCGAGACGCCCCAGTGTCAAACAGGGTTCGAGCTCGAAAATTAGAAATGGAGGTAATACCTGCGACCACCTCTTCTGGCAGTACCGCTCCATGCTGGCCCATGGAGTAGAGCCTCCCTCCTGGTTGTGGTCGAGATTCTCCTTCTGCTCTTGGCACCGAGGGGTGTGGGGGCATTCCCGTTGACGCTCTACCCCGCCCTGGTGGCTGCACCGTCGAGGTGGAAGCCGCGGAAGATGCCGCTCCCGTGTTCATGGGACAGTTGAATCGGAAATGCCCAGGTTTGCCGCAGCGATAACAGTGATCCTGTCTCTTAGGGCAATCCGTCACCGGATGCGTTCCTCCGCAAATAACGCATGGCTTGTTCGCTGGCCGCTGCTTCCTAGTAGGCGCACTCTTGCTTCCTTGTTGCGTCTTGGGGTATTTTGGGGGTCGGCTCCCACCAGAGGGGCCCCCTCCCGGGTAAGTCTATGTCCGCTTCTTTTCCCTGTTTTATTCTGATCCCTCACGTCGAGCTCGGGTAATGGCGAATCCCCGCTCCACAATGGTGGCCCTGTCCACCACTTCTCGAAACGTGCGCAAGTCCGCTGCCTGAACTATCTCGAAGATGTCGCTCCGTAGCCCATCCACAAAAAGACGGGCCTTGTGGGATTCATCCCGTATAACAAACGGGACGCAGTTAACTAATCTCACAAACTCCCTTTGATATTCCACAACCGAGCGGTTCCCTTGCCTAATGTTCTTCAGGTCGTCCTCTAATTGCCGTTTGACACTGTCGGAGAAGAAAGCGCCAAATAATTCCTCTCTAAAGGCCGACCATGACGGTAGTGGGTTATTTGTAGACGAATCCGGGCGCACCGTCTTCCACCAGATGCGGGCATTCCCTTCAAGGAAGTGAACAGCTAGGGGAACCCGCTCGTGTTCCTCCATCAGTAGGTCCTCGAAGAGTTTCTCCATGGTATCCACCCATTTCTCGACGACCCATGGGTCGGTCGTCTCTCCCTCGAAAATGGGAGGGTCATGCTTCTTGAACTCCGTCAAATTCGTCCTGACCCTCTCCCGCTCCGCCCGCTGTACCGTAGTCCCTCCTGCAGCTGCGGACCCCCCAAGAGTAGGGGTCGTCCCTGCCTCCCCCGCTGTCGCTCCCAATACGGGCCCCGAGGTCGTCGGGGTGGGTATATCCCTTGGGCCTGGGGGCTGTTCCGTTGTCGCACCCGTCGCCGAGGTCTGTCAGGGTGCGGCAGTCGTCGTGCCACCCGCCCCATGCGTTTCCGTAGTGGAGGCGGTGGTTTCTGACGGAGGGGTCGGATCGCGCTCGGCTGGCGCGGCTGCCTGTCGCTGCGTCAGTTGGCGAACCTGCTCCGTCAGTGTCGCTAACTGCCCGGCCATTTCCCGTAGTTGTCGTCGGAGGAGCTGGTTTTCTGCGGCGGCCGGGGTCGCACCGTCCGCATCCGCATTCTCGGTGGACGATCTAGTCCGGGCCATCGTCCGCTGTAAACAAAGAAACCACATTAACCATAAGGTTATCACCCTAGCACCCTGACTTACAATTACACCTATATTAAATCCCCTTTTTCCCCGTACTCTCACGTACTACCGCACCTACACCTTGGTTATCTCATGTCGAATTTGCTTGTGGCATCACACACTGTGGATGTGGGTCACCGACTACTGTGGTTATGGTTGTTTTCTCTGATACCATATAATCTGTCACGCCCCGGGGGGGTTTTAGGTCAAGATAAGCGGAAAAGTGCGTGTATAAATTTTTTTCTTAATAAATAAGCATCAGCCTCGCCTCCGGTGCGCGTCAGACCGCCACATACACAAATTCACTCTGCCAACGGACAGAGTCTCCTTTGTATATGCACGGCGTCCCACATACATTGCCAACCATCAACTATGCAGTAGTCATCCATCCTAAAGCAGGGAAAAATATATTTAACTACGGTTTTAAAAACGGTGTCCACCCGACACCCTATTTTTCAAACAATTAAACATTCAATCATTGAAGCGGCAACACCATTTGGAAAGGATAAAACCAGAGGTTATAAAATCTGTGCCCACACGGCACTCCGCTTTGAAAAGACGTTTTCGCAATCGTTTGGTTTTTATCAAAACATGCCGCTCATCAAAACACCACAATGTAGCTAAACCATAAAAGAACATCCAATCCACAGTGCCGACTATTTAATTGTCTACAGTTAACATGAACCACACAAGCAAATTAAACTAACAGTAACATAAAGGAAATGAGATAAACCCAAGAGATCACGAGTAGCAAGTCTCCTACGACTACGATCCTCGCGACGCAGTCTCACCGCCATCCCGGCTAACGCACCTAGTCGAACCTGTCACGGAGTGGGTAAAGTCAGTGACAAACAAAGTAGATGTCTTAATGTTAATATGAATTACAGAACAAACCAATTCCACCGGAACATTTCGCTGAAACCCTGTGCATAAGCTGGGCACCAACCCCAGAATAAGCTGGGCACCAACCCCAGAGTACCTGTCGGAGAGACGGAAGTCTCCCCTCGTGCACAACCCCCTTGATGCTTTTAACCCCTTCACGGAGCTAGTGCGGCCACCTTAGCTGTCGTGAAGAGGTCCTCACGGCTCCCACTCCTTTGTGAGGCACACGGGTCAAAAAGACCACTTCTCCGGAAAAGTACACCCATGCGGTGGCCCTATCCGCCTGTGTACGTGCAGCATCCCACCCCAAGATTTGCCGGTGTCGGCGTGTATTGAGCCCCGCGACCGCAGTCGCCATAATTATCATGTTAGAATAACCAGAAACACTTATGCGAAAGATCTAACAGTCCATCTATTTTGTTAGACAATTTAACGAGTCTTTTAAGATGATAGATACACTTACTGCACTTGTTGCACTTATAGCAAAGGTACCCACCTAGTCGAGGAGAAATCGGAACACTTGAATCTTTTGCACACTCTTGCCGCGCACCTGGACCTAAGAAGAGTCCACATGGGTAAACCATAGTCAAAACCATGTACTAACAACGCAAAGCGAAAGTCCAATATTACCTACTTTGACGGAAAAATCCCAAAACCGTCCGAGTTACCAAAAATCGGGTCCCCGCGCTGCCGTCGCCGCCCGCCGGAGCCCCGCGCGGCCTGGAACCGCGCGGCGCGTCTCCGTGGGCGGCGCCCCGCGTGGCGCCCGTGCGGGTGCAGGCCCGCGCGGCGCCCGCGCGGTGCCCCGCGCGGGTGCAGACCCGCGCGGTGCCCGCGCGGCGACCGCGCGGGTGCAGACCCGCGCGGTGCCCGCGTGGCGCCCGCGCGGGTGCTGCCCGCACGGCGCCCGCGCGGGTGCAGACCCGCGCAGTGCCCGCGCGGCGCCCGCGCTGGTGTTGCCCGCGCGGCGCCCGCGCGGTGCCCCACGCGGCGCCCGCGTGGGTGCGGGCCCGCGCGGGTGCTGCCCGCGCGGCACCCGCGCGGTGCCAGCGCGGGTACGGCCCGCGCGGCTTACGCCGTAGCCGCCCGCGGCGGCGTCCGTCCGTCCGCGGCGTCCTCCCGCGCGATGCCCTAGCGGCATCGTGCGTCTCCGTCGTCCGCTCTGTGCCCTAGCTCGCCCGACGACGGTGGCGGCGACGGAGACGACGGAGGAGTCCGAAAACCCAACGAGAAAAATAAAGGAAAATCCCGAAAAATCACAACGAGGATTTACTAACCGAATTGATCCACGGGGAAGTCGCCCGATCGCGTTCTTGCCTCCGGTTCGTTGTTCGGGATGATCGGACTCCTTCTCTCTTTTTTCTTCCTTTCTTCCGGCTAGGGTTCCGTCTTTTTCCCTCTTTTCTCTCTCGCGTTTCTTTTCTCCTCACCGATTAGGGTTTTTATTTTCCTTCCGATAACCGGGATTATATATATATAATCCCTTATTAATTATTTATTCTCTATTTTATCTATTTATTTTCCTTTTAATACGTACGTAAAGGAAAAACCCTTTTTCCGTCACCGAATAATTAATTAATTAATTAATTATCCCCTACGAGATAAATCAGGAACATGCCGGATATTTTACACGGATTTCGATGCACGCCCTGAGTCACCGCGATCTTCAAAGTCCCCTTCCGGGAGATCCGTACATCGGATTCCCGATCCGATCGCACCGTCGGTCTTCATTCTTCGAGCCTTTTGCTAGAAAAATACCCGCACCACGCACCGACCGACTTTCAAACATTAAATAATTTTATTTCTCCTAAGGGCTTAATTAGTTAACATGTGAGTCACAATTACACATAAGAGCCGAATCACTACACCCTAACTCAGTTGAGACTCGTTACATATTTCCGGCTGGTAATTAGCTCGGATACCAAATGTAACGACCCGACCCAATAGCAATAATAACTTGTTGGATCCAAACCACCGGCACAAAATGTGTCACGCCCCGGGGGTTTTGTTCAGCGGAAACTAAGAGTCAACTGTGGGGCGTGAAAATCCCCCTTTCTTTTTAATCATCCCCGGCGCGTGCCCAGACCTGCCGCATATACAGATTTACTCGACAAACGGGCAGAGTCTCCTCTGTATATGCACGGCGTCGCAGCTAATACAACAGTGTAATACAAGCATTTCTTTAATCACAACAGAGCGAGACCTAATTACACATGCAGAACAAGTACAATTCCCGAGGCCGATCAATTTTAAAGCATAAAACCACAATTGTTCAAAACGGCGCCAACCCGGCACCAAATTTGAAAACCAGTTTGAAATTAACATAAAACCACAGGGTTTGGAAATCGTGCCCACACAGCACTTGGGTTTTGAAAGCCATTTTCGCAATTCATAAATCCACAGGGTTTTGAAAATGGTGCCCACATGACACCTAAGTTTTAAAAACGATTTTCACAATATTTTTTTTTTTTTTTTTTTTTTTTTTGTTTTCTTTGAAATTGGCCTACCGCAGATAATAAGAAAGACACAACGTCTCAAATACAATGTAACAACATCCACATCCACACCGACCCCACGAGGGTATCGAGAACCACACAGTAGCCTACAGTATGAAATGAAATGCAAGGAAAGTGAAGGAACGGCAGACTGGGGCTCCCACAGCCCGACTGCTCCCGCCTCGGCCTCACCGTCGCCTACCTCTCACCCCTGGAAGAACCTGTCACGGAGTGGGTAGTCAGCGACACTATCATGAAAAAAATAATAAGAGCAGAAAAGTAATACCAAGCCTCAAAAGTAAGACTAGCCGGAGCAACCACTCTGCTCATAAAAAGTAACCCGCGAACACCTGTAACACCTGTAACACCTGTAATACCTGTAACACCTGACCTCGTCGGGCACCAATCCCGACGGGTCGCACCGCTCACACCTTGGTGCCTCAAACCCCACACCTACGGGGGCCCCCACTACGTCACCTCGTGGGTAAACACGGGTCAGAGACCGCTTTTCCGGAAAAGAGCACCCTTCGCGGTGGCCAGACCGCAGGTGCGCGTGTCGCAACCTCGAGCCAAATAATCGGATACAGGGTAATATCGTAAATCACAGAGACTGTCAGCGTCAGTACTAATAAATCAGAAGTTAACACCATTACCGTTTCCCCAAACTTTCTACTCAGTCTCAAGGAAAACCCACCTTTTCGTTGTCGCGCTGCTGCTCGATGTTAGGTTCTTCCGCGTCTCGGTATGTCCGCCCAAACCTACACGAACCTGCCGTACAGAGTCAGTAACTCATAACTCCAAAAGACCATGGACTGCTGAACGCCGGACTCTTTCGGCCGATAGTGGGGCACGCCCCGCCGATTCGGCGAAGATGGCGACGTCCCCGGGCGAGGCCAACAACGCGGACAGCCCACGGCTTCCGCGGGACATCCGGCCTCCCCCCCCCCCCCCGCGCTGCCCGCATGCGGGCTGCCCGCACGCGCGGGTGCACGTGCGCCCGGCCTGCGCGGTTGGTGCGGGCGCGCTGCCCGCACGGGCGGGTGCGCATGCGCGCCCGGCCCCGCGCGGGCTGGGCAGCGCGCCGCCCGCATGCGGGGGCGCGCGCGCCCGGCCCCGCGCGGGCTGCACGGGCGCGCCGCCCCGCGCGGGTCGCGCGCGCCCCACGCGGCCTGTGCGGCCGTGCCGCCCGCATGCGGTGTTGCCCGCATGCGGATCGCGCGCGCCCCGCGCGGCCTGTGCGGCCGCGCCGCCCGCATGCGGTGCTGCCCGCATGCGCGGCTCCGCAGCGCGCCGCACTCCGGCGATGACGTCGCCCTCCCCCCCCCCCCCCCCCCCCGTTTGCTTAAAAGAAACAAGAATTACCGGAAACCCTAAAATATGCTCACCTCGGTTTCGTCGGCTAGGGTTGGTCGAGGAAAGGATCGTCCCGTCTTGTGTGCCCGGAGAGAAGGGTGAGCGGTCGTCCCTCCTTCTCTTCAGTCGCGCCGCCTTAATCCTCTATGCGATCGGTGAGAAGTAGGGTAGGGGGAGTCGGTTCCTCGTCCGCGCTCGGGGTGTCGTACGCCTAGAGTGAGAGGGGTTGAGAAAAAGGGACGAGTTCCCCAAACGCGGAATAAACCGAGCGGTCCAAATGAGAAATGGGGATGAACCCCACACCAAGTCAAAAGAATGCAATAAGTCGGGTGCGAACCAGGGTCCGGTCTGCCTGGTAAACCGTGTTGATCGCCTGAACCGCTAGCCACCTTCCGGAATTTATTCTGGGAGATTCCGGAGTCGGAATCCAAAACCGATTGCGCCACCGTTCTCCGTTTCGCGA
The DNA here is from genome assembly GCA_029168755.2 of Tillandsia fasciculata. Lineage (NCBI taxonomy): Eukaryota > Viridiplantae > Streptophyta > Magnoliopsida > Poales > Bromeliaceae > Tillandsia > Tillandsia fasciculata. The sequence goes on along the minus strand of JAQOTM010000051.1, from coordinate 443,770 downwards.
GCTTTATTGACTAAAAATACCCGCGAGCCCCGACGGTCTGCCCGGAAATAAAGAAATGTTAGTTCACCCTCCGGACCCCCGAAACGAAACGCGAAATGAAGGAAAACCAAAAGTAGACCCAAAAACAGAACCACAGCATTTTAAACCAGCGGCTACTACACCACTCACCTCTTAAAAACGAGTTTCGTCCCCGAAACTCAATCCTGGTTCGCGGTGAAAAGGTAGGGGTAGCCCTCCCTCATCTTTGACTCCAGCTCCCACGTCGCTTCCCACTCCTCGTGGTTGCTCCAGAGCACCTTCACGTAGGGGATGGCTCGGTTTCGCAGCATCTTGCTCTCTCTTGCTAGGATTCGCACTGGGGTTTTGTCACGCCCCGGGTGTAAACCAGAACCCGGGCCCGTCAACAGATCCGCCGTGCACACGGTATTTCCCGCGTACACGAAGCGCCAAACCTGCTCAGATATATAAGAGATAATAATAAATGAGCAATAAAAATAGAGCTGAACTAAAACTAATACATCTCAGACTGAAGCTGGAAATAAAATACAATACATCTGTATAAATGATACATCTGTCTCTCCAGCTCACCAAATAAAATACAACCTGCTGGCAAAAGCCAGTCCCAAAGTAAAAGTACAACCGTCTGAGGAAACACGGGTACACCAACAGTCCAGCTAACACGCTCAACCTGCCTCGAAGTCTGTCTACTCAGCCGTCCTCTCTCCTCGACCCGTCGCTGAAAACCCAGCAGCACCCGCAGAAGACACTGCAAAACAAGGGAGAAGAAAAAGAGGAAAGAAGAATGGGGGTAAGACTACCAGTAAACCAGTAGCCTCCCCTAGTGGGTAAAACCTCAAATCCTGACACACCCACTAGGTCTACCAGAGGCAAAAGGGAAAGAAGTGTGGTAAGCAATGATGACTGCCGAAAACAGGAAACTACCACTACTATGCCTCTAATATGCCAAGCTAAAGAGATAGCTAACTGTATGCATCAGAACATAAATGCCTGCCTGCCTAGACCCAATCGATACACCAGTGAGCACTGGTACTGCCTGCTCTGCCTGCCTGCCTGCCTGCCAAATCGGGTATGCTGGCCAACGCATAACACCGATAGGGAAAAGGGAGTCTCAAGGACTCGAAGCCTGTAAAACGCACACTCCGGAGTGGCACTCGAGGGGAGCGACCCACACGAGTAAAATGCCTGAGTAACAAGTACCATAGATCAGCAGGACTGGATCATGACTCTGATCAAAGTGGGAAAACTCATCCACTAAAAGAAGCCCAAATCCTCTACCCCAATCTGATGCAAGATAAACAAATAGTGGGAACCCCACCCACTAGAGACCTGATACCCAATCTGATGCATAAGCAACCTCCGGTCAACCGCCCAAGGTCCGCGGTTGCCGCAATACCCTGCCATCAAGCCTGCCTGTCCCAAAATCCAAGATCCACAATCGGGTAGAATAATCAATATCCGGTCAACCGCCTACTGTCCGCGGTTGCCGCAATAACCCCCAAGTCCGACATCAAGTACACCCTGTCTCCGACCCCAAGGTCCCGCTACACTATCCCAAACCCCCGCTCGAACCCGAGCAACATGACTCGAAAGTCTAAATAAGAAGGAGAAAGAAAGCAATCATGGTTTCTCCTAAGTCAAATCCCAATATGATAGTGTAGCAATAAAAGATGGCCTATCTAGATGTCCATACAAGCATGCAAGTGTTCTCAAGGAAAATATAATTAAAGGCATTAATCATTAACAGTATCCACCTACGCATGTCATCTACCCTCAAGTAGTACCATCAACAGGATAATCATATAGTCCAAAATAAATATTCCATTCCACATGCAAGGTTAACCGCTATCAAAGCAACCCTATTCCCGCACCGGCATGCATGAACCCAACCCCAATCATGATTTATCAAGATGTCCAATAAAGGGGATCACTCTAATATTCCTAGTGAGCATGTCAAAATAGAGGCAATAAACAACCGCCCACCTCGAGCGCTAAATCCTGATCCCAACAGCGAAGTCCGCGCCCGGTCTCAACGATCACCACGGTACTGCACAAAATACCCCAAAAGAACAAGCACAATTAATGAACCATGCTCACACCAAAATCTGTCCCAATTACAATCAGTCCACAGTTTAGCCTTTTTCACCTGCGAGATCTGCTCTAGAAATTCCAGAAAAATACCACCACGATCCTCGCGACGAACCGGTCGAAACGACTACCTGCACGTTTTCCCACGATTTTTCTATGCTGAGAACCAAAATCGACAAGGGAACCACCCCGAACAATACTTCCACCCAAAAACTGTGCTACAAAGTTCTGTAAAAAGGGGTTTCTCACCTTCAGGGAAATTCCACAAAAATCCAAGAAAATTCAGAGAGACTCCTTGCGATGCGTAGATGCAAATCCCCTTTTGAATCGCCTCAATCCGATGCCCGGTTGCGGAGATATCGCCGAAATACCGAACCGCTGTCCAAAACTCCATCACAGCAAAATGGGGTCACAAGATGATCCGAAAAACCCATGAAAACCTCGGAATGGGGAAAAACCAGTAGAAATAAGAAACGTAGCCCTACCTGTTAAGAATCCAACGGCGCAAAAATCGCGAAAATAGGAGGTCGGGGTGAGTCGGGGGAGCCTGAACACTGAAGTGCGACGAATCGGGTTGCCGGAGAATGATCGTCGCGCCGCGCCGGAAAAATCCCAAACCTCGGGATCCGAGCCTCCTAAATTCCTCAAACTTCACAGGATGCTTCCTCTCTTCTTGATGAAGATTTCATCTTCTCACCCCTTGAGGGAGATGAAGCCTCTAAGATGGAGAAAACTGCCTTTGAATGAGCCTCGGATTCCCTCAAAGCCAAAGCCAAAAAAACATTTCGGAAAAATTACCTCTGTGTCCGCCGAAACAGGAAACACCGAATTCCACCACTGAGGATGCGCCACGTGGCACCGACCGGCTGACGCGCGCGCCAGACGCGCCTGCTGCCCTGCCCGCACAGTTGACCACCAATAGGGATGCGCCACGTGTCAAGCCACTGTTAGTGCACCCGGTGCACTAAAATCTGTAACCGAACCAATGGATGACTGCCACGTGTCCAAGCCCGGTGCACCGTAGACCATGAGCCAACCTGAATACTCTGTAGACCAAATGCCGTGAGCCGACAACCACCAGATGCCACGTGTCCACCTCGGTCCACCATGCACCGCCCGCCCGCTCCGTGGACCGGCCACTGCACCGCCAATAGGGGAATGCCACGTGTCCCCGCCTTGGTGCACGCTCGCCGCGTGGACCGGCCGCCTGCCCGCGCGCTGCCCGCGCCCTGCCCGCGCCGCGCGCCGCCCTGTGCCGCCTGCCCGAGGCCGCGCCGCCGCCGCCGCCGGCGATCGCCGGAAGTACTGTTCCGGCGTGAACAGTAACCCGAGCTCAAAAAATGCAAGTAAATAGTCCATCTGAAGCGTTTTCGCGCGCTGAATCCGAATTTGACGTCCGTTTCGCCAAATTCTCACTCTAAAAATTGCCGAATGCCCCCGGAAAGGTATTCTTAGTCCAAATTTCGCGCCGAGCCCAATCTTAATATCCGTTTGCGCGAAACACTTCTAAACATCCGACGGGGTCACCCGATCACCCACGTGATCCATTTAAGCCCGAAGTCCAACACTTGTGTCCAATCGTGCCCCAAACACCTCCAGCACACCGCGTAGGCCTCCAATAGCCACCCCAATGCACCGCAAAGCTCTGCGGAGATCCAGGTCATCACATCCTCCCCCACTAAAAGAAAGTTTCGTCCTCGAAACTAAAGTCATTCCTCAACACGGAATCTCAACCAAACAGGGGGGTAAATATCCAATCATCCACCACTCAAGCTCCCAAGGCTGACAAATACCTCCTCCAGAGACGCGATGCAATCCTCGGGTCTCTAACTGGAACAAATAAAGGTGAGCACTCCAGGAATCCACACCACCTCAACCACGTACAGCTGGGCTAACCGCTCGAGCTACCAAGCTGTCCGCATCGGTACAAGCATCCGCCCCTGCTAGGGCCTCAGATAACCAACCACAAGTCCAACAACACCCAGCTCAACCCGAGTACCTCGGTACTCCCAAGGCATCCGATATAAGTCCCCCAACTGATCCCGTAGCCTCTGATCTCTAATCCAAAACCGTCGGGATGTAGAAGCACATCCCTAACCCTCCGGCATCAACACTCAGCCATGAGCAGTCGAGAGAACCAGACTGCAAAACAACCTTCGCGAAGATCCAATACCCTTGCAGCTCGTAACTCAAATCCTCCAAGCTTGACAGAAGGGTGCTAGCTCCCGATGATCACTTCATCAAATTCTCGGGGTCCACACAAACCGAAGTGAACCAACCTTCCACAACTCGAATAGCACCGGCGCCCCCAAAGGTGCCACACTTGGCCTGACACAATTCCAACACATCAAATCCTGGAGTTGGGTCCTCAACTCCCAAACTGGTGTCATGCCAAACAACTCCGATAGGAGAACAGCTAGGAACTCACAACCAAAAGGGTATCTCCAAGTCCTGGTGCCGCCGCAGATCCCTCAAACACACCAGCAAAAGGCTACTCACCCACTACGAGACATCCGCCTCGCTCACAAAGTCAAAACCAAAGAGGCGAAGATACTCTCAAGCAACCCAGGTACACCAACACCTCCAGGCCTGGCTCCCACGAAAACCGCCCTCGCAGCATAATCAGCTGCCGCGAAAAGAAAAAGAAAACCGAGCCAGCCTAACCGTCCTAAGTACCAAACCAAGCCCCACAACTAGGTCAAGACCATCAGGCCTACAGGTACAACCAAGGACTCAACCGCACCGGGCAGGACCCACGACACTCCCCCTAGGTGCAAAAGATCGGGAATACGACCTCCCGAACACCAGGTAACCGTCCTACCCCTAACCCAAAGCAAAGAAGCCAAACACTACCCACCAAGGAGGGAAAACCTCTCGTATCGAAAGATACGAACCCAAGAGCCTGGAACAGTTCAAACCTACCGCCACACTAGCCGCTGGAATCTATGAGCTCTGACGGTCTCAAAATCCACTATCCAAAAGAGAAACCAGGAATGCCTCATCCGACTGACCTGTCCTCCATCACCCGGCGCCAAGCGCCTCAATCAGAACTCGCCTCAGGCGGCAGATCCCAATCCAAAGGAACTACAATGCCACGCTCCATACCCGGCGCCTACTCCAATGAGGCGTCCCTAGAACTCTCAATCCCCCACCGAACAAGACCCTGCCTTCAAAGGCTCCATACTCAATCCCACAAGTCAGGGCAACTCATCCGCCAGATCTGGCTCACTCCTTCAATGCAATCCCACAGTTTTCCTGCTGTCAACTGTCCACCCTTCCTCGGTGCCCCAGCACTAAACGTCGGCACGGAGGGGCTACTCACTAGTCCGACAACGGTGCCACTGTGCTGATCCGACAACTGTGTCACCACGCTGCTCCGACAACTGTGTCACTGCTCCGACAACTGCACCACTGTGCTGATCCGACAACTGTGTCACCACGCTGCTCCGACAACTGTGTCACTGCTCCGACAACTGTGTCACTGCTCCGACAACTGCACCACTGTGCTGATCCGACACTGTGTCACCGCGCTGCTCCGACAACTGTGTCACTGCTCCGACAACTGCACCACTGTGCTGATCCGACAACTGTGTCACCGCGCTGCTCCGCTGATCTGCCTCCAACACTCCTACCCTTCGGGTCCGGAGCCCCCAGACTCCAATCTGGGTATCCGGCCCGAAACAACCAGCTCAGGCCCAACTGCCGCACCAAGGTGCACTCGGGTCAGCCCCAACGTCGGGGAGACACCGCTCACCACGACAAAACCGCAAATCAGCACACCCCAAACACTCGACCCAATCTAGCGAAAGTCAAAGGCATCCCCCTATTTTTGTAACGTTATGTTGTCTGCAGCCAACATAACTGTCCCACAAAAATAGGGTATGCCGATCCCTCTTCACTCACTGGAAGAGTCAAAACCAAATCACCGACTTTCGCCAAAAGTCACGTCTCTCACGCCCTAACATCCTAGGGTCCGCCAAAAGCCTAGGGTTTCCTAAGTCCCAACTGACCTATCCCTAAGCTCTGATACCAACTTAATCTGTCACGCCCCGGGTGTAAACCAGAACCCGGGCCCGTCTACAGATCCGCCGTGCACACGGTATTTCCCGCGTACACGAAGCGCCAAACCTGCTCAGATATATAAGAGATAATAATAAATGAGCAATAAAAACAGAGCTGAACTAAAACTAATACATCTCAGACTGAAGCTGGAAATAAAATACAATACATCTGTATAAATGATACATCTGTCTCTCCCAGCTCACCAAAATAAATACAACCTGCTGGCAAAAGCCAGTCCCAAAGTAAAAGTACAACCGTCTGAGGAAACACGGGTACACCAACAGTCCAGCTAACACGCTCATCCTGCCTCGAAGTCTATCTACTCAGCCGTCCTCTCTCCTCGACCCGTCGCTGAAACCCAGCAGCACCCGCAGAAGACACTGCAAAACAAGGGAGAAGAAAAAGAGGAAAGAAGAATGGGGGTAAGACTACCAGTAAACCAGTAGCCTCCCCTAGTGGGTAAAACCTCAAATCCTGACACACCCACTAGGTCTACCAGAGGCAAAAAGGAAAGAAGTGTGGTAAGCAATGATGACTGCCGAAAACAGGAAACTACCACTACTATGCCTCTAATATGCCAAGCTAAAGAGATAGCTAACTGTATGCATCAGAACATAAATGCCTGCCTGCCTAGACCCAATCGATACACCAGTGAGCACTGGTACTGCCTGCTCTGCCTGCCTGCCTGCCTGCCAAATCGGGTATGCTGGCCAACGCATAACACCGATAGGGAAAAGGGAGTCTCAAGGACTCGAAGCCTGTAAAACGCACACTCCGGAGTGGCACTCGAGGGGAGCGACCCACACGAGTAAAATGCCTGAGTAACAAGTACCATAGATCAGCAGGACTGGATCATGACTCTGATCAAAGTGGGAAAACCCATCCACTAAAAGAAGCCCAAATCCTCTACCCCAATCTGATGCAAGATAAACAAATAGTGGGAACCCCACCCACTAGAGACCTGATACCCAATCTGATGCATAAGCAACCTCCGGTCAACCGCCCAAGGTCCGCGGTTGCCGCAATACCCTGCCATCAAGCCTGCCTGTCCCAAAATCCAAGATCCACAATCGGGTAGAATAATCGATATCCGGTCAACCGCCTACTGTCCGCGGTTGCCGCAATAACCCCCAAGTCCGACATCAAGTACACCCTGTCTCCGACCCCAAGGTCCCGGCTACACTATCCCAAATCCTCGCTCGAACCCGAGCAACATGACTCGAAAGTCTAAATAAGAAGGAGAAAGAAAGCAATCATGGTTTCTCCTAAGTCAAATCCCAATATGATAGTGTAGCAATAAAAGATGGCCTATCTAGATGTCCATACAAGCATGCAAGTGTTCTCAAGGAAATATAATTAAAGGCATTAATCATTAACAGTATCCACCTACGCATGTCATCTACCCTCAAGTAGTACCATCAACAGGATAATCAAATAGTCCAACATAAATATTCCATTCCACATGCAAGGTTAACCGCTATCAAAGCAACCCTATTCCCACACCGGCATGCATGAACCCAACCCCAATCATGATTAATCAAGATGTCCAATAAAGGGGATCACTCTAATATTCCTAGTGAGCATGTCAAAATAGAGGCAATAAACAACCGCCCACCTCGAGCGCTAAATCCTGATCCCAACAGCGAAGTCCGCGCCCGGTCTCAACGATCACCACGGTACTGCACAAAATACCCCAAAAGAACAAGCACAATTAATGAACCATGCTCACACCAAAATCTGTCCCAATTACAATCAGTCCACAGTTTAGCCTTTTTCACCTGCGAGATCTGCTCTAGAAATTCCAGAAAAATACCACTGCGATCTACGCGACGAACCGGTCGAAACGAGTACCTGCACGTTTTCCCACGATTTTTCTATGCTGAGAACCAAAATCGACAAGGGAACCACCCCGAACAATACTTCCACCCAAAAACTGTGCTACAAAGTTCTGTAAAAAGGGGTTTCTCACCTTCAGGGAAATTCCACAAAATTCCACGAAAATTCAGAGAGACTCCTTGCGATGCGTAGATGCAAATCTCTTTTTGAATCGCCTCAATCCGATGCCCGGTTGCGGAGATATCGCCAAAATACCGAACCGCTGTCCAAAACTCTATCACAGCAAAATGGGGTTACAAGATGATCCGAAAAACCCATGAAAACCTCGGAATGGGGAAAAACCAGTAGAAATAAGAAACGTAGTCCTACCTGTTAAGAATCCAACGGCGCAAAAATCGCCAAAATAGGAGGTCGGGGTGAGTCGGGGGAGCCTGAACACTGAAGTGCGACGAATCGGGTTGCCGGAGAATGATCGTCGCGCCGCGCCGGAAAAATCCCAAGCCTCGGGATCCGAGCCTCCTAAATTCCTCAAACTTCACAGGATGCTTCCTCTCTTCTTGATGAAGATTTCATCTTCTCACCCCTTGAGAAGATGAAGCCTCTAAGATGGAGAAAACTGCCTTTGAATGAGCCTCGGATTCCCTCAAAGCCACAGCCAAAAACCAACATTTCGGAAAATTACCTTTGTGTCCGCCGAACAGGAAACACCGAATTCCACCACTGAGGATGCGCCACGTGGCACCGACCGGCTGACCGCGCGCCAGACGCGCCTGCTGCCCTGCCCGCACAGTAGACCATCCAATAGGGATGCGCCACGTGTCGAAGCCACCTGCCTAGTGCACCCGGTGCACGGAAAATCTGTAAACCGAACCAATGGATGACTGCCACGTGTCCGCTCCCGGTGCACCGTAGACCATGAGCCATCCTGAATACTCTGTAGACCAAATGCCGTGAGCCGACCAACCACCAGACGCCACGTGTCCACCTCGGTCCACCATACACAGCCCTGCCCGCTCCGTGGTCCCGGTCCACTGCACCGACCAATAGGGGAATGCCACGTGTCCCCGCCTTGGTGCACGCTCGCCGCGTGGACCGGCCGCCTGCCCCGCGCGCTGCCCGCGCCCTGCCCGCGCCGCGCGCCGCCCTGTGCCGCCTGCCCGAGGCCGCGCTGCCGCCCGCCGGCGCTGCCCGCCGCCGCCGCCGGCCGCCGGCGATCGCCGGAAGTACTGTTCCGGCGTGAACAGTACCCGAGCTCAAAAATTGCAGTAAATAGTCCATCTGAAGCGTTTCGCGCGCTGAATCCGAATTTGGCGTCCGTTTCGCCAAATTCTCACTCTAAAAATTGCCGAATGCCCCCGGAAAGGTATTCTTAGTCCGAAATTCGCGCCGAGCCCAATCTTAATATCCGATTTGCGCGAAAGCACTTCTAAACATCCGACGGAGTCACCCGATCACCCACGTGATCCATTTAAGCCCGAAATCCAACACTTGTGTCCAATCGTGCCCCAAACACTTCCAGCACACCGCGTAGGCCTCCAATAGCCACCCCAATGCACCGAAACAGCTCTGCGGAGATCCAGGTCATCACAGGTTTCCTCGAAGCTTAGGTCCTCCTTCAGTTCGAGTGTCGAGACGTCCAGGACATGCGATGGGTCGGGGAGGTATTTCTTGAGCATCGAAACGTGGAACACGTCGTGGACCTGGTTGAGGTTCGGTGGTAGGGCAAGGCGGTAAGCCACTGGGCCAATGCGCTCCAGGATCTCGAACGGCCCCACAAACCGCGGGCTCAGCTTGCCCTTCAACCCGAACCGCTTGATTCCCCTGGACGGCGAGACCCACAAAAACACGTGTTCTCCCACCTGGAACTCTAGGTCGTGGCGTCTCCGATCCGCGTAGCTCTTTTGTCGACTCTGGGCGGTCAGTAAGCGCTGTCTGATGAGGCGCACCTTCTCTTCAGTCTCTTCCACCAAGTCGGGTCCCAAGAACTTCCGTTCTCCCAAGTCATCCCAACAGATCGGGGATCGGCAGCGTCTCCCGTATAAGGCTTCGTAGGGTGCCATCTGGATGCTGGCCTGGTGGCTGTTGTTGTAAGCGAATTCTACGAGTGGCAGGTAACGCTCCCAACCGACCCCCCAATCAAGTACACAGGCCCGAAGCAGGTCCTCTAGCGTCTGTATCACTCGCTCCGACTGTCCGTCTGTCTGCGGGTGGAAGGCCGTGCTGAACTGTAGTTTAGTCCCCAAGGCTCACTGCAGGCTCTGCCAAAACTTCGAGACGAAGCGCGTGTCTCTATCCGATGTGATCGATGTCGGTACTCCATGTAGCCTCACAATCTCATTGAGGTAGACTTGAGCCAACCGCTCTCGGGTCCAGGTTGTGTGGATGGGCAGGAAGTGCGCTGACTTGGTTAGCCGGTCCACTATGACCCATATTGTGTCGTGCCCTTGCTGTGAACGTGGGAACCCGGTGACGAAGTCCATGGTGATATGATCCCACTTCCACTCTGGCACCGGTAAGGGTTGTAACTTTCCCGCCGGTCGCTGATGTTCCGCCTTTATCTGTTGGCACACCAGGCAGTGAGCTACATGTCGTGTCACATCCCCCTTCAGCTTGGGCCACCAGAAGGTCTGCTTGAGGTCCCTGTACATCTTTGTGCCCCCCGGATGCGCCGCATAAGGGGCGCCGTGTGCCTCTGCTAGAATTTCCTCCTTCAATTCCGACGAATCCGGCACGCAGATCCGCCCGCGGAACCGTATGGTGCCGTCCCCTTCCACTGAAAAATCGTTCACTTGGTCCGGGGAGATCCTGTCTCGAACGAGCTGTAAGTGAGGGTCGGTTTGCTGTCCTTCCTGGATCTTCTCGAATAGTGTCGGCTTGACTACCAAAGTTAGAAGTTGCGCAACCGTGCCTGCTGGCACCACTTCCAACCTCAGTCGTGAGAAATCCGCGATCAAGTTGCTCTGCTCAGTTATCGCGCCTACTGATCCCCCTTCCAATCGCCCTTTCCTGCTCAAAGCGTCCGCCACCACGTTTGCCTTCCCGGGGTGGTATTGGATTGTTAGGTCGTAATCCTTCAGTAACTCAAGCCACCGCCTCTGTCGCAGATTTAGTTCCTTTTGGGTGAACAGGTACTTAAGACTCTGATGATCTGAGAAGATGTTACAGTGGACACCAAAGAGGTAGTGTCTCCATAACTTTAGAACGAAGACCACCGCAGCCAGCTCCAAATCGTGTATCGGGTAGTTCCTTTCGTAATCCTTTAGTTGCCTAGAAGCATAGGCTATTACCTTCCCCTGTTGCATCAAAACACCCCCAAGGCCGATTCTCGAGGCGTCGCAGTACACTTCGTAATCCTCTCCGGGGGTCGGCAGCACAAGTATCGGTGCCCTGGTTAGCCTTTTCTTTAGTTCCTCAAAGCTCTCCTGGCATTGTGCCATCCACACAAACTTTTCTCCTTTCTTGGTCAACCGGTTTAAAGGGGCCGCAATTTTCGAGAAACCCTCGACGAAGCGTCTGTAATATCCCGCCAATCCCAAGAAACTGCGGATCTCCGTCACCGTCGTCGGCGGCTGCCAGTCGATCACCGATTCCACCTTCTTGGGGTCCACGGCGATTCCCTTCGCCGAGATCACGTGCCCCAGGAATCCCACTTCGCGTAGCCAGAATTCACACTTTTTGAGCTTAGTGAACAGCTTCTGCTCCCTGAGGGTTTGGAGAATCGTCCGTAAATGGTCCTCGTGCTCCTCGTCGGTGGATGAATAGATCAGTATGTCGTCGATGAAAACCACTACGAACCGGTCTAGGAATGGTCTGAAAATCCGGTTCATCATATCCATAAAGACCGCGGGGGCGTTCGTAAGCCCGAACGGCATAACCGTAAACTCGTAGTGGCCATACCGGGTCCGGAAGGCGGTCTTCGGGATGTCCTCGTTTCGAACTCGGAGCTGATGGTAGCCCGATTGCAGATCAATCTTTGAGAAAACCGTCGACCCCCGCAACTGGTCGAAGAGGTCGTCGATTCTGGGCAGGGGGTACTTATTCTTCACTGTAACCTTGTTTATTCCTCTGTAGTCGATGCAGAGACGCAGGCTTCCGTCCTTCTTCCGTACAAAGAGTACCGGTGCGCCCCAGGGCGACACACTCGGCCTGATAAACCCTTTGTCCAAGAGGTCCTCCAGTTGCGCCTTAAGCTCCTTCAACTCCGCGAAGGCCATTCGATAGGGCGCCTTCGTGATAGGTTGAGTACCCGGTAAGAGTTCAATAGGGAACACCACCTCTCGTTCAGGAGGTATCCCGGGCAGTTCCGCTGGGAAGACGTCGAGGAAGTCCCTCACCACTGGGATGTCTGAAAGTGTCGTCGAGGGTCGGGTAACCAGATCCACCGATGCCAAGTAGGCCACACACCCACCCTCTACCAGTCTCCTGGCTCGTGCCGCTGAGATGACTGCCGGAAAGGAGGTGCTCTTGCATGCCAGATACGCATTTTTAGGGAAACTTGGCTCTTGTAGTTGCACCATCCGCTTCTCGCAGTCGATAAGCACTTGGTACCTTGAGAGCCAATCCATGCCCAATACAACGTCGTACTCCTTCAGGGGAATCACCACCAAATCCCAAGGGCAAGGCAGTCGCCCTAGTTTGATCGGGCAGGTGGCCACCAAGCTGGTCGCCTCCAGTGTCCCACCCGCCGTCTGGACCGTCATTCGGCTTTGGAGAGGTGTCTCCCCAAGGTCATGCAAAACACGTAGTCACGAGAAATGAACGAGTGTGTTGCTCCAGTATCAAAGAGGGTTCTAGCACGGGAATTTGAAACAGAAGTAATACCTGCAAGTACGTCCTCCGGCGGGTCCGATCCCTGGCGGGTCATTGAGTAAACTCGCCCGCCCGGTTGAGGCTGCCTTTCCTCCTCGCGCCGCGAAGCCGGGGGCCTAGAGGTCGACCCCATAGGAGCTTTCCCCCGCCCAGCAAGTTGTGGCGAAGGCGTGGAAGCGGCAGAGGAGGCTGGTCCCACGGCAAGGGGGCAATTGCGGCGAAAGTGCCCCTGCTTGCCGCAGCGGAAGCAATGATCGACTCTCTGGGGGCAATCCAACACCCCGTGCGCTCCCCCGCAGATCACACAAGGCCTGTCTCCTGGTCTCGGTCCTCCTGTAGTTGCGCTCCGTGATCCCGACTGTGGCCTCCACCGCTTGGGGGGTCGGCTCCCAGTAGATGAACCTCCCCCGTAGCTCTGCTGTTGCCGCTTCCTATCCTCATGCTGTGCCGGGGCCTCCCTCCTAGCGCGGGTAACGGCGAACCCGCGCTCTACCACAGTGGCCCGGTCGACCACCTTCTGGAACGTATGTAAGTCAGCTGCCTGAACCACTTGGAAGATGTCACTTCGCAAACCATCCACGAACAGTTGCGCCTTGTGGGATTCGTCCCTTATGACGAAAGGGACGCAATTTGCCAAGCGCACGAATTCGCGTTGGTATTCCATAACCGTCTTGCTCCCTTGCTGAATGTGGTTCAAGTCGTCCTCCAGTTTCTTCTTGACGCTGTTGGTGAAGAAGGCCCCAAACAGCTCCTGTTTGAACGTCGTCCACGATGGAAGCACGGTGCCCTTTGTGGGATCAGGGCGCACCGTCTTCCACCATAAGCGGGCGTTCCCCTCCAGAAAGTGGACCGCCAGGGGAACTTGCTCGCAGTCCTCTATGAGTAAGTCCTCGAACAACTTTTCCATCGATCCCACCCACTTTTCGACGACCCAGGGATCAGTCGTCTCCCCCTCGAACGTGGGTGGCTCGAACTTCTTGAAATCCGCCAGGTTGGCTCGTACTCGTTCTCGCTCCGTCAGTGTAGCTGCCCCCTCCCCCGCGGCGGCGGCAGCCACGGAGGTACTCCCGCTGAGGGCCCCCGGCGCCGGCCCCGCGGGCGCTGATGCAGGTGCTGCCGTCGGCGCCGTGGTCTGGGTGGATGCTATCCCGGCCGTTGCTGCCGGTGGAGGGGCCGCCCCTACCCCAGCCCCTGTCGCTTGCGGTGCTGCTGCCGGTGCAGTTGGCCCCTGTGGAGGGGCAGGAGCGACCGTCACCGTCGCGGCCGGTTGCTGTTGCGTCAGTTGACGCACATGTTCCGTGAGGGTCGCCAGCTGCCCCGCCATCTCCCTCAATTGTTGCCGCAGGAGCTGGTTCTCTGCGGCCGCCGATGCCGTCGCATCCGCCCCTGCATCCTCGGCCGACGCTCTAGTTCGGACCATCGTCTGTACATACATACAATCAAAAAGCTTAGCTCTAGACTCCGCTAGAAGGAACCACCATATATATCGAGAGGGAAAAATAAAAATATCTACATATCCCCTCCCCGATCTCTCACGTCCCACACCCATAAGCCCTGCTCATTTCATTTATTCGTAGCTATGTGTGGTATCTCGGTGGATGTTGGACCGTCACTGTTGTGATTAAAGCAACCTCTCTGATACCATCTTAATCTGTCACGCCCCGATAGTTTTGTTCAGCGGAAACTAAGAGTCAACTGTGGGGCGTGAAAATCCCACTTTCTTTTTAATCATCCCCGGCGCGTGCCCAGACCCGCCGCATATACAGATTTACTCGACAAACGGGCAGAGTCTCCTCTGTATATGCACGGCGTCGCAGCTAATACAACAGTGTAATACAAGCATTTCTTTAATCACAACAGAGCGAGACCTAATTACACATGCAGAACAAGTACAATTCCCGAGGCCGGTCAATTTTAAAGCATAAAACCACAATTGTTCAAAACGGCGCCAACCCGGCACCAAATTTGAAAACCAGTTTGAAATTAACATAAAACCACAGGGTTTGGAAATCGTGCCCACACAGCACTTGGGTTTTGAAAGCCATTTTCGCAATTCATAAATCCACAGGGTTTTGAAAATGGTGCCCACACGACACCTAAGTTTTAAAAACGGTTTTCACAATCTTTTTTTTTTTTTTTTTTTTGTTTTCTTTGAAATTGGCCTACTGCAGATAATAAGAAAGACACAACGTCTCAAATCCAATGTAACAACATCCACATCCACACCGACCCCACGAGGGTATCGAGAACCACACAGTAGCCTACAGTATGAAATGAAATGCAAGGAAAGTAAAGGAACGGCAGACTGGGGCTCCCACAGCCCGACTGCTCCCGCCTCGGCCTCACCGTCGCCTACCTCTCACCCCTGGAAGAACCTGTCACGGAGTGGGTAGTCAGCGACACTATCATGATAAAAATAATAAGAGCAGAAAAGTAATACCAAGCCTCAAAAGTAAGACTAGCCGGAGCAACCACTCTGCTCATAAAAAGTAACCCGCGAACACCTGTAACACCTGTAACACCTGTAATACCTGTAACACCTGTAACACCTGACCTCGTCGGGAACAAATCCCGACGGGTCGCACCGCTCACACCTTGGTGCCTCAAACCCCACACCTACGGGGGCCCCAACTACGTCACCTCGTGGGTAAACACGGGTCAGAGACAGCCTTTCCGGAAAAGAGCACCCTTCGCGGTGGCCAGACCGCGGGTGCGCGTGTCGCAACCTCGAGCCAAATAATCGGATACAGGGTAATATCGTAAATCACAGAGACTGTCAGCGTCAGTACTAATAAATCAGAAGTTAACACCATTACCGTTTCCCCAAACTTTCTACTCAGTCTCAAGGAAAACCCACCTTTTCGTTGTCGCGTTGCTGCTCGATGTTAGGTTCTTCCGCGTCTCGGTATGTCCGCCCAAACCTACACGAACCTGCCGTACAGAGTCAGTAACTCATAACTCCAAAAGACCATGGACTGCGGAACGCCGGACTCTTTCGGCCGATCGTGGGGCACGCCCCGCCGATTCGGCGAAGATGGCGACGTCCCCGGGCGAGGCCAACAACGCGGACAGCACACGGCTTCCGCGGGACATCCGGCCTCCCCCCCCAGCGCTGCCCGCACGCGCGGGTGTGTTACGGCATTTTGGTGTTGGCATATTTCGTGAGTCAAGTCAGTGAGTTGAGTCGGAGTCTTAAAGGGATCAAATTGTCAAATCAGCCTTCGAAGACTCATTGAAGATTCAACATGAGCCCAAGTCAACTCTCATGTATGATTAAATATTGATCATGGTGATTAATGTTCGTTTATAATCATTGGAAACAGGAAATTAATGAAAACCGGTTTAGACTTGGTTTTAGGAACTTGGTTTTAACTTTCAACTTGTTTTAAGTTTGGATTCCGGTACTTGGTCTGTTTTGGATAAAGTTTATCTTGGAAAAATCAGTTTTTACATTGAGTACCGGAACCACACTTGAAGTTCCTCAAACCCGACACAGAATTTTCTGAAATTTGTATTGCGTACCGGAACACAGACTCGCGTACCGGAACACAATAGAAAAATCTGTGTTTTGCACCATTGAGTAACGGAACACAATATTTGGTACCGGTACACAATGTCATCTCGGGAAAAGTTTCCTAAACCGACTCTAATTTGTTTCCAAGGGTTATAAATAGATACTTAGGGTTTCTCGACTATAATGACCAATACCGAAAACACTCGAGAGCAACCCTAGAGGCAGGTTTTTATCTTTCTTCTCTTTAGCCTCTTTTAGGTCAATTCGACGGTTCTTCCAAGATCTATCTTTTGTCGAATTGATCTAAACTTTGCTTAGAAATTCTTTCTACGGTTCTTCAATGATAATCTAAGCAAAGGATCACCATCGAAGCCTATATTTTGTATCGGCTGAGTTTGCGTCGTGGATTCGACGTAGCACCGTGGATTCGGTGTGTTGAAGGCGTTTCGTGGATTCGAAACGTGTGCTCGTGGATTCGAGTGGCGTTCGTGGATTCGAACGTGTGCAGTGGACGTGCAGTCGGTGGAGCGCAAGATCCGAAGAAGTTGAAGGAGGGGTTTGAATCCGTGGAGTCGGTAATCACCTTGTTATTCTTCTATTCTTAGTGGATTGTTATTGCGTGTTGGTCCCGTGGTTTTTCTCCTGGATTGGAGTTTCCACGTATATCTCGGTGTGCTATTTTTATTTTCGGCATTGGTTTTTATTTTGCACTGAGATTGGTTTTATAAGTATTACACCTATTCACCCCCCCCTCTAGTTGTTTGATAGTACCTATTTAGATCCTTGTGGATCCTCATATAAAAACCTACAATTGGTATCAGAGCGGGTTTTAGGTTTATCTATCATGTCGGGTGAAAGTGGTAATATTTGAGGAATTAGTAGGTGTTTTACAAACTTATGAAATGACTTTTCCTACTAATCAAGTTTCTTCCAAGTCTTCTTCTAAGCTTACAGGTATTGCATTCAAATCAACAAAGGAAGAAGATAGCGATTCGAGTTCCGACAATGAAATCTCTCTTGCCGAGTTTCAAGAACAATTAGCGCGGATCACAAAGAAATTTCGTCGGAAATTTTGGAAGAATCGAACCGATGGATCTTCATCCACGAAACCATCTAAAGGATCATCGGGTTCTAAATCCTCTAAACTCAAAGGCGTTGCAAAACCTTCTAAAGAAAAAGAAAAAGATGATTTCGAAGGGGAAATGCAATGCTATCGATGCAAAGGCTACGGCCATATTTCAACGGATTGTCCTTCTAAGAAATCATACAAAAAGAAGGCTTTGCAAGCAAAAACTTGGGACGATTCTAGTTTCGATGAATCGACCTCAAGTGAAGAGGAAAAAGAAAAAATTGTTGCTTTTCATGCCTCTCAAATTCCCTCTTCTAATTTGTGTTTATCATCTTTAGTCACTGACTCTACTCCTTTGATTTTGTATGAAACATCAACAACCGGCGGAGAGTCATCAAGTGAGGGAGAGTCGGACGAAGAAGAACTCGTTGAGGCATACCAACAACTTCTTGCGGAATCAAAGAAGATGGCCAAGCATATCAAGAAGTTGAGGAAGCAACGACTTGAGGTTCAAGACGAGAATCAAGCTTTAAAGATCAAACTTTATGATCTCGAGGAGGAACAAGGACGTTTATTGGATAATAATAAAATCCTCCAAGAAAAGCTAAACCAATCGGAGACGAACGCAAAATCATATATGGACAAGATTGGTTTTCTAGAAAAGCAGTTTGAGAAATTCATGTCACCAACCAAGCTTTGACCAAACAAGTACATCAACTCCAATCCGACATACAAAGGCTTTCAACCGGTTCCAAGAAACTAGAAAGTATGTCCGGATTAGGTCAAACAAGCAAGGTTGGTTTGGGATTTAAAAAGGATCAAACTGTGCATGCTTCAAGTTCCACAATGAAATTGAAAGGAAGAACTTGTCACCTATGTGGACTTGAAGGACACTTGGTGAAGAATTGCCCCGAAAAGAGAAAGAAGAATCCTTCGGCAACTTCATCTACGGAGCGAACTCAACGGAATCAAAAGACACATCAAGTCAAAGGAGTTCACTCAACCCACCAAAGGTCCGAGCCACAACATCAATCATACAAGTGGATTATCGCGAGGCAAAGACCTAAGGTGGATCAACAGTCAAAGCGGACAACCCCCTGCCACAACGAATCAAGACAACCCAAAATCCAGCGATTTTGGATTCGGAAAGGTGATATCTTTCCTTGTCTTAAGTTCTAAATAGCTTATGACTGTGTGTAATGCTTTGATTGGTTTTCCCTTCATATTTTTCTTAATCTCTGCATTACATATTTTTCAATGATCTTTGTTTTTATACTTTGTTTTTGAACAAAAGGGTTTTTATTGAACAAGTGCATTGAATAAAAAGGGTTTCACGTTCATTCACTCCAATTTAATTTTATATGGATTATCAACTTTACTCCATAATCATAATCTTGAAGATACTTCATTATAGGAGTTTCTGATAGTTATAAGCATCAAATTTTAGAAATCATGTGTGATCTTTAGATGCTTAATCTATCTCGATTGTGTGAATTCATTGTGATAAACGTGAGATAACCGATAGACTAAAATTTGGGATTTAATTCTTTCACGTAAGAGATTGCATTCTTACAAGGGTAAATAAATGAATTGTAAAAGATGTGGAAAGAGTTACATCCGAAAGGAGTGTGAAAACTACCACCACATGTAGGAAAGAGCTGCCACCCCGGTCGTCCGGTTTGTGTGTGAAGCTACCACATGTTATGGATGCTTGGAAAATATTTTATGAGAAAATCTTTAGTTGAAGCATTCGGAGATTTAAATTCAAAGTTCTTATTTTGAACAATCTCTTGGTTGGTATAAGGTGGGATAGTTAAAAAGATGCTCAAAGAGCCACCCTTAGGTATTTTAGTGCTTATCTCAATTTGAAAGTGTGATAACCGCGGGTTTATTTGTCTTTCTGGACTTTCCTTTGAACTGTTATTGGACCGTTTTTCGACCAAGGGGATCCGGGGGTGACTTAATTTTTCCTTGTTCCTGGGCAGACCGTCGGGGCTCGCGGGTATTTTTGGATAATAAAGCTCGCGAAACGGAGACCGGCGGCGCGATCGGTTTTGGATTCCGACTCCGGAAACTCCCGAAATAAATTCCGGAAGTTTTACCGCAGTCCAGGCGACTTACACGTTTTTCGAGGCAAACCGGACCTGGTTAGTGCTCGAACTGGGTTTTCCTTTTAATCAGTAATTGCTTTTCCTTTCCCCGCTTCTTGATTCACCCGGTCCTTTGATTTGTAATTTAGGGATTGAGGAACCAAATCCCCGTTGACTGCACCCCAAACAACCGATTTAAACTCCAAGGGGGGGGGGAAACTAGGGTTCCCCGTTCCCTTCTTTTCCCCTTTCGTACGCGTGAGAACCCCAAAATCTTCCCACCTCTATCAAGGCGACGCGAGAGCGGGAATCCTGACGAGGAGAAGGAAGAGATTGACCGCCTCCCCGCAAGATCCGACGAACGCGAAGAGGACGATCCCTCTCCTCCGCCCGGTGCCGACGAAAACAAGGTGAGCCGTGCTTCCGTTTCCTCGTCGTTTCTTGTTGCGAATCAAGGGGGAGGGTTTTTCTTGGACTCGCCGGAGGTGGAGCTGCGGGACGGGGCGAGCCACCCGCCGGCAGGGCACCCGCGCGGGCTTGACGCCGCGCGGGGCTGCCCGTGCCCGCGGGCAGCTCCCCCGAGCGGGGCGCCCGCATGCGGGGCGGCCGCGCGGGGCCACCCGCATGTGGGGCGCCGCGCGGGGCAGCCCGCGCATGCGGGGCTGCCGCGCGGGGCCACCAGTATGCGGGGCGCCGCGCGGGGCAGCCCGCGCATGCGGGGCGCCGCGCGGGCAGCCCGCGCATGCAGGGGGCCGCCACGCGCGGGGCGCCCGCATGCGGGGCGCCGCGCGGGGCAGCTCGCGCATGCGGGGGGCCGCAGCGCGGGGCGCCCGCATGCGGGGCTGCCGCGAGGGGCCGCCCGCATGCGGGGCGCCGCGCGGGGCAGCCCGCGCATGCGGGGGGGGGCCGCCGCGCGGGGCGCCCGCATGCTGGGCTGCCGCGCGGGGCCGCCCGCATGCGGGGCGCCGCGCGGGGCAGCCCGCGCATGCGGGGGCCGCCTCCGCGCGGGGCAGCCCGCGCATGCGGGGGCCGCCGCCGCGCGGGGCAGCCCGTGCATGCGGGGGGGGGGGGCTCCGCGCGGGCAGCACGGCGGCGAGGGGATTTGGTCGTCGCCGTTAAGAGCCGGCTGGGGTTGGGGCTCTTCGTCGATGTGCGTCTAATGGTTCTCGACCTCCCCGCCCGGGGGAATCCGTTTTGCAGCTTCAGGGAGCGCGCCGGGACGCGGGGAGTCGAGCGTGGGGCGCTTCGTGACAGGTGGGTTTAATTTTGAAAGTTCTAGCATTTAGTTCTATCATGTTGGACGGGGACAAGCAAGTGCGTACTTGGGTTGGGTGTGGTGTCTAGCGTCGGTCTCCGACGACCGTTCCACTTTAGCTATCACATATTGTCGTTCTACTCTAGATGCTACATGTTATCGTTACTTTAGATGTTGCATGTTATCGCTTCACTCTAGTAGTTACATGTTATCGGCTTACTTTAGTAGTTACGGGTTGCCGCTTACTTTAGATGTTACATGTTACCGTTTTACCTTCGATTATACTGTTAGCAGGGTACCTTGTTTACACATGCTACTATCTTACTCTTGTCCATACATTATGGTTACTTTGCTCGAGGCTGCAGCACGCGCACCCGCGGTTTGGCCACCGCAAAGGGTGCGCTTTTTCGGAAAAGCGGTCTATGACCCGTGTATACCCACGAGGTGACGTAGTGGGGCCCCTTATTAGTTGTGGGGTTTGAGGCGCCGAGGTGCGAGCGGTGCGACCCGTCGGTTTAGTTGTCCGACGTGGTCGGGTTTTGCAGGTACGGTATGGGCCGTCGGTTTAGTTGTCCGACATGGCCGGGTATTGCAGGATACAGGGGTACAGGTTATCGTTTCCCTCTTGAGAGGGTGGTTGCTCCGGTTGGCTTTACGGTTTGTTTTACTTTCTTTTCCTGCTCTACTATTATTCGTCACTGACTTCCCACTTCGTGACAGGGTCCAGACGGGGGAGAGGTAGGCGACTGTGAGGACGGGGCAGGAGCTTCTGGGTTGCTGGGGACCCCGGACTGTATTTTCTCTTTCATCTTTACATTTCATTTACGTTTGTAGTTATTTGTGAGGTTCTCGATACCCTCGTGGGGTCGGTGTGGATGTCGGTACGCTTTACATTTAGTTGTTCTCTTATGCATTTATTTTTCCTTTCATTTCTGTGGGCCGTTTGGAAAAGTAAAAGAAAAACCAAAGAAAAGATTGCGAAAACTGTTTTAAAAATTTAAGTGTCGTGTGGGCACTGATTTCAAAACCCTGTGGATTTATGGATTGCGAAAATGAATTTCAAAACTCGAGTGTCGTGTGGACACTGTTTCCAAAACTCTGTGGATTTATGCTGTTTTTCGAAACGCGTTTTCAAAATCTGAGTGCCGGGTAGGCGCTTTTTCAACGACTGTGGATTTATCCTTTCAAAATGATCGGCCGTGCGTTTTAATAAATTACGGTACTTAGTTGTTTGTTAGTGACTGTTGTGATTGAATGGTTGATTGTGTTGGAACTTGTACTAAACGCTACGCCGTGCATATACAGAGGAGACTCTGTCCGTTTGCAGAGAGATTCTGTATATGCGGCGGGTCTGGGCATGCGCCGGGGAAGAAGAGTTTTCTCTTATCAATAAAATAAATAAAAAAAAATATATATATATATATATATTTATACGTCAAATGTTCGACTTTTGTGAACCGTTTCCGCTAAAACAAACCCCCGGGGCGTGACAGATTAAGATGGTATCAGAGAGTTCTTTCAATCACAACAGTTGGTGCCGACATCCGTGGAAATACCTCACTTGCCTACAAATGAATGAAATGGGTAGGGCATAGGAGGGTAGAACGCGAGCGATCGAAAGGGGGGGGGAGAGTCCGAGTCCTTTCTTTCGCTAAGTGGTTCGTTGTCCCGCTGCTTATTAGCAAAGGCTAAAGCTGACGTTCTTTGTGTGTATACAGATAGAGGGCCGGCTCAGCAAGCAACCGACGGCGGAAATGGACATCGCCGACGAAGCCAATCGCCTGCTCCGCAACCAGCTGCGCGACGTGGCTGGGCAACTGCTGACTCTCGCGGAGCGCCTGAGCATGCTGATACAGGAACTCGAGGGCGTCGATCGATTCCGGGGCGGCAGCAGAGGCGTTGCCCCCCCCCGGGATGCCACCGACGGGCCCTCTCACCTTCCAGGAGGCTACTAACTTGGCCGTGCACACCGACGTAGAGCGCGTCCGGCAGGAATACTCTTACCCCGAGTCGGCCGGGGACCCCCATCGGAGGGGCTGGGCGAACAAACGCCCGAGAGCCGGGCAGAACCTCGGGCAGACGACGAAGGAGAGACCTAGGCCACCGAAGCCGTGCGTCATATGCGGCAACGCAGACCTCATGACGAGTTGCCCGTGGCGGGACGGACACTGCTTTCGATGTGGCAGGCCGGGCCACACGCGTTATGAGTGCCCTCTGAAGCCGGCTGTCAATAGACCCCCGGCGCCGCGACATGTTGAGCCTAAGGGAACTGCTGCCCCCACCCCTCAAGGGGGCACCGATCCAGAGAGCCGACCAAATCCACGCCCGAAGCAAGCACCGGAGGATGAGCGAGGGCTTAAGGGAAGCGCGCACGTGCAACCAGGATCCTGCGTTATCTGCAAGGGCGCGCACCCAGTGACGGAATGCACTTGGAGGTACCACTATTGTAACCGGTGCGGCTTGCCAGATCACACTTACCTCTCCTGCCCCCAGGGGCCAACCCCTGCCTCCGCCGCCGCGCCACCACTGCAGAGAGGAACAGAGAGCGCTGCGGCCCCCGTGCAGACAAAGGACTCACCCGGCGACCAGCAATCCGCGGACTCTTTAGACAGCAAACCCCCACCCCAACACGCGGTGCGACGCTGGCCCAAGGATTGTGGGCGGACTCCCCCGGCCGCCCCGGCAGACGACGCGTCGTCCCAAATTAGGGAATGACAGGTACTTATCTTATTGTTTTTGTTTTTTCCTTCTCTTGCCTAGATAGGAGCACCCTTTGGGCCGGAGCAACCCGCCCCTACCAGACCCTTGCGAGCCCTCCTGCCTTTAGCTCTACCTTTTGTTTCGTTGACCGTTTCGGTTCCCATACTCAATTGGGGGGGGGGGGGGGGGCGAACACCATGAGAGATTGCTTGGCGTTACCCACGATTCTTTTTTTTTTTTTTTTTTTTTTTTTTTCCTTACCTCCGAAGCCCTTATTAGATGTCCTCTTCGGACCCAACCGAAATAGGCTTCGGGCGGTAAGTTGTTTTCTCACATGCACCCTACCACCCCGTACCAGTTACGGGCCCCCAGTGATGGACTGAAGGCACCGTGCAGGCGCCCGACCGTCCCACGGGTACGAAAGTAAGACAGGAGCCTAAGATTCTGCATCGACTGCAGAGGGATAAACAAGGTTACGGTGAAAAATAAATACCCCCCCTGCCCAGAGTCGACGACCTCTTGGATCGGTTACGGGGAGCGACGGTCTTCTCGAAGATCGACCTGCAATCGGGTTACCACCAACTCCGAGTTCGAAATGAAGACATTCCCAAGACCGCCTCCCGGACCCGGTACGGCCACTACGAGTTCACGGTTATGCCGTTCGGGCTTACGAACGCCCCCGCAGTCTTCATGGACATGATGAACCGAATCTTCAGGCCCTTCCTTGATCGGGTCGTAGTGGTCTTCATCGACGACATCCTGATCTATTCAACCACCGACGACGAGCACGAGGATCACCTGCGAATGATTCTCCAGACTCTAAGAGAGCAGAAGCTGTTCGCTAAACTCAAGAAGTGTGAATTTCTGGCTACGCGAAGTGGGCTTCCTAGGGCATGTGATCTCGGCGAAGGGAATCGCCATGGACCCCAAGAAAGTGGAATCAGTGGTCGACGGGCAGCCGCCGACGACGGTGACAGAGGTCCGTAGCTTCCTGGGCCTGGCAGGATATTATAGACGTTTCGTTGAGGGCTTTGCGAAGATTGCTGCCCCTTTAAACCGGTTAACCAGAAAAAGGGGAGAAATTCATTTGGACAGCCAAATGCCAGGAGAGTTTCGAGGAACTCAAAAGAAGGCTAACCAGAGCACCAATACTAGTGCTGCCGGCACCCGGAGAGGATTATGAAGTGTACTGCGACGCATCGAGGATCGGCCTTGGGGGTGTTCTGACGCAACAGGGGAAAGTAATAGCCTACGCGTCCAGGCAATTGAAAGATTACGAAAAGAACTACCCGATACACGACCTGGAGCTGGCAGCAGTGGTCTCTGTTTTAAAACTGTGGAGGCACTACCTCTTTGGAGTCCACTGCAACGTCTTCTCGGATCACCAAAGCCTTAAGTACTTTTACTCAAAAGGAACTCAACCTGCGACAGAGGCGGTGGCTAGAGTTACTGAAGGTTTACGACTTGACGATTCAATACCACCCCGGGAAGGCAAATGTGGTGGCAGACGCTTTGAGCAGAAAAGGGCAGCAAGAAGGAGGGGCACCTGGGGGCGCGATAACTGATCAAAGTAGCTTGATCATGGAGTTCGCACGATTGCAGTGGAGGTGGTACCAGTAGGTACGGTTAAGCAACTTCTAGCCTTGGTGGTCAAGCCGACGCTTTTTGAGAAGATCCGGGAGGGACAACAGACCGATGCACACCTACAGCGCGTTCGGGACAAGATCTCCCTGGACCAAGGAAGTGAGTTCATAGTGGAAGGCGACGGCACCCTACGGTTCCGCGGCCGGATCTGCGTACCGGATGCGTCGAAGTTGAAGGAGGAAATCTTAGCAGAGGCACACCGAGCCCCTTATGCGGCGCATCCAGGGGGCACGAAGATGTACAGGGACCTCAAACAGACCTTCTGGTGGCCTAAACTGAAGGGGGACGTGACTCGATATGTAGCTCATTGCCTAGTATGCCAGCAGGTAAAGGCCGAGCATCAGCGACCCGCAGGAAAGTTACAGCCTTTACCGGTGCCAGAGTGGAAGTGGGACCAGATCACCATGGATTTTGTCACTGGTTTTCCACACTCACAACAGGGCCACGACGCGATCTGGGTCATAGTCGACCAGTTAACCAAGCCAGCATTCAGATGGCGCCCTACGAAGCCTTATATGGGAGACGCTGCCGATCCCCGATCTGTTGGGACGACTTGGGAGAACGAAAATTCTTGGGGCCCGACTTGGTGGAGGAAACTGAAGAGAAGGTGCGCCTTATCAGACAACGCTTGCTGACCGCCCAGAGTAGACAGAAGAGCTACGCAGACCAGAGGCGCCGCGACTTGGAGTTCCAAGTGGGAGAGCATGTGTTTTTACGGGTCTCGCCGTCCAGAGGAATCAAGCACTTCGGGCTGAGGGGCAAGCTGAGCCCACGGTTTGTGGGGCCATTCGAAATTTTGGAGCGCATCGGCCCAGTGGCTTACCGCCTTGCCCTACCACCAAACCTCGACCGAGTCCACGACGTCTTCCACGTTTCGATGCTCCGTAAATACCTCTCCGATCCATCACACATTCTGGACGTCTCTACACTCGACCTTAAGGAAGACCTAAGCTTCGAGGAAACCCCTGTGAGAATCCTGGCAAGAGAAAACAAATCACTGCGAAATCGAGCCATCCCCTACGTGAAAGTACTCTGGAGCAACCACAAGGAGCGAGAAGCAACATGGGAGCTGGAATCTAAAATGAGGGAGTGCTACCCCGACCTCTTCACCACCGCCCGGGTTTGAGCTTCGAGGACGAAACTCGTTTTTAAGAGGTGAGTGGTGTGATAACCGCGGGTTTATTTGTCTTTCTGGACTTTCCTTTGAACTGTTATTGGACCGTTTTTCGACCAAGGGGATCCGGGGGTGACTTAATTTTTCCTTGTTCCTGGGCAGACCGTCGGGGCTCGCGGGTATTTTTGGATAATAAAGCTCGCGAAACGGAGACCGGCGGCGCGATCGGTTTTGGATTCCGACTCCGGAAACTCCCGAAATAAATTCCGGAAGTTTTACCGCAGTCCAGGCGACTTACACGTTTTTCGAGGCAAACCGGACCTGGTTAGTGCTCGAACTGGGTTTTCCTTTTAATCAGTAATTGCTTTTCCTTTCCCCGCTTCTTGATTCACCCGGTCCTTTGATTTGTAATTTAGGGATTGAGGAACCAAATCCCCGTTGACTGCACCCCAAACAACCGATTTAAACTCCAAGGGGGGGGAAAACTAGGGTTCCCCGTTCCCTTCTTTTACCCTTTCGTACGCGTGAGAACCCCAAAATCTTCCCACCTCTATCAAGGCGACGCGAGAGCGGGAATCCTGACGAGGAGAAGGAAGAGATTGACCGCCTCCCCGCAAGATCCGACGAACGCGAAGAGGACGATCCCTCTCCTCCGCCCGGTGCCGACGAAAACAAGGTGAGCCGTGCTTCCGTTTCCTCGTCGTTTCTTGTTGCGAATCAAGGGGGAGGGTTTTTGTTGGACTCGCCGGAGGTGGAGCTGCGGGACGGGGCGAGCCACCCGCCGGCAGGGCACCCGCGCGGGCTTGACGCCGCGCGGGGCTGCCCGTGCCCGCGGGCAGCTCCCCCGAGCGGGGCGCCCGCATGCGGGGCGGCCGCGCGGGGCCACCCGCATGCGGGGCGCCGCGCGGGGCAGCCCGCGCATGCGGGGCTGCCGCGCGGGGCCGCCCGCGCATGCGGGGCGCCTCGCGGGCAGCCCGCGCATGCGGGGGGCCGCCGCGCGCGGGGCGCCCGCATGCGGGGCGCCGCGCGGGGCAGCCCACGCATGCGGGGGGCCGCCGCGCGGGGCGCCCGCATGCGGGGCTGCCGCGCGGCGCCGCCCGCATGCGGGGCGCCGCGCGGGGCAGCCCGCGCATGAGGGGGGGGCCGCCGCGTGGGGCGCCCGCATGCGGGGCTGCCGCGCGGGGCCGCCCGCATGCGGGGTGCCGCGCGGGGCAGCCCGCGCATGCCGGGGCCGCCGCCGCCCGGGGCAGCCCGCGCATGCGGGGCGCCGCGCGGGGCAGCCCGCGCATGCGGGGGGGGCGCCGCGCGGGCAGCACGGACGGCGCGGGGATTTGGTCGTCGCCGTCAAGAGCCGGCTGGGGTTGGGGCTCTTCGTCGATGTGCGTCTAATGGTTCTCGACCTCCCCGCCCGGGGGAATCCGTTTTGCAGCTTCAGGGAGCACGCCGGGACGCGGGGAGTCGAGCGTGGGGCGCTTCGTGACAGGTGGGTTTAATTTTGAAAGTTCTAGCATTTAGTTCTATCATGTTGGACGGGGACAAGCAAGTGCGTACTTGGGTTGGGTGTGGTGTCTAGCGTCGGTCTCCGACGACCGTTCCACTTTAGCTATCACATATTGTCGTTCTACTCTAGATGCTACATGTTATCGTTACTTTAGATGTTGCATGTTATCGCTTCACTCTAGTAGTTACATGTTATCGGCTTACTTTAGTAGTTACGGGTTGCCGCTTACTTTAGATGTTACATGTTACCGTTTTTGTCACGCCCCGGGGGTCTCGCTCAGCGGAAAACAAAGAATTGGTAGTTCAAGTTCCTTTAATAATAAATTTTTTTTGATTTGATTCAGACCTCCCCGGCGCGCGCCCAGACCCGCCACATATACAGGTTCACTCGAAAATCGGGCAGAGTCTCCCCTGTATATGCACGGCGTCGCACCATACAATCTCTCAATACAAGCATTCAATTAATCACAACAGTCTCAAATATTCAACCAACAATGTAAACTAAGGAGAACGCCCGTCGCCAAACAAGTTGAAAGGATAAACTCACAGTTTTGAAAACAGGCCCACACGACCCGAGGTTTTGAAAACGGTTTAGAAAGATGCCATAAATCCACAGGGTTTGCAAAAACGGGCCCACACGACCCCATATTTTTAAAAGATAGTTTTCGAAGTCCTTTTCTAGTTACTTTGCTTTGGAAAATGGCCAACGGGCGAAAAAAGAAACATAATATCAAATCCGGAACACCGGGAATCAACATCCACACCGACCCCACAAGGGTATCGCGAACCACACCGTAGTCGATAGTATCAAATGAAATGCAGGAAAAAGAAAAGGGGATACAAACTAGGGCTCCTCGCAGCCCGACCACTCCTGTCCCGACCTCACCGCCACCTACCGCTCACCCCTGGAAGAACCTGTCACGGAGTGGAAGTCAGCGACATGCGATAATGATAATAAGCAGTAAAGGGAAAACCAAACCCAACAGTAAAAACTATCCGGAGCACCCACTCAACCCACTGGAAGTGTGACCGCGAACACATGTAACACCTGCAACATCTGTAATACCTATAACACCTACACACCTTGTTCCCATCGAGCACCTATCCCGACAGAACACGCCACTCACACCTTGGGGCACCTGACCTCGTCGGATGCCTATCCCGACAGGTCGCACCTTTTACCCCCACCTTTTGATGCTTCAAACCCCACACCTACGGGGGCTCCCCACCACTTCACCTTGTGGGTTAACACGGGTCGAAGACCGCTTTCCCGGAAAAGAGCACCCTTTGCGGTGGCCAGACTGCGGGTGCGCGTGTCGCAATCATGAGCACAATGAACCGGTTACAGAATAATATCGCAATATAGAAACCGTCAGCATTAGTATTACAAATATGAAATTAAACCACTGTCCATGACCACCGAGTCTATACTTAGGCTCAAAGAAAACCCACCTCTCTCGCTGTCGCGCTGCTGGTCGACTTCGGGTTCTTTCGCGTCCCGGTGCGCCCGCCGGACCTACACAAACCCGTCTCACCGGAGTCAGTAACTCCATCAACATCTCGAAAGGTACACACAAGTAAGGAGGACGCGGAACACCCAGCCCTCCCGGTCGACCGCGGCCACGCCCCGCCAGTTTGGCGAAGGCGGCGGCGTCCCCGGGCGAACCGACAACGCGGGCGGCCCCGACTCCGCGGAACCCACCCGCAACACCAACTCCCCGGTGCCCGCATGCGGGCTGCGCGCCCCCCAGCCCCGCGCGGCTGGGCAGCAGCCCGCCGCATGCGGGTTTGCCCGCATGCGGGCCGCGCGCCCCAGCCCGCGCGGCTGGAGCGGCAGCCCGCCCGCATGCGGGTTGGCCCGCATGCGGGCCGCGCGCCCCCAGCCCCGCGCGGCTGGGGCGGCAGCCCGCCCGCATGCGGGTTGGCCCGCATGCGGGCTGCGCGCCCCCAGCCCCGCGCGGCTGGGGCGGCAGCCCGCCCGCATGCGGGTTGGCCCGCATGCGGGCTGCGCGCCCCCCAGCCCCGCGCGGCTGGGGCGGCAGCCCACCCGCATGCGGGGGATGCCCGCATGCGGGGTTGGCGCGGCCGCCGGCATGCCGTCCGCATGCGGGCATTTCCCGCATGCGGCTTCGTCTGCGCCGGACTCCGGCGATGCCCTCACCCCTCCTCCTCGAACTACTCTGATCGAGAACAAGAACCAAGAACGGGAAAAAGTAAACCCTAACGTGCTCACCTCGAGAGAATGATGATCCGGTCCCGCGGTTTCGACCCAAGAGGTGTGAAGTCGTCTTCCTCTCTGCCTTGGTCTCGCCGCCTGGATCTTCCGCACGATTGGTGAGGGAGAGGGTACGGTTGGGGTGGGATTTTTGGCTCCTTGTCCGCGCTCGGTATCGTACCCTAGGGTGAGGGAGGTTGAGACGGATATATGAGAAAGGGGGAAAAAAGGCGGAACCGTTCCCTAATCAAAAATAAACCAATTAAACGAAAGGTTGGGTTCGAACCGGGGTTCGGTCTGACTGGTTACCGCGTTGGTCAACCGAGCTTACCGTCACCTTCTGGAATTTATTCCGGGAGATTCCGGAGTCGGAATCCAAAACCGATTTCGCCGGCGGACTCCGTTTCGCGAGCTTTATTGACTAAAAATACTCGCGAGCCCCGACGATCTGTCCAGAAACACAGAAATAATTAGTCCCCCTTCCCGGACCCCTGAACGAAACGCGAAAGAAAAAGACTAACAAAAGTAGACCCAAAGATGGAACCATAACATTTTGCCAGCGGATACTACACCACTCACCTTTTAAAAACGAGCTTCGTCCTCGAAGCTCAAACCTGGATCTCGGTGAAAAGGTAGGGATAGCCCTCCCTCATCCTGGATTCCAGTTCCCACGTCGCTTCCCGCTCCTCGTCGGTGGGTGAAAAGATCAGTATGTCGTCGATGAAGACCACCACGAACCGGTCTAGGAATGGTCTGAAGATCCGGTTCATCATATCCATAAAGACCGCGGGGGCGTTCGTAAGCCCGAACGGCATGACCGTAAACTCGTAGTGGCCGTATCGGGTCCGAAAAGCGGTCTTCGGAACGTCCTCGTCCCGAACCCGGAGCTGGTGGTAGCCCGACTGCAGATCAATCTTTGAAAAGACCGTCGCCCCCGCAGCTGGTCGAAGAGGTCGTCTATTTCTGGGCAGGGGGTACTTGTTTTTCACCGTGACCTTGTTTATTCCCCTGTAGTCGATGCAGAGACGCAAGCTTCCGTCCTTCTTCCGTACAAAGAGTACCGGTGCGCCCCAGGGCGACACACTCGGCCTGATGAAACCTTTGTCTAACAGGTCCTCCAGTTGCGCTTTAAGCTCCTTTAACTCCGCGAAGGCCATTCGGTAAGGCGCCTTTGTGATAGGTTGAGTACCCGGTATGAGTTCAATAGGGAACACCACCTCTCTCTCTGGGGGTAACCCGGGCAGTTCCGCTGGGAAAACGTCGGGGAAGTCCCTCACAATTGGGATGTCTGAAAGTGCCGTCGAGGGTCGGGTAACCAAATCCACCGATGCCAAGTAGGCCACACACCCACCCTCTACCAGTCTCCTGGCTCGAGCCGCTGAGATGACTGCCGGGAAGGAGGTACTCTTGCACGCCAGGTAAGCATTCTTTGGGAAACTTGGTTCTTGCAGTTGCACCATCCGCTTCTCGCAGTCGATGAGCACTTGGTACCTTGAGAGCCAGTCCATGCCCAAGATAACGTCGTACTCCTTCAGGGGAATGACCACCAGATCCCAAGGGCAAGCCAGTCGCCCTAGCTTAATTGGGCAGGTGGCCACCAAACTGGTCGCCTCCAGTGTCCCACCCGCCGTCTGGACCGCCAAAAGGCTGCAAGCATGTCCACCGGTGGATCGGTCTCCTGGCGGGTCATTGAGTAGACTCGCCCGCCCGGTTGGGGCTGCCTCGCCTCCTCGCGCCGCGGTGCCGGGGGCCTAGAGGTCGACCCCATGGGGGCTTTCCCCCGCCCAGAGAGTTGTGGCGAAGGCGTGGATGCGGCAGAAGAAGCTGTTCCCATGGCAAGGGGGCAGTTGCGGCGGAAGTGCCCCTGCTTGCCGCAACGGAAGCAGTGATCAACTCTCTGGGGGCAATCCAACACCCCGTGTGCTCCCCCGCAGATCACACAAGGCCTATCTCTTGGCCTCGGCCCTCCCGTGGGTGCGCTCCGTGCTCCCGACTGTGACCTCCACCGCTTGGGGGGTCGGCTCCCAGCAGATGACCCCCCCCCGTAGCTCTGTTGTTGCCGCTTCCTATCTTCTTGCTGTGCCGGGGCCTCCCTCCTAGCGCGGGTAACGGCGAACCCGCGCTCTACGACAGTGGCCCGATCGACCACTTTCTGGAACGTATGCAAGTCAGCGGCCTGAACCACCTGGAAGATATCACTACGCAACCCATCCACGAACAGTTGCGCCTTGTGGGGTTCGTCCCTTATGACAAAAGGGACGCAATTTGCCAAGCGCACAAATCGCGCTGATATTCCATAACCGTCTTACTCCCTTGCTGAATATGGTTCAGGTCATCCTCCAGTTTCTTCTTGACGCTGTTTGTGAAGAAGGCCCCAAACAATTCCTGCTTGAATGTCGTCCATGATAGAAGCACGGTGCCCTTGGTGGGATCAGGGCGCACCGTCTTCCACCACAGACGGGCGTTTCCCTCCAAAAAGTGAACCGCCAGGGGAACGCGCTCAGGGTCCTCGATAAGTAAGTCCTCGAACAACTTTTCCATCGAACCCACCCACTTTTCGACGACCCAGGGATCAGTCGTCTCCCCCTCGAACGTGGGTGGTTCGAACTTCATGAAATCCGCCAGATTGGCCCGCACTCGTTCTCGCTCCGTCAGTGGGACTGCCCCTTCCCC
This sequence comes from Tillandsia fasciculata, assembly GCA_029168755.2. Classification (NCBI taxonomy): domain Eukaryota; kingdom Viridiplantae; phylum Streptophyta; class Magnoliopsida; order Poales; family Bromeliaceae; genus Tillandsia; species Tillandsia fasciculata. The sequence continues at coordinate 411,183 of JAQOTM010000051.1, read as the reverse complement.
CGCGGCGGCGGCGACCACAACAGGAACGGGTGCCACCAAAGTCTCCCCCGAGGTACCCCCGCCAAGGGCCCCCGGAGCTGGTACCGTGGACGCCGCTGGGGGTGCTGCTACAGGCGTCGTCGTCTGGGCTGGCGCTGCCCCGGCCGCTGCTGTCGGTGGAGGGACCAATCCTGCCCCCGTCCCCATCACTTGCGGCACAGCTGCTGGCGCGGCTGGCCCCTGTGGGGGCCCCGGTGCGACCGTCGCCGTCTCGGCCGGAAGCCGCTGCGTCAACTGACGCACATGGTCTGTGAGCGTCGCCAGGTTTCCCGCCATCTCTCGCAGTTGCTGCCGCAAGAGTTGGTTCTCTGCGGCCATCGATGCCGTCGCATCCGCCCCTTCATCCCCGGCCGACGCCCTGGTTCTAACCATTGTCTGTACACACATACATCCAAAAGAAAACATCAGTCCTAGGCCCTGCTAGATCGACATCCCTGTATCGAGAGAGAAGAAATTACAGCTTCCCCCCACTTCCCCGATCACTCACGTCCTACACCCCTATGTCCTACACATTTCATTTACTCGAAGCTACGTGTGGTATCACTGTGGATGTTGGGCCTTCACTGTTGTGATTAAAAGAAAACCCTCTCTGATACCATCTTAATCTGTCACGCCCCGGGGGTCTCGCTCGGCGGAAAACAAAGAATTGGTAGTTCAAGTTCCTTTAATAATAAATTTTTTTTGATTTGATTCAGACCTCCCCGGCGCGCGCCCAGACCCGCCACATATACAGGTTCACTCGAAAATCGGGCAGAGTCTCCCCTGTATATGCACGGCGTCGCACCATACAATCTCTCAATACAAGCATTCAATTAATCACAACAGTCTCAAATATTCAACCAACAATGTAAACTAAGGAGAACGCCCGTCGCCAAACAAGTTGAAAGGATAAACTCACAGTTTTGAAAACAGGCCCACACGACCCGAGGTTTTGAAAACGGTTTAGAAAGATGCCATAAATCCACAGGGTTTGCAAAAACGGGCCCACACGACCCCATATTTTTAAAAGATAGTTTTCGAAGTCCTTTTCTAGTTACTTTGCTTTGGAAAATGGCCAACGGGCGAAAAAAGAAACATAATATCAAATCCGGAACACCGGGAATCAACATCCACACCGACCCCACAAGGGTATCGCGAACCACACCGTAGTCGATAGTATCAAATGAAATGCAGGAAAAAGAAAAGGGGATACAAACTAGGGCTCCTCGCAGCCCGACCACTCCTGTCCCGACCTCACCGCCACCTACCGCTCACCCCTGGAAGAACCTGTCACGGAGTGGAAGTCAGCGACATGCGATAATGATAATAAGCAGTAAAGGGAAAACCAAACCCAACAGTAAAACTATCCGGAGCACCCACTCAACCCACTGGAAGTGTGACCCGCGAACACATGTAACACCTGCAACATCTGTAATACCTATAACACCTACACACCTTGTTCCCATCGAGCACCTATCCCGACAGAACACGCCGCTCACACCTTGGGGCACCTGACCTCGTCGGATGCCTATCCCGACAGGTCGCACCTTTTACCCCCACCTTTTGATGCTTCAAACCCCACACCTACGGGGGCTCCCACCACTTCACCTTGTGGGTTAACACGGGTCGAAGACCGCTTTCCCGGAAAAGAGCACCCTTTGCGGTGGCCAGACCGCGGGTGCGCGTGTCGCAACCATGAGCACAATGAACCGGTTACAGAATAATATCGCAATATAGAAACCGTCAGCATTAGTATTACAAATATGAAATTAAACCACTGTCCATGACCACCGAGTCTATACTTAGGCTCAAAGAAAACCCACCTCTCTCGCTGTCGCGCTGCTGGTCGACTTCGGGTTCTTTCGCGTCCCGGTGCGCCCGCCCGGACCTACACAAACCCGTCTCACCGGAGTCAGTAACTCCATCAACATCTCGAAAGGTACACACAAGTAAGGAGGACGCGGAACACCCAGCCCTCCCGGTCGACCGCGGCCACGCCCCGCCAGTTTGGCGAAGGTGGCGGCGTCCCGGGCGAACCGACAACGCGGGCGGCCCCGACTCCCGCGGAACCCACCCGCAACACCAACTCCCCGCTGCCCGCATGCGGGCTGCGCGCCCCCAGCCCCGCGCGGCTGGGGCAGCAGCCCGCCCGCATGCGGGTTTGCCCGCATGCGGGCCGCGCGCCCCCAGTCCCGCGCGGCTGGGGCGGCAGCCCGCCCGCATGCGGGTTGGCCCGCATGCGGGCCGCGCGCCCCCAGCCCCGCGCGGCTGGGGCGGCAGCCCGCCCGCATGCGGGTTGGCCCGCATGCGGGCTGCGCGCCCCCCAGCCCCGCGCGGCTGGGGCGGCAGCCCACCCGCATGCGGGGGATGCCGCATGCGGGGTTGCGCGGCCGCCGGCATGCCGTCCGCATGCGGGCATTTCCCGCATGCGGCTTCGTCTGCGCCGGACTCCGGCGATGCCCTCACCCCTCCTCCTCGAACTACTCTGATCGAGAACAAGAAACAAGAACGGGAAAAAGTAAACCCTAACGTGCTCACCTCGAGAGAATGATGATCCGGTCCGCGGTTTCGACCCCAAGAGGTGTGAAGTCGTCTTCCTCTCTGCCTTGGTCTCGCCGCCTGGATCTTCCGCACGATTGGTGAGGGAGAGGGTACGGTTGGGGTGGGATTTTTGGCTCCTAGTCCGCGCTCGGTATCGTACCCTAGGGTGAGGGAGGTTGAGACGGATATAATGAGAAAAGGGGAAAAAAGGCGGAACCGTTCCCTAATCAAAAATAAACCCAATTAAACGAAAGGTTGGGTTCGAACCGGGGTTCGGTCTGACTGGTTACCCGCGTTGGTCAACCGAGCTTACCGTCACCTTCTGGAATTTATTCCGGGAGATTCCGGAGTCGGAATCCAAAACCGATTTCGCCGGCGGACTCCGTTTCGCGAGCTTTATTGACTAAAAATACTCGCGAGCCCCGACGATCTGTCCAGAAACACAGAAATAATTAGTCCCCCTCCCGGACCCCTGAACGAAACGCGAAAGAAAAAGACTAACAAAAGTAGACCCAAAGATGGAACCATAACATTTTGCCAGCGGATACTACAGTTTTACCTTCGATTATACTGTTAGCAGGGTACCTTGTTTACACATGCTACTATCTTACTCTTGTCCATACATTATGGTTACTTTGCTCGAGGCTGCAGCACGCGCACCCGCGGTTTGGCCACCGCAAAGGGTGCGCTTTTCCGGAAAAGCGGTCTATGACCCGTGTATACCCACGAGGTGACGTAGTGGGGCCCCTTATTAGTTGTGGGGTTTGAGGCGCCGAGGTGCGAGCGGTGCGACCCGTCGGTTTAGTTGTCCGACGTGGTCGGGTTTTGCAGGTACGGTATGGGCCGTCGGTTTAGTTGTCCGACATGGCCGGGTATTGCAGGATACAGGGGTACAGGTTATCGTTTCCCTCTTGAGAGGGTGGTTGCTCCGGTTGGCTTTACGGTTTGTTTTACTTTCTTTTCCTGCTCTACTATTATTCGTCACTGACTTCCCACTTCGTGACAGGGTCCAGACGGGGGAGAGGTAGGCGACTGTGAGGACGGGGCAGGAGCTTCTGGGTTGCTGGGGACCCCGGACTGTATTTTCTCTTTCATCTTTACATTTCATTTACGTTTCTAGTTATTTGTGAGGTTCTCGATACCCTCGTGGGGTCGGTGTGGATGTCGGTACGCTTTACATTTAGTTGTTCTCTTATGCATTTATTTTTCCTTTCATTTCTGTGGGCCGTTTGGAAAAGTAAAAGAAAAACCAAAGAAAAGATTGCAAAAACTGTTTTAAAAATTTAAGTGTCGTGTGGGCACTGATTTCAAAACCCTGTGGATTTATGGATTGCGAAAATGAATTTCAAAACTCGAGTGTCGTGTGGACACTGTTTCCAAAACTCTGTGGATTTATGCTGTTTTTCGAAACGCGTTTTCAAAATCTGAGTGCCGGGTAGGCGCTTTTTCAACGACTGTGGATTTATCCTTTCAAAATGATCGGCCGTGCGTTTTAATAAATTACGGTACTTAGTTGTTTGTTAGTGACTGTTGTGATTGAATGGTTGATTGTGTTGGAACTTGTACTAAACGCTACGCCGTGCATATACAGAGGAGACTCTGTCCGTTTGCAGAGAGATTCTGTATATGCGGCTGGTCTGGGCATGCGCCGGGGAAGAAGAGTTTTCTCTTATCAAAAAAAAAAAAAAAAAAAAAAAAAAAAACATTTATACGTCAAATGTTTGACTTTTGTGAACCGTTTCCGCTAAAACAAACCCCCGGGGCGTGACAGAAAGGGTAGAATTCAAGATTGATGTCATTTGGAAATCTCCGTAAGTCATCTTTGTAAATCCGTTACATCTTGATAGAGTTTGGATCTCAAGATTATTTTTGATGACTTGTGTTTGATGAATATAACATGAAAAACTGTTTATAATATTTTATCTTTGTTTTTCATGATTTAGGAGTAAATCTTTTAAATTTTGTGAAATTAATTGGATTGAATGGCATCTATGTGAATTCATCGTTGTTTAAAGCACTTAAATTGATTTCTTGATGGAATACAAATCAGTATTTGAAAAGATTTCAAAATTTGGATTTGTTTCAAGAAATTCTTGCTTTTTGGCTCTGGTGTACCCGTACTTGAATTTTAGTACCGGAACCAAGATTCCGGATCAGAAAACCCAATCCGGACCCCGAATCATGAAAATCCCTGTTTTTCACTTGAGTACCGGTACTCCATGTTTAGTACCGGAACTACCTTGCGGATCCGGATCAAAGGAATTTTCAGTCCGGAACCCGAACATAGATTTTCTGGATTTTGCACTGTGTACCGGTACGCGATTTATTGGTACCGGTACGCGATCTGAATTTCTTTATATTCCGGAACTAAAGCCTTTTATTTCATCTCTCCCACTTCAAAACCCTCCCTCTCTCTCTCTAAAACATCTCAAAAGGGTTTTCTCTTCAAGATCAAGAGATTTGTTGCTCTCATTTGTAAGTTTTTTCATTAATCTTGCTTTCTTTTGCTTCAAAACCCTAGTTTTTAGGTTTTGATGTTTTATTTAGGGATTTTTGAGTAGATTTTTGCTTTAAATAAAATCTCTTGCATAAATTACCCTTAATTCATGTTTAGAACATAAATGGTTCCTCTCTATGTATTTAGATTCATGTTTCCATGCTTATTTGATTGAATCTAACATTTCCATATGTTCTTAACATAGAATAAATTGAAATTAGGGTTTTTAATGTAAATGGATTTTAAATGATGAATCATCAATTGTGACATGTTTAGAATGTTTCTTAGACATGTTTAAGCTTTCCTATACGATTAAATCATAGTGCATTGTGTTCTTTGTAGGAAATGGCATTTTCATGGCTTCTTGCACTAGTGATCTTAATGGCCACTGGAAGTGGACGTGGTCGTGGTTCTGGAAAAAAAAAGGCAACTAAACGATCACGAGATGAAGGGACGACTAGCTCGGAATCGGAACATTCCTCAGATTATGAAGAAGAATCTGTTCAAGGAAAGGGGAAAGCACCTATGGCTCCAAGGAAAAAGAAGGGTGTGGATTCTCCTCCGCGTAGAAGTACCGGTGGACCGGTAATACGCGAGCGCTCTCAACGGAGATCAAATGTTGATGAAAGTGAACAGCATACTTTGCATCGGGATGTTCGATCTTTGAAGAAAAGGATGGAGCAAGGCTTCAAGAAACTCGAGGATGGTTTGAAGAAGATATTCGATATCCTTGGGTGCAAACACGATGATGTGGTCACTGGAGCAACTGCACCAAGTACATCTCATGGACCTACATCACATGAGGACGATGATGATTCAGATCAGGATGAGTGATTTCTTTGCCTTCTTGTTTTTAGTTTTTTAGTTTCTTTTCACTTTGTGATGAACAAGAACTCTAATGGGCATGTAACTAAGAACTTATCCTTCTCGTATGTTTCTTTTTGTCTATTTTGACTGTTTGACAATTTGTGACAAAAAGGGGGGAGAACAGAAAATAATGATCGTATCACAAAGGGGGAGAACATAGATGCTCAAGACAGGGGGAGAACATGGAGAACATGTTGGAGATGCTCAAGATAGGGGGAGATAAAGAAAAGATTGAAAGAGCCACAAAACAAAAGAGCTGGAAAAACAAAAGAACCAAATGGAAGACGAATCAAATGTAGGATTTTAATTTCTAACGACTAACGTTTGATTTTGTTTGGAGTTTTGTTTTGCAGGAATTACATCACTTTAAGACTCCATGTCCTAAGTCATAGAGTATGTTCTAGGACTGTTTGGTTCAAATGTAATTTTGTATTTATTGGATCTTTCACGCAAAGAAAATCAATGTTTTGGTGATGACATTGAATTTCGATTTTTTGGTTTAAGATGAGTGACTTGAGCGTTTTTATGTATTTTTGGGTTTTGTCACGAAATTGCCAAAGGGGGAGATTGTTACGGCATTTTGGTGTTGGCATATTTCGTGAGTCAAGTCAGTGAGTTGAGTCGGAGTCTTAAAGGGATCAAATTGTCAAATCAGCCTTCGAAGACTCATTGAAGATTCAACATGAGCCCAAGTCAACTCTCAGCTATGATTAAATATTGATCATGGTGATTAAAGTTCGTTTATAATCATTGGAAACAGGAAATTAATGAAAACCGGTTTAGACTTGGTTTTAGGAACTTGGTTTTAACTTTCAACTTGTTTTAAGTTGGGATTTCGGTACTTGGTCTGTTTTGGATAAAGTTTATCTTGGAAAAATCAGTTTTTACATTGAGTACCGGAACCACACTTGAAGTTCCTCAAACCCAACACAGAATTTTCTGAAATTTGTATTGCGTACCGGAACACAGACTCGCGTACCGGAACACAATAGAAAAATCTGTGTTTTGCACCATTGAGTACCGGAACACAATATTTGGTACCGGTACACAATGTCATCTCGGGAAAAGTTTCCTAAACCGACTCTAATTTGTTTCCAAGGGTTATAAATAGATACTTAGGGTTTCTCGACTATAATGACCAATACCGAAAACACTCGAGAGCAACCCTAGAGGCTGGTTTTTATCTTTCTTCTCTTTAGCCTCTTTTAGGTCAATTCGACGGTTCTTCCAAGATCTATCTTTTGTCGAATTGATCTAAACTTTGCTTAGAAATTCTTTCTACGGTTCTTCAATGATAATCTAAGCAAAGGATCACCATCGAAGCCTATATTTTGTATCGGCTGAGTTTGCGTCGTGGATTCGACGTAGCACCGTGGATTCGGTGTGTTGAAGGCGTTTCGTGGATTCGAAACGTGTGCTCGTGGATTCGAGTGGCGTTCGTGGATTCGAACGTGTGCAGTGGACGTGCAGTCGGTGGAGCCCAAGATCCGAAGAAGTTGAAGGAGGGGTTTGAATCCGTGGAGTCGGTAATCACCTTGTTATTCTTCTATTCTTAGTGGATTGTTATTGCGTGTTGGTCCCGTGGTTTTTCTCCTGGATTGGAGTTTCCACGTATATCTCGGTGTGCTATTTTTATTTTCGGCATTGGTTTTTATTTTGCACTGGTTTTATAAGTATTACACCTATTCACCCCCCCTCTAGTTGTTTGATAGTACCTATTTAGATCCTTGTGGATCCTCATATAAAAACCTACAGGGTGCGCGTGCGCCCGGCCTCGCGGTTGGTGCGGGCGCGCTGCCCGCACGCTCGGGTGCGCATGCGCGCCCGGCCCCGCGCGTGCTGGGCAGCGCGCCGCCGGCATGCGGGTGCCGCCGGCATGCGGGGGCGCGCGCGCCCGGCCCCGCGCGGGCTGCACGGGCCCGCCGCCCGCCCGCGCCGCGCGCGCGCGCGCGCGCCCCGCGCGGCCTGTGCGGCCGTGCCGCCCGCATGCGGTGTTGCCCGCATGCGGGTCGCGCGCGCCCCGCGCGGCCTGTGCGGCCGCGCCGCCCGCATGCGGTGCTGCCCGCATGCGCGGCTCCGCTCCGCACGCGCCGGACTCCGGCGATGACGTCGCCCTCCCCCCCCCGTTTGCTTAAAAGAAACAAGAATTACCGGAAACCCTAAAATATGCTCACCTCGGTTTCGTCGGCTAGGGTTGGTCGAGGAAAGGATCGTCCCGTCTTATGTGCCCGGAGAGAAGGGTGAGCGGTCGTCCCTCCTTCTCTTCAGTCGCGCCGCCTTGATCCTCTATGCGATCGGTGAGAAGTAGGGTAGGGGGAGTCGGTTCCTCGTCCGCGCTCGGGGTGTCGTACGCCTAGAGTGAGAGGGGTTGAGAAAAAGGACGAGTTCCCCAAACGCGGAATAAACAGAGCGGTCCAAATGAGAAATGGGGATGAACCCCACACCAAGTCAAAAGAATGCAATAAGTCGGGTGCGAACCAGGGTCCGGTCTGCCTGGTAAACCGTGTTGATCGCCCGAACCGCTAGCCACCTTCCGGAATTTATTCTGGGAGATTCCGGAGTCGGAATCCAAAACCGATTGCGCCGCCGTTCTCCGTTTCGCGAGCTTTATTGACTAAAAATACCCGCGAGCCCCGACGGTCTGCCCGGAAACAAAGAAATGTTAGTTCACCCTCCGGACCCCCGAAACGAAACGCGAAATGAAGGAAAACGAAAAGTAGACCCAAAAACAGAACCACAGCATTTTAAACCAGCGGCTACTACAAAATGTTTAAGCCTAGTTATTATTATTAGTGTTCGTCTCTCTTATGTAACCAATCACAGTCTCATTCCCATCCGATGTGAGACTATTGGAATGTCGTCACATCAGGACTCATGATAGAATAGCTCTATCGCACGTTATATGCACATATAGGTTTTATATTCCATTATATTAGAATGTTATTACATATTGTTAAGCGTTATTGGTAGATTGTGGGATCCATGAGAGTTATCTGGATGATCGATAATTCTTATTGAACTAAGTTGGAATTATTTCGACCTATCGAAAGAAGTAGTAGTGATATTATTAATGGTGATAACAACATATTTTACTAACAGATAGAGTAGATAGTACATAAGAGATTGTGACTGATCGGATACCTCGATCGCACTTTTTGAATCGTCGGATGATTAAATTGTCAATATATTGATAATTGAACTAGTTTATAATTATTATAAATTAGTGATATTAAAGTGTAAATATTGTAAGAGAAGACTTACTAATAGTAGTGAGTTATGAGAGGATTTACGTGTAAATATTGTATTATTAATTTGATTTGATCAAATTAGGATTGAGTTCGAATCTAATTAAATTATAATTTAATTAATTGAATCGATTAGGAATAAGATAAAACTTAACCTGATATTATTCTTATCCTTAATATAGGTAAGTTTTTAAAAATCCTAATCGTCACTTTTTTCTCTTCTCCTTATTATTGTTATTATTATTATATTATTTTTTTTCTGTAAGTAGGATTGTGTAGATATCTATAGATGCCGGACGCGTATGCGGCTTTAAGATAATCAAATTTTATGATCATCAAATTATAGTGTAAATCTATGTAAAGGTGAATATCAAATATTGCTTCTCTCTTTTAATTTTAAATATATATATATAAGAGATTTTGTTTTGTTGCATGTTTTCGAGATGGAATCTTGAGTTTTTTAAATTAAATTTTGGTTGATTTTCTTATTTTGTTGTGTTTTATGGTATGCATACCATGAACGCCTGTCCATGACTTATCCCATATATATATATATATATATATATATATATATATATATATATATATATATATATATATATATATATATATATATATGATAAATATTTTGGCCCTGCCGGATTTCAGTGGCCTGGCCAAACGTATTAAATTCTTATTCGTGCTAATTAAGCTGATTAATTGAGCAACTTTATAAATGTTGGCTTAATTAAGCTGTGTTTCGTTCGTTAAAGAATATCATGGCAGTCCTCCTTGATGTATGTATATCCATGTTCCATTCCATTCACAATTAATTTTCAAAAAGGACAAGAAGTTTTTGATGAGGACATTATATTTCCACCGCCACCACCGCCCATGGAATTCTTATTTTAGAATAATTAAGAGGATAACATGCATCCCCATTCAAATCTGAAATAAGAGATAGGAGTTTATCTCTATATTGTATTTGGAAGAAGAGCAGAATGGTCCATCACCAGTTCACTATCTCTCTCTCCTTATTCCCAAACCCAATCATCTTTAGTTTAGTTTTGTTCTTCAACATATTTTAGCCTTGGAATGGCGAAATACTTATATTGCGTTCAGTGAAAATGATGATAAAAATTTAATCTTTCCATCAGAAATATTATGTATGTTATATTACCTAGTTTATAGTAAGTTCAATAGTAAGATATAGTTTTTATAGTCTCACATAAAAATAAAAAAAATGTATTTCTACATGCCTTCCTTCCAACTCCTTTTCCTCCAATAGTAAAAAATAGCCCTCTATACTAAATGAGTCCTAATTTTAATTAATTGTATGCTAAATAGTGCCTAGCTTTGTATACCTCCATTTCCGAAGGTGCATTAAAATTTTCTTTTTTAAAAAAATCTTCAGACTAAATTGAACTATCAGTCCGAAACTTTCAGACCAAGTTTCACTTTGGCCCTTAAAAACTTTTGAGTTGGGCTTTCAATGTCTCAAAATTTTGATAATGTTTCCCTTCAGGTCCTAGCCTTATTTACTAATACAAAAGAAACTATGCTTTATATTTTACTTAGTATTTGGGCGAAAGTAAAAAGTACGAGATGGATAAAGGACAGATGAATTTACAGTGCTGAGATGTATAAATGCACCATCTGCAGAGAATAATTGTTCTCTAATACGGTAAGTATCCAAATTACGAATTTTTGAAAAGTTTGGAGTGTCAAATATGAATTTAACTTCAAAATTTTGAAGACTTAAGTGCATCGTGACTAAAAGTTCTGGCACTTATATTGCTACTGACACAAAAATCACAAGTACAGCCATATATTTTATACTTTAGACAGCAGGACTTAATAGACACAGAAAAATGTGGATGGAAATTAAAAAGAGGCAACCCCCACTCTCAGATGTAATGAAGCCAGCTGACCACATGCTGGGATCCAAAGCAGATACAAGAGAGAGGAGAAATAATGCATCCACATGACCCATATGTATCTACAGTATAAAAAAAGAAAAAAAAATAGTGTTTTAAAAACAAAGAAGTTAACAAAAGGCAAATTTTATTAATGGTAATGAATCACAATGAGTTGTAGCTTTATTATTGGACAAACAGATGGTATCCCAGAAAAGTTTCACTGGTAAACAATCAGATCTCTGTTACATCTGCACTAACAAAACACAGGAAAAAAAAAAAATTTGAATGTCCTGAGAACAACTAGCGAAATGCTAAATATTACAGCCGATTTTTTTTTTTTTTTTTTTTTTTTTTTTTTTTTTTTTTTTTTTTTTGGTATAAATGAGACTATATGGCGCGATGCCCGGAATATATTGAACACTCTTCTTTATATATCCCGCAATCTAATTTCACGTCTCAATCAGAAAAACAAAACAATAACCTACTCATTGTAGTAAATTCTCAAACTTTCTATAGCAAAATCCTAAATGTTTCGAGTCATCCGAAACTCGAATTTTACAAACCAACTCTCTGATTAGCCTAAATAATCCACAATACTCACCCGATTTGCTGGATTTCTTCAACTATGGAAAACTCTGTAGTAAAAGAATATTCTCCCTAGGAAGCAATTCCTGTGCAATGAAAGATCAAGAAAACCAAAGATCAATGTCAGTTGTAGTTAAGTTTCTTTTCGAAGAAAGAAAGAAAAAGTGAACAGATACTAAATAGAGCTGGAAATTATCATGGGCTTCCACAAGATCTCCAGTTTATTGCAACAAAATCATAAATGACAATTAAATGCTGCAAATTGAAGTTCAGCAACTTCTTGGTTGTGGCCACTAATGCAAGGTAATCTAACAATTTCTACTATTAGTGACCATTCATTTTCTTGTTGGGACTATAACAGTGCAAACACACCACTGTAGACATAGAAACTTAGTGTATATATACATACACTAAGAAGTTGAACATGGTCTTCCGTCAGTAGGTGCATACTGCCCATTTTCATTCTAAAAAGCTAGGCGTGCATACAAGGTGATATGCATGTATAATCCCAACAATGAAATGTTCAATAGTGTGATGACCTTCATTGCAATCTCTGCTAAATGATCAACTTTGTGGATTCAGTTGATTAGCTCGAGCACTGTTTAACTGATTACTAGGCCACTGAAATTTTGTTACAACAGTATATATGTACAATATAAGAGATGAGTAGTCGAAAGAAGGATAACAATAGTAGAAGCAAAGTATGGCAACATAATGACGTACGATTTAATTAAAACTCATAAGATTGAAATGACCTCAAACTTTTAGACAGGCAAACAATAGAAAATGGAAACATTTAAACCCATGTGAACATTAAATAGGACTTATACATTACCTATGATGACCTTATGGCTGTTTTTGTTACTCACAAAAATACACGCAACAAACACAATACCTGAGTAAATGAAAACTACTAGCATTACTGAAGGAGTGAGACTCTCATCTCACTGTTTTAAAGCATAAAAAATCGTAATATGGAATTTCTAGGAATATTTGAAGGTAAACTTAAGTTTCTCAACTTAAGAGTATTTCAGAAAATACAAGGCATTCTTGGTTCATGGCCCTGAACTCAAGCCTCCAAATTTTACATACCAAAGCCAGTGGACAGGGAATGCACTTAAAAGCATAGGTTGGAATAATTTGAGGATTCCTGCACAAATAGAGCTAAGGAGTAAAGGATAGAAGAAAAACAGGAACTGCTCTTCTTTAGTTAGGTAGTTCTTCCAACTTTGTGTAACGAAAAGGGGTATTTAAGAATGTGTCAAAGTGCAGGATCGCAAAGGAAGAAAATAACACGAAAGAACACGAGAGAGATGAAAATTCAAGCAAAAAAGAAAATGCAAGGGGAACACCATGTGAAGTGCAATGGGGTTTTGTAATTTAGCGTAAATTTCATGCTCCATTTGCTTACTGCTGGTTAATGTTTCATTAGCTATAGAAATCTTTGATTTTTCTGCCATTTGTCCTCAATAACTATACTGTCAAATTTTTATCATTAATGACTACCATTATTGACATACATACTATAAAGCTTAATTACTCTTTTTGCAACTACTTACTTTTGATAGACTACCAATCCAATAATATCATATACTTTACAAAAGTTAGTCCTAACTCCTAAGCCATCCACCATGAAGCCTCCTCCCTTACTGATCAACACAAGTAACAGTTGTATTAGTATGGCAACTTCAAACAAGATAGAACTTTAAGATCATAACCACTACCGCGTGGCTGTTGCATCATCTGTATCGCACTACTCCAGTCAGTAGATAAAGCATCAGACAAGTACCAATTAGGTTGATGTATTGGCCATGGTGACTCATATCAGTCTATATGATTTTAACTGCAGTTATACTGCTGTGCGAGATATCAAATGGGATGTCGTGATATAGTACAAACTACATCAGCTGTTGTTCCATAGAATGGGAGATAAGTATTAATTCTGCTACATCTTTCTGAATAGTTATAATTATAAACTCTCTGAAGGCATTTCAAGTTGATGAGGAAGCATGAGAGTGAAGAAAATGAAGGCGATTTGATGAGAAAAGAACCTCAGACAAACTACAATCCCCTCAGCAAGTGTTTTTCAACTTTCTTCCCTTTTAGCAACACAATCATTTCAATCATTCTTTAAAAGTAATTTTGCTTAATGTATTATATCTGCTTTGTCATAGATGCGTTCCTATATACATTTCATGCATGTATAAAAGCCTTTAAGGTTTATCAGATAGGAGTCGAAAGTAATTGTTCTTTCAATCAAAGAACAAAAAATTCTAAAACATAAATCTGAAAAAGAAAACCAACAAAATCTCTTTCTTTAGATTTCTTTTTTTTTTTTTCATCAAATACTTTTTCACTTGAAAACCAACAGAAAGAAAATTTGCAGTTTTTACCTAGTAAATAATGTTAAAGTTATGCTCTCAGTAATACATCATTCAATATAGTGCAAAAGAATTAATAAATAACTCCTTGCTCCCTGAAATGGCAATAACCTCGCATGGCCTAAAAATGGCGGTGACTACAGATCCAATAGAGGCATCCTTGAGTCTCTATGCCAATGGAAAGCAACCTTTTTCTAGCATGGATTGCTCAGTCAACATATGCTTGATGAATTCAAATTACATAGAGTACAAATGATAGGGAGAGATAATTAAGTGTTAAGAAAATAAGCTATGTCAACAAAGAAATTTTTAAGAAACAAGGAACATGTTTGGCACCTGAACAGTTGTATATCATTTGGAATTCTATATCATATATTTACTACATTTAATTACTTGATACGTAATATAGGCAGGGTGACATAGTGCAAGGCAGGAAACAAGCGGTTATTTAAACATTAGGTTCACGACAAGAACATAAAAGACACACTGCCACCGACACAAATCCTTAGCAAGAACCAAAAGAAAATTTGGATGTCATCTCGTTTGAAGCAACTACCTTAATATATCTTGCTTGAATGCAACTCAAGCCCCAACTGCCGAAGTGAGAATATTCACGCCAAACAATGAGATAATTCAACTTTTATGTGAAATAAATTATTATTTGTTTATAAGTATATCTCACTTGTTATGTTTATATTCTACACTATTTGTCAAAAAAAAATTGTTCAACTTTTATGTGATAGCACTAAAACATTACCAAATTACATCACTAATCATGGGTAAATTGAAATTTCTCTTGTAAAGGTATATATATGTCAAGGGCAACAGAAACTTGCAAATTATTTAATTTGTTTTCATGCTCTAGTAAAATCAATAGATTAGTCTGAACTAGATGGTGCATTCTTTACTGTAAAGCTATCCTGTCGCAACCCTACTGAGCTTTTCTTTTACATTTCTTCAATTCATATTGAAGGCATAAACAATCATTTGACATACATAGAGGCATTTCTCAGTGACCATTACCAAACGCTTAAGTGAGTTATGATCCATTTAAAAATTGAACTATTAGTTTCAAATCAAATTATTCCCTTCGTTTTGCTAGTTTATAGTAGTGCATAACAAAGTAGTACATAATTAGGCCCAGAAAATCGTACATATCCAAATATATTATATGCTGGAAAAGTTATTAGTATTAGCAAGTTTGTAGCATAGGTAAATAAAAGATTAGTGAAGAATGAATCAAATAGCTATATGAGATATAGAAGAACCGAACAAGTTGACAACAGACGAAACAAATTAGAATAAACGGAAGAGAATTTAGTCAAAATAATAAAAAGAATGATACTAGAAAATCAAGAACAAAGAGACCTACATTGAAAAAACCTATCTTCATGATTTCATGCACGTCCATTTTAAACATCTAACATTCCAATGAGACCTACGTAATGAGTTTGAAATATGGAAACTACCAATCCACATGCAAAATTGATTTCCTTTAGTAGAAGAATTCACATAGGTCAAGTGAAATGCTAGAAACTCTATAATTTTCATTACCTTAAAAATTTAGCCACCCAAACAATCACAAGTGCTTTAATTATTCAAAATACTTGCTCAAAGTGAAAACAGTATTATAACTAACAGGGCATAAGATGAAATGTAGGTAACTTCTCACCTCTATTTTCTAGCATACTAGTTGCCAAGCCGATAACCAAATGGAGCAGACCCATCAAGCTCGGATGATGCAGATCTCCAGGTTGTATCCCCATAAATTGAGCTGCTACCACCATAGGAATCTGCATTGCCATTGCCTGATAGATTAAAAGAAGTATTAACAGTGCCACTCCCACTATTCATTCCATAGTTAGTGGCATCAAGACCCGACCTATTCTCCCCAACTCCGTAAGCCCCCAGCACATGAGAAGAGATCCGACTCTCCCAGTTTGCACTGTTATTTACAAATCTACCTATATTTCCACTTCCAGATGGTGTAAAGGAATTGGAAGAGTTGGTAGTATAGTTAAGACTGCCGTCACTCCATATATTACGAGCCACTGAAGAAAACATCGACCCAGTAATATCACTACCCCCACTGTAGCCACTATTACTATTAAACCTACTTGAACTCGCACCATAATAAGGGTTCAATTGTTGCCCATAACTAAGGTTATTATTAAAGTTTCTGCTTCTATCAAAACTTGAATTTATCCCAGGCTCAAAATTCATCCCAATTCCGTATCCAGGGCCAAACAAAGAGTAACCATTACTGCGCGCGCCAGCTAACAGCCCAAGTCTGCCATCCATCCTCATTCCATAACCTCCTATGGAGCTCGGACTGGGCCCTTGGTTATATCCAGTAAGAAAGCTATTACCCCTACCCACACCATAGTTATAGTTATATCCCACATTAGGAGAGCGTGTGTTGACCCCAGGGGATAATTCTTTCGGCACAGCCCTTTTCACCTCGACCATCTTACCATTCAGCTCGTGGAAGGTTTTGAGCAATGCCCGATCCACGGCATCCTCCGAGTCAAATGTGATAAAGCCAAAGCCCCTCGGTCTCTGCGTGTTGTGATCGTACATCACAACAACATCGACGATGATCCCGAACTGATCAAAGTACTGCTTGAAGTCTGACTCGGTGACGGTGGACGGCAGGCCTCCCACAAATATCTTCTTGGTGCGTCCCGGGCTGGGAGAAGAACCGTGCATGCTACCATTACTTTTGTTAAGGGCCTGATTATCGTCTCGAGGAATAGCTTTTTTGGCTTCCACCTGAGAAGATCATCAACTGGTCATTTAATACTCACAATTTTTTAGTAATGACAATGACTAGATGATCAAAATGTAACATATATATATATAAAGCCAATCGGATAGTCAAATTACCATTCGGCCATCGATCATATGCTTCTCCATGACGACTCTCTCTGCGACGGCCGGATCAGCAAACACGATGAAGCCAAACCCACGAGCGCGGCCGGTGGTTCGGTCCCGCATGATGACGGCTTCCACCACCTCCCCGAAGCTCTGGAAGTACTCGCGAAGCCGGTCCTCATTCGTCTCCCAGGAGATTCCCCCGATAAATAGCTTGCCATGATCGGTCTCCATTCTCCTCTCCCTGCAATCCCCCAATTGAATTCACAATAACTACACAATTTAACAATCAAGGAAACACATGATACAATCCAAATTAAATTAAAACCACTGCTATCAATCAGATCCGATCTAAAACAACAACACTGAAGCAAAATAACAAAGACCCATGAATCAAAATCCGATTTTTTTAGCATCCAATGCATCAGCTTGCGGAGAGAAAGGGCACCACCTGATCAACACCAGATCTAATCAGATAACGAAAACCAGCTGAATCCAATACAGATCGCTCAAAAACCAAAGAAAAAAAACCCAAAAATCCAACAAACAATCCAACAAAAACGAAATGGGATCCATCAAAACCAATCAACGAGCCACCGATCCACCACAAATCAATAAAAATGAAAAAACCAGCAACACAAAATCACAAATAACATCAAAAGAGAACACAATTCACACATAGCCTCACTTACCTACCGATCTGAGGCGATTCCCAACACGAAATTGAAAGAATCGTCTATCTCCTTAATACATGAGAATCGAAAACGAACGAAGAGAGGGGCTCATCGTATCCTCTCTCTCTCTATCTCTTCTCCTTATTACCTTTTCTTTTTCTCTTTTTCCTAATCTCTAAGAAAGAAATGGAAGAGTCGAAGATAAATAAATAAATAAATATATATATATATATATATATATATATATATATATATATATATATATATATATATATAGCTCTAGAGAGAGAGGTGGGATGAGATTCTTTGGTGTACGTGAGGGGCAGGAGAGAGAGAGTTATATTTTTCAGACAAAATCGAAATTAATAAATTTATTAAAAAAATAAATTTGTGGAGTCATTTATTTTCTGGAATAATTTCATTTATATTCTTAACAAATTTTAATTCCGAATATTAATATATTTTAAACATTTTTTATATTTTTTTAAGATTTATAATTATAGCCAATGGAAATTAATATAAAAAATGAAAAATATAAATAATAAATTATATTAAATATATATATATATATATATATAAAATGAGGGTAAAATACTGATTTTGTAGAAAAAAATTAATTTAACTAGTAAATATTCACAAACTAAAAAACTTTGGTGAAATATATTTAGTAACTAAAATTTTATAGAGATAAATATATAATTTTTAGAAACATAATTACTATTAATTTTTTATTTAATGAATTAATATTTTTTTTTTTTTTTTTATTGTGATAGTCAAATAAAGAGTTATGGAAAATGTATGATGATATGCAAGACATAATGTGTTGGATCGAAAAAAATGTCACGACTAAGCTCTAACCAACAAGAAGACATGTTTGCCACAATATATTTGTAGATGCTAACAGTGGCCGCCACAAATTCAAGGTGTGTTGGGGGCGTCAATGTATCACACTAGGCTGGATTGTATTACTATTATTTGACATATAAATTGTCTCCTATTTATATAATTAAAATTAATTTTTAGACAGGAAATTATTTTTTAATGTATAAATTATTAAAATTGTAGTATGATTCTCAAATTATAGCTACATTAGTGTTTTGCTCGGATTTTGTCAAGTTATAGCTACGTTAGTGTTTTGCTTGAATTTTGGCTACTTATACCATTTCTAGCCAAAATTTAGTTTTATATCTAATATATTATGTTTAACATTTGATGTCTTAAATTTTTCAGTGTTCCATTTTGCTCAAACTTATGGATTTTCAAAGTGTTTCGTTTCCAAAATATTATAAGTTTTTATTTTCTCGAAGGCCTATTTTCGGCATCTGAAAAGGACTAAAACTCAGTTTTTAAAATTTTGAAAATTTTATTTTCGTGGTCCGAAAAGAATTGAAACTTAGTCTTCTAAATTTCAGAACTCTGTTTCAATCCGAATCATTTTCAATTCGATCCAAACTCAATCTAAATTTCTCAAAATTCATTTTAATTATGTCTAGCATGACTTAATCCGTACTGTGTCAATTTAGCCAAAGTTTTGTATATTATAATTGATCTATATAATTTTGCAAACCACAGATTCATCAACTATTCATTATGTTTTAAATTATTTTTCTTTTTCTTTTTCGAGGGAGAAAAGTAGTAAACTACTCGCTTTGTTCATTTGTTTTCAGAAATAAACTCCACTAGAAATGTGCTCTCGAAAAAGAAAAAAAGACTTCGAGATTGAGCCCGAAATGGTTTCGGAAGTCGAAAATAGGACTTCGGGAGCCCGAAATAGTTTCGGATGGTCCATTGAAACCACCGAACGCTTATCTAGAGAGCATGGTTGGCGAGGAGTCTAGGTATCGAGTGCCCGAATTACCCTATGGGAACCCAGATCTTTTCGGATCTCACTCGCGGGCGTCCGGAACACTTTCGGACACTCAACTCGAGAGCTTGGTGTGCGCAGGAGTAAACCTTCATGCGTCCGAATGATTAAACACCTTGGGAGTCATGTAATACTTTGAAATTTAAATTCAAAGATTTGAATTTGATTTTGATTTTTGAAATTTTTATATTTCGAAAATTCAAAATTAGGGAGTGTTCCTGAAGAAACGGCTAATATGACCTATACTGACCCAAATGCGACGAAACAAAATAACCACTTGATCAGTTTCATCGAGCTGAATGACGTGGTAGCATTCGTTTTCGTATTCGGCGAGCCGAAACGCTCAAAAAATGCATAAAACACTATTTTTATGTTGTATTTTCACAAAAAAAAACCCTATATTTTATATATAGAAATGCGTGAAACTTTGTGGGGAGGAGCCTCTTAGCATAATGCACCTACAGTTAGGGACTTATGCAAAAATAATGAGGATACGAGGACTTATTAGCATGTTTTTCAAGCAATATAAAGGGACCCCAGGGTTTCCTCTTGGAGCATAAGGACCTATGGCCTCCCACGGCACGCATTACCTCTCCCCTCTCCTCCGCTCTCTTCCTTGAACCCTGCCACCACCGGCCGCCGCCTGGCATTGCCATAAAACCCATGAAAACCACCCCTCCTTCCTTGTTCTTGGTTTAGAAAAAGCCCGAGCCCATCTCTCTCCACCATATTGCACCTAAGTCACCCTGCAGCCTTCTTCTTCTTATTCTGAGAGTCACCCCCGTGTAGCACCACCACCCGCCATCACCGCACAATGTCGGAACAACAATCTTGTTACGGATATATTGGCATATCTTGTGAATTAGTTGGATTCTTGAAGATTGAAGATGAAAACTTGAAGAATCAAGAAATCAATCTCAAGAAGAATGAATCCTTAACACCGAGGTATGTTTAAGACTTGTTTTTGGTGATTATGAATTCAATTTAGATGTTTAGAAGCATTTGGAATAGGTTGTACTTATTAAATATAAAAAACTGTGCTTTTTGTAGGTTCGGAGTCCGGACTGTTTGGAAACAGTTCGGACCCCGAACGTCTATGTTTCGTGCATAATAACAGTCTGAATCATCTTGGTTTCAGTCCGGACCCCGAACGTTGTTAATTACATTAATAATGAAACAATCTGGATCATCTTGATTTCAGTTCAAACCCCAAACCATTGCCTTTGGTATTTTCACGGCAGTCCGGACTATCGTGAGTACAGTTTGGACTATGATGCGAGAAAAGTTTATTACATTTCAGTTTTTGATTCCTAGTGTGGTGACCCGGATATCCGTAGATGTTACAACGTGATCGATAGCTTGTGGAGGCCTATTTTTGTTGTTAGTGTTGGTTGCGCGCAGATTGGACCCAAGGAACGGACTCTGTGCGAAAAATAGATCAACTTTACCTAATTGGGTATTTCGTCGAAAAATAGAAGTGATTTCATGCAAAATGGATACCGTATTTGAATTCAGCGCGAAAAAATGATTGAAACAGCTATTTTGTTGTATTATTTGAAATTTTGGACGTCAGAATTGGACTCAGCGCGCGAAAACAGTGAAAATTGGCATTTTTGGAGCTTATTGGATCATTATCAGGCAGCCGGTCCACGGGAGTGCGCGTGCACCAGGTGCAGTGGCCGTCAGCATCGCCACGCGTCGGTGCGGGAGAGGGAAACGCGGGCCACGCGGCACGCCTGCATTGGGAAGAGCGCACCCACGTGCACCCGCTGGCGCTGTCACGCCCCGAGTGTAAACCAGAACCCGGGGCCGTCCACAGATCCGCCGTGCACACAGAATTTTCTGTGTACACGAAGCGCTGGTAACCTGCTCAGATATAAGAGATACTGAAAGAGCATAAAACAGAGCTAAACTATAACTAATACATCTCAGATAAAGCTGGAAAGTAAAAGAACAAAAAGGAAACTCTCAAATATACAAGTGTCTCTCCCAGCTCACCAAATAATACAACCAGCTGGCCGAAGCCAGGCCCAAAAGAAAGAAAAAGTACAAGTATCTGAGTGTATAGGGGATACATCAAACAGCTAAACTGGCGACCAGGTAGACAGCTATCTAATCCGCGATCCTCTTACCTCGATCCGCCGAGGAGGGTCCCGCAACTCCCGCAGATGACTATGCAAAACAAAGGGGAAAAAGAAGAAGGAAAACAGTGGGGGGTGAGAACTACTATAAAACAGTAGCCTCCCCTAGTGGGGTAGACCTCGAACTCAGACATGCCCACTAGGACTACCAGAGGCGAGAAAGAAATAAGGTGGTATGCTATAAATATAACTATTGATAAAAAGCTACCACTATATGCCTTTAAAATGTCAAGCTAAAAGAATAGCTAAATATATGCCTCAGAATATAAATGCCTGCCTGAATAAACTCAATCTATACACCAGTAAACACTGGTACTGCCTGCTATGCCTGCCAAATCGGGTATGCCGGCCAATGCATAACACCGATAGGGGATAGGAGTATCAAGGACTCAAAGTCTGTATATCGAACACTCCGGAGTGGCACTCGAGGTGTAGAATACCGGGATTTCGTATAGCGCACCGACCTCGTAGGATGGCGTGGTGCGGAGAAATCGCCTCGAGCATGTTCCATATGTGTTT
Organism: Tillandsia fasciculata; assembly: GCA_029168755.2. Lineage (NCBI taxonomy): Eukaryota > Viridiplantae > Streptophyta > Magnoliopsida > Poales > Bromeliaceae > Tillandsia > Tillandsia fasciculata. Next base: position 389,079 of record JAQOTM010000051.1, on the reverse strand, counting down.
ACAGATGAGTTCGGATTGACTCGGATCAACCCAGAAGCCCCAGCTTGAATCGGAGTTTTCCGGACTTGGTGCGCCGATAGAGGACTGATTTTGTGAAAGCCTCGACTCCACAGTGGTGTGCGAAAAATTGGAAAATACTTGGAACAGGTGTACTTTATGATTACAGCGGAGTTCGGGAGGTTCCGGACTGATGCGGAGGCTCCGAAGGCAAAATGTAACTTAGAGTTGGCTAAAATTAGATTATTTAATTAATTTGATTATTAAGTGAATTTTGTTGGGTTTATATGTATTAAAGGATCTAAATAGGGGGAAAAACACCTAGAGGGGGGTGAATAGGTGTAAACAATAAACACTCAAAAAATCATTGCGCAATAAAACCCAATGCGGAAATAAAAATAAACACGCAAGATTTTTACGTGGAAAAACTCCAAACCGGAGTAAAAAACCACGGGACCGATCACACGGTGAAATCCACTAGAATTAAACACGTACAAGGTGATATACCGTACTCACAGACGACTCGACCTTTACCATACGCTCCTAGTAGATCTTCTCCGCTCGCTCCGCAACGCGTCTCGAATCCACGATCTGCGTCCAACGCCGAATCCACGGCGTCCAACGTCGAGTCCACGACGTCCGACTGAATCCACGGTCTTCACCCAGTAGCACGCTTCGAATCCACGAGAGCGGTAGCACCTTGAATCCACAAGGCCACGCGAGTCCACGCGCCGATTTTGGGAAAATCATTGTTTTTGGGTGGTGATGATCCGCCGAATACTTAGATTAGAAATAGATCGGAAATACCATCTAAGTATTCATTAATTTGATTCTACTCAAAAACTGAGTTTGGAAAACCTAGAATCAAATTAATCAATATAGATGAAGAAACATAGAATTAAATCTATTGATTTCCTTTCTTCTCTATATGTGGATTTTTTTTTCTTTTTCGGCTTATTTTTCCATTACCTTCCGTTCGTTTTCGTTACCCTAGAAAATGACTCATAGGGTCTATTTATAGGTTAGAGACCATTGGAAGAAGATAAATATCAAAAACTAACCTTTTCTGAAATTTTACAGGACGGCGATCCGGATCGGATTTACTGCGATCCGGATTGTCGTAGCGAGACACAGACAATTCCAGAAAAACAAGGGTTCGGGATCCGGATTGAAATGCCCGATCCGGATCGTTCATAAATTTCAGCAAAACCAATGTTCGGGATCCGGATCAGAAGTGGCTTGGATCCGGATTGGATTTGCATATGAACCAACACCCTTCGGGATCCGGATTGGATTGTCTGATCCGGATCCTGAATATGTCCCATGTCCAGTTTTTGATTTTTATGCAATAAAAAATTCATCCAAGTGTTTCTACACTATAAGAAGTATTCGGATCACCAAAAATCTTTAGTTAAACATACCTGATCCTTTTGAATTCTTCTTTCTTGAGATTGAGGTATAAGATCCAAACTTCTTTCATCTTCAATCTTCAAGACATAACACTTTCACGAAATACGCCAAAACAAATTCCTTAACAATCTCTGTAAGAATTCGAATTTTTGTAATTAAATAAATGAAAATAATAAAGGTCAAGTTGAATTTTGGGATCATAAATGGCAAGGATAGTCTAAGTGCCCTTTTCTGCAGTGTAAATTGCACAGTAAAGGGGTCAGAAATATCACCTTTCAATCCGAGCCTGATCTCGAAGATCCGAGACCACGAGTACGACCGTCTCGTCGAACTGATCGAAAATCATATTAAGCTTGTTCATATCTGACGGTCGGATCTTCCAGAAATCCGCGTTGAAGCCGGCGGGACCCGCGACTTAAGTCGCGGGTACAAGTGAACAGTAAACCCTATTTTCGAGTCCCCTTCGCGCCAACGTTGGCCAATTTACTATCTGGAGTCCTAATATAGTGATTCGAGTAGTCAATTCTAGCTATTTTTGATGTTCTGAACGCAATGGCGCAGTCGAAAATTCTGTTTGACGACTCTGGAATCTCGAAAAGCGTGAAAACTGTAAAATTAGACAGTTTTTATGGAACGGAATTTTATCTGGGCATTTTCTCGAAAAACAAAAATTGCTACCTGATAGGATTCGTCGAGCCGGACGTCCTGGGGAAGTCCGTTTTTCGATCTGACGATCGGATCTTCTCGAAAAGCGAAAAATACAGCGAAAAAGGTAGTTTTTACACATAAAACCCTATTAAAGTTGTCTCGATTTGCGTGCCACCTCTGTGGGAGGGACCTGGATGCAAAAGGAAGCTACTGTGGAGGACCCAACAGTAAATAGCAAGGCTTTAAGGGCTTAAATGCAATTGTTATTAAACCCTATCTATATATGCATGCATACGGTTAGGGTTCCCTATAGCCCGAACCCTAGAGCTCTTAGCCCCAGCCGCATCATTCAACAAACCCTCCAACCTCCTCCTCATCTCGGTCGCGCTCCCCGGAGCTCTCCACACCGGCCGCCGCCACGCACGTCGCCGGAGGAGAAAGCCTCAAGAATCTCCTTGCTCCCGGTTGTTGGGGAAGGTGCTCGGGAGGGTGTAGCGCGATCTAGATCCTTCCTGAGTTGTTCTCGGTGAAGCCGTAGCCGAGCCCGGGGTGATCCGTCGTCGGCCGCCGCCCTGCGCCGCCGCGGGAGGCAACATCTCCTCTCCAAACTCCGGTGAAGGTAGGTTATGGAACTTTTTATTTAGCTCTGGTTTTTGGGCAAGACCTATGTGCTCCTGACGCCGTGGAGGTCATCCGGGTGCAGGCCGTGCCGCTGCCGCCGTCCCGGTCGCCGGCGGGAGCGCCGTCACCAAAATTATCATTTTTGGGCCGCCGCCAAGCACCGCCGTGATCCGATCGTCCCACTGAAGATCAGAACCGTTGAGTCTCGTTTCCTTGGCGACTTCAACGTCCCCACAAAGTTTGAGCTCGATCAGATCGGAATCGGCGGCGCGCGGAGAAGCCCTAGAACCCGACTTCTTCATCTTCGGCCGATCACGGCCGCCCGGCGCCGCCGCGACCTCCCGACGCCGGCCACCACTGCACCAGGCTTCCTGGCACCGAGTGGGTGCTGTTGGTCCAACTTGCTCCGGCCCGAGACCGCCGTGCCGGATTCCGCCATTAACGGCCACCAAGCTTCAACCGGGATCCTCCGCCGCTCCTTCCGGCGATCCCGTCGCCGAGGAACTGTCCAGGTAGGCTCGTATACTCCCTAGGAGTACTCCCGTCACCTTGCATGGCCCTCTTAACGTCACGTTTTTCATCTCTGTAGCCGCACCCGAGTTGCCTCGAAACCGGACTCCGGCCAATTTCCGGCGAGCTGGGCACCGGCCAACCTTGCAGGTAAGCCCTAAATACCTGTATGATGTCCTCCATGTTTCTGGTTTGGGTCAGGAACCCCCTGTGTTTGATCCCTCAAACCGTGCACCCGAGCTTAGCAAATCGGGCTTGTCTCCGGCCACCGCCGCCTCCGGCCGTCGGGGCTCGACCCCACTTGCACCCAGCAGCTTCTGGGACCTTCATTTAACCGATGCTCCTCTTGGTAACAGGTCTGCACCTGTGCTGTTCAGGAACACCCAAACCGAGCTCGGGCACTTTGGGTGGTGCTGCTCCGGCGAGCTTTCGGGCCGGCCTCCGACGCGCACAAGGTGAGCCCCACTGTTATTAGACCATGCTGAGCACCATGCTCCAGTTAGTTACTCAAAAGATCAAGTAAATGGTTAATAGATGCATAGTAGTGAATTGGACCTTAAAGATTATGGGCCAACTTTGTAAATGGGCCTGGTCTCGGCCCAAATATTGTGAGCACGAGCTTCGTCTCGTCGTAACAAACGCGCTGAAAGTTACGGCTCAGCTTTTGGACACCCGGATTTTAAGAACGAGTCGAAACAGCGGATTAATTCAATAATTTTATGCAAATTAAAATACATTTTGGACTAAAATGTGAATTGGACTTGATGGCTGTCTTTAGACAGTGTTGACACACCACTGGACATTTTGTTAGAGTCCCGTAGACTCTCGTTGATCGGGAATCCGGTTTCGTTCGATAAAACGGCTGTATCGACCCGTATTAGAGACACGTTACTATTGTGTCGTCGGGATGGGTCGTGCGAGTTTATTATTGACTATAGCTGCTTATACAGGGCCCAGTTGTTAGCACCAGCCTCCCAGTAGCTGTGCGGGAGTTCGAGGATCTGCCTTCATCCAGGTGGGTTATCTTCGGTCCGGGCTTGATCTATTCGGCCCTCTGGTTGCTTTAGTCCAGTCGGACACCTGTTTTTGATTTGCCCTGCTGATTATATCTATATGACTTATCTTGACATATGCTGATCCCGTTTGACACATCATGATCCCTCTGATTGACGTTGACTCTGTTAGACCTGTGCTTGAGATTAGCCTGTAGATTTTATCATGTATCCCTATGCTTGACTATGCCATATGATTTTTCCGATAGACAGTGATTATTTAGTCACACCATATACATCTGCTTGTCAGTACTCCTGTTCTGATTACATCTGATGAGTTGATCTATATATCGTATGATTGTTCGATAGACATTGATTCCGTAGATACATGATATACAGCTGCTTGTCAGTTCCATATCTTGTTACATAGATCGCATGATTCGAGGATACTTGTTGATTCCTGTCAGCCGATTTATTGTTGATATTCCGATATTCATGATTGATTGATCCTGATTGATAGATACGACTCGATGTATGCATGATTGATTGATTCTGATCGATATGATAGATGATTTCCCTGTTGGGATCTCGGCTTAGCGCCGACTACCCGGTCATTAGACCGTGAGATTGAGCATAGCATGATGACTACCACGCACGCTGTACGTCACGTACACTGACGGTTTGGCCACCGTCACAGTGTTCTTTACCGGTAAAGTGGTCTAGAGAAAGGACCCGTGAGCCCCCAGTTAGGCACCAGTGGGTGCGGGGTTATGTCAGCCCGTTAGGTGCCAGTTAGGTGGTATGAGCCTGAGGTCCTCGTGACCAATACTGGCATTGATTGGGTACTTGAGTTCTGTTGATTGACGCATTATTCTTACCTTGCACTATTATTGATAGATATCTTACTCTGTACCTCCACTGCTCAGTGTATGCTTGATTAGATCATTTATATCCAGATTTCTTGCATCACTTACCTTCAGTTTTTGTGCTTGGATGTTATAGCTCTACATTGATTTCTAGCATTTATTACTTGCAGTTTCATTACCCTTGATTATCTGCCTATTCAGTTATCTGTGAACCTTGTTGATTATCAGTAGATCTACTTTATTGTTCAGCTTTACCCTATGATTCTTACTATCCGCAGATTATTGTACCCAGTAGGTACGATTAGCTATTTCTCGGCTCGTCGTGCCCACTGGGATACATGTACAGTGTATCTCACACCCCCTGGGTGACCATTTTTCAGGTCGTTCGGGTAGAGGGGTGTCGGGACGATCCAGTGAGGCTGTCACGATAGAGCTGTCCCCTTGATGATATAGATTGATGATTGTGATCCCGATGATATGTAGCTGACTCTTGTTATGCCATTTCAGCTTCCAGTTTATTTAGCTATTTCAGTTCTTGAGTTATTCCAGATTGATGTTAGTATGATTATTTGGACTATTCATTATTAGCTAGATGTTGATTGATCTCTGATGGATGATTGGATTAGCCTAGCCGTGCACGTATAGGGGAGTCTCTGTCCTTGGGATAGAGGATTTTCTATATGTGTGGCGGTCTGTTACGCCCAGTTTGCGAACTCTGATTTCAAAAAAAAAAAATTTCAGACCTGATTTTAAAACTCGGGGCGTGACAATCTCCCCCTTTGGCAGTTTTATGACAAAACACAAATCCACTTAAGAAAATTCAAAAAGGATATTTTTGTTGCTATCACCACACAACAAAAATTTACAATGGAGATCCAAAATTTAAATACATGAGATAAACTCCTAAAACAGACTCTAGACTTAGACATCTGTACTCTCTGCAAAAGAAATCATTCTTGACAAAAGAGATCGTTAGATACCTCAAGAATTTTCAACAATCAAAACTTAGCAGAGATAGAGTTCATACTCACGATGACATTTATGCATTCAGATATGTAAATGAGTCACAATCAAACATTGACATATCATCTAAACAATAGAAATCCAAATGTCATAGAAAGGCTAGTCAACAAGCAACTTGTTAGTTATATTACATGCCCAAATAGTTAGTCGAATAGTTAGTCGAGGCATGCATGTAATCACAATACAAAACCAAAAGTTGCAAAAGTTGTGATACTTACCTTTCATGGTTCAAAGTTTAACGTTCTTCTTAACGTTCTTCTCACTCTCAAGCATTTTCAATCACTGTTCAAAGTTCTCTAAACTCTCTCCCCCTTTTTGTCACAAAACTCAGCCAAAAATACAAAATGTAAGGAGAGTTAAAAAGTTTCAAAAATATGAAAAACCTGAGAACTAAGGCTAACAGAAACTAACAGCTGAACTGAAGATCCTAAAAACTGAAAACCTGCAAGAAAAACTGAACAAAAAGATGACAGAGGTTAGGCAAAAATTATTCATCCGAGTCAGACTCATCAGAAGCACTGCATCCCATCTTCGAGAACATTTTCTTCATGAATTTCTTCATTGAATTGACTGACTTAGTTAATGTGATCTGAGATGCCGTGATAATCTCAAGTGCCTCGGAGATTCGCCTCTGTTCTTTGGTTATCTGTTCTTGCTCAAACGATAGGCGTTGTTGTTGCTTGAAAATTGAGGTCACCGACGCTTCATCATCTGCTCCAGGTGCTTGTCGTGATGGCGAGGCAGAGGTGCTGACACCACGTTTCTTTCCGGATGACGGAGTTGGTGTAACATGAGGCAATTTGTGAAGGGACTTCACAATGGTAGATTCATTTATCATCCCCAAGCAGTGTTGATAAGATGTTGCGGTGATGTCAATCTGAAACTTTTTCAGAATCCTCATGATTATCAACGGAAACGGAAGTCTTTCGGAGGGGTGAGGATGCTCAACATATCTAGACATCCTGTTCCAAATAATATATGGGATGTTCATGTTCAAACCAACTGCTTCAGATGGATGCCCCAGAAGATATAAGAATAGCAATCTATCCCATCTCATCACCTTTGTTTGCATGTTTGGGAGAATGTTAAAGCAAGTAATGAAGTTGAGAAACTGATATTCAAGTCGGAGTTGTTTGGATTTAACAGTTTTACCATCTTCCGATTCAGTTCCTTCCTGGCGAGGCGGAGAATCAGGAACGATTGGCTTGCTAACATCAACATCTCGTGCTTGTCCAAAGCGTCGAGCCAGTCGTTTCCTTTTCACCGAGATGGTTGGAGCAGTCATTGGAGCTTTTCCTTTGTCCATGGGTGTCTTTCCTTTTGATGAAACAGGGGTTTTCTGTGTCGATTTAACGGGCAATGCTTCATCATCGGACAACTCGTCCCAATTCACTTCATCTTTTTCTTGTTCATCCTCTGAATCTTCAAGTTGAACGCATTCTCCCCTTTTGAAAGGTTTCTTTGCTCTCTTCAATTTATTTATTGCTCTTGTATGCACCATTGTGACTAGCAGAAAAATGATCCAAGAGAATGCCATTGCTGCAAGTTTTATGTGCTTTAAGAAGTGTCCTGTGAAGAGCTCAAGAACATGAAAAAATTGTTAATTTTTAAAAATTTAAAAAGCCCAAACAATCATATTCATGTAGAGAGGCTAGGAATCAAATTAGTTTTGCAAAAAGAATTTTAAAAATAGATCAATTCCATAATTTTCAAAAATTCCTATTATATGCCCTAAAACCGAATTTTCAGAAATCGAAGCCCAAAAATTCGTTTATCTTGAGAAAACCTAGCATATAATCAAAAGTAATCTACCCAGAGTTCTTATTTCAAAAGAAATTTGATCAAAAACCATTCACAAACGAAAAAGATCCATGATTTCAACTCACGTTTTGAGCAAAGAAGAAAAAACAGTGAAAAAACCGAGATTTTGATCAAGAAAACTTACTTGAATCGAAGAACTTGAGTTTGGAAGGCTCCAAGAAGGATGAATTCTAGAGAGAGAAGCTCTGGAGTCTTAAGAACAAAAGATTGCAGTAAAAGAAATCAAAACCCTTTCGTTCTTATAAAACCCTAGCCGTGATCCGGATCGGATCGTGAATCCGATCCGGATCGGCTACCCGCAGGAAATACCTGCGTTCGGGATCCGGATCACTTGTCCAATCCGGATCGGCTCCAACTTTTTCTTCAGAAAAATTCAGAAAAATTCCATAAAATCCAGAAAAAGTATGTAAGCACTTTAGCATATCAACTTTAAACAAAATCATCGTTTCATACAACAAAAAATAGATTATGCCAAATCTATCAAGAATACTCAAAAATGATACGAAAATTTATGAAAATTAAAACCCTTAAAGTTGAACAACTTCAATCACATTTAACATGATCTTATGCGTAATGCCTTTATCAAATCATCAATTTGGTAAAGAAAATGAAATACCAAGATCAATAGATGTTTGAAATCCCAGATAAGTTAGATAATATATCTAGACAATCTGTTGAAGAGAGTGGCTCTTTGAGCATCTTTCATTAAAATCCCACCTTATACCAACCTGAAATTTGACAGAGTCAAGTATTTCAATATGCATTTTATTTAATCAAAAATTGAAAAAACCATGCTTGGTATACATGTGGTAGCTGCACACAGTACTCGGACGACCGAGGTGGTAGCTCTTTCCTCCATGTGGTGGTAGTTTTCACACTCCTCATTGGGATGTAACTCTTTCCACATCTTTTGAGCATATTACTTTTCTTTGACTCCCCCTCAATTGGCTATCAATTATTTAATATTTAAGGTATTCAACCAAAAATTGATCTCGCATTCATACTCGACTAAATAGTCAAATAAGATAATGACTATACCAAGAGATCATTGAGAGAGAAATTGACTTTGATCACTTAAAAGATGACTTAATTAACATAAATGATCATTGCAACATTGAAATATTATGATGTCAAAAGCATAATAAATTTCTAAATGCGTGAAAAGATGCAATTAAAGTCAATATGACCAATGCTCAATTAATGTCCTATGTACAAACATAGATGAAGAACAAAAACACAAAAACAAAACCTAACCTAAGCATTGGTTTCAAAAAGAGATTATTTCAAGGAAAGCATTCCAATTGCTTTACGCAAGTGAATAAAACGTTTTTGATCCAAAGGTTTTGTTAAAATGTCAGCTAATTGATCCTCAGTTGAAATATATGAAAGTTGAAGAATATTTGATTCAACTAGCTCTCTAAGAAAATGATATCTAAGTTCAATGTGTTTTGTTCTTGAGTGCAACACAGGGTTTTTGGAAATGTTTATGGCACTAGTGTTGTCACAAAGAATTGTTACCGAAGTTGCTGAAATCCGGAAGTCGCTCAACACACTTTTCATCCAAATGAGTTGGGTTGAACAACTACCCGCTGAAATATACTCCGCTTCGGCAGTTGAGAGTGCTATGCAGTTTTGCTTTTTACTGTGCCATGCAACTAGGCAGTGGCCAAGATAAAAACATGCACCACTCGTGCTTTTCCGATCATCCACAGATCCTGCCCAATCGGCATCTGAGTATCCAACAATATCAAGACTTGTTCCCATAGGATACCAGATTCCGAACTTTATGGTTCCTTTGATATACCGGATGATCCGTTTCACCGCTTTCAGGTGAACCTCCTTTGGTGCTGATTGATATCTCGCGCAAATCCCAACACTAAAGGATATATCCGGGCGACTAGCCGTGAGGTAAAGTAGACTTCCAATCATACTGCGATAAAGTTTCTCGTCTACATTCTCACTGTGTGATTCACTTCCAAGTCCCTTATGGCTAGTTCCCATTGGAGTCGGAAAATCCTTAGAATTTTCTAAATCAAACTTTTTGACCAACTCCATTGCATACTTGGATTGACACAGATGAATTCCTTCATCACTTTGTTTAACTTGTAATCCAAGAAAATATGTCAATTCGCCCATCATGGACATCTCAAATTCGCTTTCCATGGTTTCCGCGAATTTAGAAGCATCATTATCTCTTGTTGCACCAAATACAATGTCATCGACATAGATTTGTGCTACAATGAAATTGTTTTGATAATGCTTCACAAAGAGAGTCCTGTCAGCTCCCCCTCGAGTATAGCCCTTTTCCAAAAGGTGCTTTGTCAACCTTTCGTACCATGCTCGCGGTGCTTGTTTCAGACCGTAAAGAGCCTTTTTCAAACGAAAAACATGGTTAGGTAGTTTATGGTCTACAAAACCTTTCGGTTGAGCCACATAAACTTCCTCATTTAAAAACCCATTTAAAAACGCGCTCTTAACGTCCATTTGAAATAATTTGATTTTAAAATGACAAGCTATCGCGAATAAGATACGAATGGACTCGAGTCTAGCTACAGGGGCGAAAGTTTCATCAAAGTCTATACCTTCTACTTGAGAGTAGCCTTGAGCAACTAACGTGCTTTGTTCCTGATGATAGTACCATCCTCATTTTTCTTGTTCTTGAAAATCCATTTGGTACCTATCACATTGTGTTGCTTCGGAGGCTTCGTTAATTCCCAGACTTTGTTTCGCTCAAATTGATGGAGCTCTTCCTGCATTGCTGCAATCCAGTAGTCATCCTGAAGAGCTTCATCGACATTCTTTGGTTCGATTAAAGATACGTAGCAAGCGAATCCGCAAACCAATTGTCTCCGAGTTCTAACTCCTTCTTGTGGGTCTCCAATAATATTCGATTCAGGATGATCCTTGGAGATGCGTAACGTTTGAGGTAACGGAGTAGTCGGAGGTACATGAGATGATTCCTGCACATCAGATAAACTTGAAGAACCGTTAGATGCATCATTATTATCGAAAGAATTGTTATTAGAAGATGCATTAGCAGGTGTATCATCATCAAGAGAGATATCGAGGGTAGATTTTTCAGATGCAAAGTGAAAAGCTTCATCTACCTTAACATTTATCGATTCTACGATCGTCTTAGATTCCAAGTTAAATACTCGATATGCTCTACTGTTTGTAGAATAACCCAAGAAAATCCCTTCGTCACTTCGAGAGTCAAATTTTCCAAGATTTTCGCGGTCACGTAAAATAAAACACCGACTCCCAAAGATACGAAAATATTTGATGTTTGGTTTTCTACAAAACCATAGTTCATATGGTGTATTTAAAGTTCCCGGGCGCAAATACACTCGATTAATTACATAGACAGCAGTGTTCACCGCTTCAGCCCAAAAATATAACGGTAAATTCCGGCTATGAAGCATAACACGTGCCATCTCCTGTACGACCCTGTTTTTGCGCTCGACTACACCATTCTGTTGAGGTGTATAGGGTGCTGAGAATTCATGTTTAATGCCGTTGGAAGTGCAAAATTCAATGAATTTAGAATTTATGAATTCTCCACCTCTATCACTTCTAACACGAGTAATCTTTTCATTCTTTTCAGTCATAATACGATGGCAAATCTCGTGAAAAGAATCAAAAGTATCAGCTTTCTCTTTTAAAAATGCTACCCAAGAATATCTAGAGAAATCATCAACCATCAAGAAAATATACCATTTACCTCCTAAAGATGGTTGACGAGTTGGCCCCATTAAATCCATGTGCAAAAGTTCCAAAGGCCGTTTTGTACCAATGTGGTTCAAGTTCTTGTGTGCAGTCCTAGACTGTTTTCCCTTTTGGCAACCGCCACACACAATGTTTTGTTAAGTGAAAGTTTTGGAACCCCCTTGACCACATCTTTGTTTGAAATTCTAGCAAGTTCCTTAAAGTTTATGTGACCTAGCCTTTCATGCCAAAGTGTTTCATTTTTCAAAGAGGCTAGGTTACATTTTTCAGAAATTTTACTAGGAACAACATAACAATTGTTTTCAGATCTAACCCCCTTTAAAAAGAAGACATGGTCCTTATCAGTTACAACACATTCAACAGATGAAAAATTAACTGAAAAACCATTGTCACACAGTTGACTTATGCTTATGAGGTTAGTCTTAAGGCCATCAACAAATAACACATTTTTCAAAACCGGGCCATCTGGAATAGCTACCGTTCCCTTTCCAGCAATTTTGGAAGACCGACCGTCTCCGAAAACAACGAGTCCTCCGGAGATTTTCTCAAAATTTTGAAAACAGTTTTTGTCACCGGTCATGTGACGGGAACATCCGCTATCCAGATACCAAGACGAATTATCATATGCATGCAAGGAAATATTAGTAACAAGACAGGGAAAAATTTCACCTTTGCGCACCCAAACCTTTTTGGAATGCGTCGGTAATGGTCGTGAAGTTGTTCTCCTAGGTGAAAGCGTCTTGTTAGAAGATTGCTGCTCCTTGATGATGTCGTCTTGAGCGGTGAACTACCAAGGCTCTTTTCCTTCAAAATTTGCATTTGATTTCTGAGGAATCACCTTTTTGGTAGTCATTGCAAGAAGTGCTTGAGTTGAGCGTTTGGCTCCCATCTTGCAATTTCTCCTTATGTGCCCTGAAATGCCACAACGAAAACATACCTTAGATCTTGACGATCCCGAAAAGGATGATGTAGGCTTGTTGTCGTTGTTTGTCGTGAATTCCGGTGTCGGAGGAGGAGATACCGACTGAGGCACAAAAACTGTCCCACTCGAACTTGGACTGTCTCCAGTTTGAGTGTATCCGAGGCCGAACCGATTTGTTTGACCAAGACCAAGAAGTCTGTCCAACTTACTCCTTCCAGAAGAAAATCGCTTTAAGTCATCCTTTAGTTGGAGAATGGTCTTCGTCATTTCCAATTTTTCCTGTCGAGCCTCGTTGTAGAGCTTGAGAAATAATTCGCTTTATCCACCAATTTTTATGTTCTTTCTCGAAGAGCTCATTTTTCTCTTGAAGGGAAACATTTGTTTTAACAGATTATCCCTTTCCACTTCAAGAGCGTTTGAGAGAGAAGATGCCCTTTTTGCTTCTTCTTCGAGATCCTGCAATCTCCCTCTCAAACTCCGGTTTTGCTTTGCCAGTTTCTTTGAATCCCTCAAAAGCTTATGGTAGGCAAGAGCAAAATCTTCACCTTCAGAATTACTCGATTCGTCGTCCGTTGCAATCTTTTCAACATGGGAGGAGTTGGACAGTGAATCGGATGTACTTGCCATTAAGCACATGAAGGGTGAAGATGTGGACGCGTGGAATGCCGTTGCGTTGTCTTCTTCATCACTTGAGGATGACTCATTTGACGTTGAGTTGTCATCCCAGGTGACGACTTGCATCGCCTTCTTCTTTGCCGGATTCTTGTTGGGACACTCCGTTGCAATGTGGCCGTAGCCTCGACATTTGAAGCACTGTACTTGTCCCTCTGAACTTTTCTTATCCTTTGAGAAGTTCTCTTGCTTTCTTGACTTGTAACTTGAAGAACCCTTGCCTTTCTTCGACTTTCCGAAGGATGGAGTTTTGCTTGAATTACCCCTTCGAAAGTTGCGGCGAAACTTCCTTGTCAAGAGAGCGAGCTGCTTCTCAAAGTCCTCCATAGATAGGTTCTCGTCATCGTCTGAGGAGGATGAATCCGCGTCTTCTTCCTTTGTTGTTTTCAATGCATAACCTGAAGACTTAGAAGAGGATGCCTTTCCAGAAGAATAGTTAGTAGGAAATGTCATTTCATAAGTTTGTAATGCACCAACTAATTCTTCTACACGCATTTCGTCCGGGTGTTTAATTGTTTCAATGGCTGCGACCTTCGGGCGAAATCGTTCAGGAAGAGTTCTTAATATCTTTCTTACAACTTTAAATTCTGGAATCTTCTCTCCCAAGTTAGCACATGAGTTTACGATGTCTTGCAATCGTGTGTAATAGTCTGTGAAAGATTCATTTTCTGCCATAGAAATAGAGTCAAACTTGCTCGTAAGCATTTGCAGTTTCTGAATCTTCACAAGGTTAGTTCCCTCATGCGTAACTTGAAGAACATCCCAGATTTCTTTCGCAGTCTCACATGCCGAGACGCGAGAGAACTCAGTTTGTGACAAAGCATTAAATAAAGCATTAATTCCCTTGCCATTGTAAGAAGATGAATCTATCTCTTCCTTGGTCCATTTCGACCTAGGTTTGAAGGTGCGAACATCAGAAATAATTTCAGTTGGATTAGACCATCCTAATTCAATTGATTGCCACACCCTTTCGTCGATGGAAATTAAAAAGGCTTTCATCCGTACTTTCCAGTACGCATAATTTGTTCCATCAAAGAAAGGGGGTCGATTGATGTTTCCACCTTCAACCATTGTTTACAACCCTATTCCCGCTCTGATACCACTTGTTGGGTTATATGTAATAAGGATCTAAATAGGGGAAAAAACACCTAGAGGGGGGTGAATAGGTGTAAACAATAAACACTCAAAAAATCATTGCGCAATAAAACCCAATGCGGAAATAAAAATAACACGCAAGATTTTTACGTGGAAAAACTCCAAACCGGAGTAAAAAACCACGGGACCGATAACACGGCGAAATCCACTAGAATTAAACACGTACAAGGTGATATAACGTACTCACAGACGACTCAACCTTTACCATACGCTCCTAGTAGATCTTCTCCGCTCGCTCCACAACGCTTCTCGAATCCACGATCTGCGCCCAACGCTGAATCCACAGCGTCCAACGTCGAGTCCACGACGTCCGACCGAATCCACGGTCTTCACCCAGTAGCACGCTTCGAATCCACGAACGTACCTCGCTCCGAATCCACGAGAGCGGTTGCACCTTGAATCCACAAGGCCACGCGAGTCCACGCGCCGATTTTGGGTAAATCGTTGTTTTTGGGTGGTGATGATCCGCCGAATACTTAGATTAGAAATAGATCGGAAATACCATCTAAGTATTCATTGATTTGATTCTACTCAAAATCTGAGTTTGGAAAACCTAGAATCAAATTAATCAATATAGATGAAGAAACATAGAATTAAATCTATTGATTTCCTTTCTTCTCTATATGTGGATTTTTCTTTTTCGGCTTATTTTTCTATTATTCCGTTGTTTTCGTTACCCTAGAAAATGAATCATAGGGTCTATTTATAGGTTAGAAACCATTGGAAGAAGATAAGGATCAAAAACTAACCTTTTCTGGAAATTTTACAGGACGGCGATCCGGATCGGATTTACTGCGATCCGGATTGTCGTAGCGAGACAGACAATTCCAGAAAAACAAGGGTTCGGGATCCGGATCGAAATGCCCGATCCGGATCGTTCATACATTTCACCAAAACCAATGTTCGGGATCCGGATCAGAAGTGGCTTGGATCCGGATTGGATTTGCATATGAACCAACACCCTTCGGGATCCGGATTGGAAGTCTGATCCGGATCCTGAACATGTCCCATGTCCAGTTTTTGATTTTTATGCAATAAAAAATTCTTCCAAGTGTTTCTACACTATAAGAAGTATTCGGATCACCAAAAATCTTTAGTTAAACATACCTGATCCTTTTGAATTCTTCTTTCTTGAGATTGAGGTATAAGATCCAAACTTCTTTCATCTTCAATCTTCAAGACATAACACTTTCACGAAATACGCCAAAACAAATTCCTTAACAAATTTTAGCCTGTGAGGGTGAAGTTTGGAATTAAGAAAGAGTTTTTTTTAAAATGGATATGGATTAAGTGTGTTGAGATATTTTGAGTTGAGGTCTTTTTTTTATTATTATTTCTTCACCAGCTACCTCCACTAATTAAGCCTCTTTAATTAGTGTCGCCACGTCACTTCTTCTTCCTCCCTGCAAAATAGAGGAAAAGGGATGGAACAGAGTAAGAGAGAAGGAGTGAAAGAAGGAGAAAAGAAAAGTGGAAAAAAGAGGGAAAAGAGAGGAATGAATGAGGTTGTGAAGTTGAACTTCCTGCGAGGAGCCGCGGGGCCGTGCGCAGAGCATGCGCGCATCGAGCTCATCGAGGTATAGTACAGTTTTTTTTAGAGAGAGAGAGAGCTTGGAATGTGGTTATCTTGTGTGTTTTGAGTTTGGTCTGTGCTGTTGGTGGTGCGTGGAGAGGCCGCAGCCGGAGCCGCGCGGGCACGAAAAGGCACCGCGCGCGGCTGGCGCTGATGCTGCGCGGGCGCCCATGGGCGCCACGCGCAGCAAGCAGCAGGCGCTGCTGGCGCCGCGCAGTTGGGGTTGGCGCTGCGGGCGCCGCACTGCGCGCTGCGCGCTTCGCGCAGCAGGTGAGCGCGCAACGGCGGGTGCTGCGCAGGCCCCGCGCGGGCGCTGCGCAGGCGCCGCGCGGGCGCGCCAATGTGCCGCGCGGCGCGTGCGGCGAGCACGCTGGGCGCGCTGCTAGCACGGGGGGCCGCGCGGGGGGCTAGGCAAGTGCGGGCTGGCCGCCGCACAGGCCTTGTGCTGGGCCGCCAGGCCGCGGCTGTGCGCGGCTGACGCGGGCAGCGCGCGCACTGCCGGCTGAGGCGGCGCGCGCGGCTGCTGCGTGAGGTTGGAGCGCGAGCCCGGGCAGTGTTTCGGCGTGCTGTGAGCGCGCTTGGCGAGGGCCGGTGGTTGCCCGGGTGTCGCAATGGCTTTTGTGAACCATTTTAACATGGTTTTTTTTTTCCCTTTTTCTCTACCAGGACGTCGTCATTAGGCGGTTTCCGGCGGGGTGCCGTGCGGAGCCCGGTTTGAGTGTGCGGCACATGGTTTTACCTTAACTGTTTGTGATCGGTGTGTGTTGTGTGAACTTGTAAGGAGCAAGTGGATTTATGGGATATTGTGGTTAAGTGAACATTAAATTATTAATGTGCTAAAGGGAGTTTTCAAGCATGCTGTTGGTGATGTGTATTTGGATTTTTTTTTATGTGTGTGCAGAGGAGACATGGAGTGTACTGTGTGTGGAACTTTTAATGTGCTGTGAGCTTAGTGAGAGCTGTATTGGTGCAAAGGAATTATGGAAGGTGCTGAGCATTTTTGTGAATATATTTGTCACGCCCCGGGGTCGGAACTGTGCCCCGGGCTCGCCAACAGATCCGCCGACCCTACAGGAAGCCCCGTAGAGACGTAGCGTCTAACCTGCAAATAAACAACTATACTAGCAGATATCAGAGCTGAAATAGAAAACTAACTATAAACAAGAAGTAAATTGTCTCTCGAGAATAAAATACATAGCATCCTCACTAAAATACATGAGAGTCTCTCCAAAAAGTGAACATAAAATGTATAACTCGATACCTCACTACATAATCTCTCAGACATGACACAACCAAAATGAACATCAGGGTACCTCTATCACTCGCTGAAGCTGAAGGGAGAAAGGGATCTATCTCGCGACTCCCTTACCTCGGTCTGTAGGAGCTGGATCAGCAACTGGTGCAGCAGGAACTGGAGCTGAAGTCCTTGGGGAAAAGACACCACGACGGGTGTGAGAACTACCTCCCACAGTAGTTCTCAGTGGGTGCCGCCAACAAGCCCGACGGTCTGCCCACTAAGTCTACTAGAGGCAAAAAGTAACAAAGGAAGTACTGTACTAAAAAGCTGAAAAGTAAAGTCTACAGCTACTATGCCTCTATCTAAATGCTCAAGGAAAAGGACAGAAGGAACAATATGCCACTACTAGTACTCATCTCAAATCACCCAATCCAAACTGACTGCCACATCGGATCCAGTCAAACCTGCGCCTACCTACTACCGTAGGTATGTCCGTAGCTGCCAAAACTGGCTCAGCCAGAGGGGCGGTGTCCGTGACTGCCAAAACTGGCTCAGCCAGAGGGACACCAGCATCGACAAGCCGCGATAGAAATATCAAGCCCAACTCCGGAGTGGCACTCGTGGGTAGCGACCCCACCGAGCAAAGTATCCGCGCATCTCTGTCGAGCTCAAATGTGGCTCCTGCAGGCTATGATCCAAACTACTGTCTCTCTCTCTCTGGCTAGAAGCAACACTGCTGAGACTCACTGTCACTCTGACATCTCTCATGAACCCAAAACTGACATCACTATCACCATCCCAAGAAAAGTGGTCTACAGACTGCTATCAACTCCACTCGGTCCCCAGACACGAGTGCAAATGCATCCCACTGCTACTCGACCTCCCAACCCACGACTCGGGGAAAAACACTATATCCAGAATGACAAGAGTAACAACCAATGTGGGAAAACTAAAGCAATGAATAAATCCAATTCAGGTTTAAGTTTACCATAATCCGGTGGAGCATGATGTATAATAAATAACAGGTGTGCTAAGTTAAGTTTTCATGTTGCAAAATTTACAAAGAGGTCATCAGATTTAGCAACTAGCAACGGTGGGTTCAACATACAGTTTTCACAGATTATTTAGCTCATATACTAACATGCATGCTACTACATTCGTAGAATTAGAGTGCAGTCCATAGATTTTGAAAGCAGGATCACCCACCTGAACACGCTAACTGTCCGGGATTGTACAGATAAAGGGTCCAGAAACCGACAAATCTCCGTATTCGCTAAGCAACGAGCACAATAGTGGTGCTCACAAAGTCCTGGGTACAACCACAATCCACAATTACACTAAATTCCAAACACAAATCTAAGTTCCAAAATCTGCATGAACAGTCCCATTCACACGAAATTTTCACCTGAAAATAATCTTTCAAAAATTCCGATAAAAAT
Organism: Tillandsia fasciculata; assembly: GCA_029168755.2. Classification (NCBI taxonomy): domain Eukaryota; kingdom Viridiplantae; phylum Streptophyta; class Magnoliopsida; order Poales; family Bromeliaceae; genus Tillandsia; species Tillandsia fasciculata. The sequence continues at coordinate 370,467 of JAQOTM010000051.1, read as the reverse complement.
ACCACGGCGATCCTCGCGAAGTGTAGATGTCGATAGGCTCTTGAATCGTCGAAATACGAAATCCGGATGAGGAGATAAAAATCCGCAAAGTGTATGCTGTCCAGAATCTCAAACAGTTACAAAGGGGTGTTAAAATGTACCCCAAACCCCAGGAAAAGCTCAATTCCAGGAAAAATGTCCAACACGGAAAACGTAGATATACCTCTTGTAAAACCGCTGTCGAAGAAATCGTCCAAAAATAGCGTCGGGGTAGCTCTGCAGGTCTCCTAGACGAAAATGCGACGGAAATGGGCCTCCAACAGTATATCGTCGCTCCGCACTATGATTGAGGAAACGCTGTCGTTGCGGCCTCCAGAAAATCTGAAATTTCACCAGGAGATGCTCAAGAGGGAGAGGAAGAATTTTTGTAAAGGGCTCAAGAGCTAACTCCCTCGGAAAAGTCCTCAAAAACTCGGCCCAAGAGGCCTTTAAATAGGCTCCAGTAGAAAAGATCAAGTGTTGGGCTTTCGGGCCCAACATTCGGGCGCCCGGAACATTCGGGCGCCTACAGTGTTGGGCCCGGCCCAACACTGTGTGCGCCCGGATTGTTCCGGTGCCGCCACGTGTCCCGGCCCGCGCTCCCAGCGCCAGGCGCACATGCGCCAGCCAATCATGGCGCGACACGTGGCGCGCGGTCCACGGCGGCGACCACGGGCCGCGGTTCACGGCGGCCCACCCGGGTCGCTGCGCCCGCCAATCAGCGGGCGACACGTGGCCCGACGGGTCCACCATGCGCCGCACCCGGCGCGGTTCACGCGTTGTCGCGCGTGTGGTTGACCCGCCAATCGGCGCCTGCCACGTGGCATCTTGCCGCGTCACGTACGCCAGGTGCACAAAGCCTGACCAATCATGACCCGCCACGTGGCCCGCCGGTTCACTGCACCAACCGCGCGGTTCCATGGACCGAGCTGCATGCGCCCGCCAATGGGAAGGCGCCACGTGTCCAGGCGCCGGTCCATGCACCCGCGCCAATGCTCTGTGGACCGAGCTGCATGCGCCGGCCCAATCCGGTGCTGCCACGTGGCACCCGGCGGTCCACGGCCTCCCCCATGCACCAAAACCCAATAAAAACTTCCGGGGGCCCCTTTTTGAGCATCCGGACTTCGAAAAAGGCAAGTAAATAGCCGATTTCAAGCGTTTTTCCGTGCTGAATCCATTTTCGACCTCTGTTTGGCCTAATTCTTTTCAGAAATTTCGGCAAACCTAGCCGAAGGCCAACACAGCAAGTGGCAACACACAGGGTCCATCTGTGGCATCCAATTGATGCACCATGGGCCAGATACACCAATACTAGGTGTTCTAACAGTGGATTCATCCGAAGAACGCTGCATGGGAACTAGGGCCACTACATCCTCCCCCACTAAAAGAAAGTTTCGTCCTCGAAACGAAACAAGGTAAAACAGGCGTACCTCAGCCAGAAGTCTCGAACAGAAAAGGGTAGGCATCTCGCATCTCCATCTCTAGCTCCCAGGTAGCCTCTCGCTCCTCGTGATTGCTCCAAAGGATCTTCACATAGGGTATTGCCCGGTTGCGTAATTCCCTCACCTCGCGAGCCAGAATCCGCAACGGGCGCTCCTCATAAACCAAGTCCTCGCCGATATCCAAGGATGCGAAGTCAATCACATGAGACGGATCGAACACGTATCCCCTCAAAGCCGATACGTGGAAGACATCGTGAACACCAGCCAAACGGGGAGGAAGAGCAACTCTATAAGCCACAGGGCCTACCCTCTCAAGTACCTCAAAAGGTCCAATGAAGCGGGGACTAAGCTTCCCACGCACTCCAAACCTCCAGACCCCATTCGAGGGCGAGACCTTCAGGAAGACATGATCACCAATCTGGAACTCAAGGTCTCGCCGCCGAGTATCTGCATAACTCTTCTGGCGACTCTGGGCCGTCTCAAGGTGCCGACGAATGACTCTGACCTTCTCTTCCGCCTCTAGCAGTAAGTCAGGCCCCAACGTCCTTCTCTCACTCACATCACTCCAATACAGGGGCGACCGACACTTGCGTCCATACAACGCCTCAAACGGAGCCATCTAAATGCTCGCTTGATAGCTGTTGTTGTACGCAAACTCAACCAGGGGTAAGTGTCGGCGCCACCCTCCTCCAAAGTCCATAACGCACGCTCTCAACATATCCTCAAGAGTCTGAATGGTGCGCTCGGACTGGCCATCGGTCTGTGGGTGGAAAGCAGTGCTGAATCTGACCTGTGTCCCCAAGGCTGACTGCAGACTCCCTGTGAGGTCCCGGATTCCCCGCGTAAGGTTTGCTGGTTGTTGGGCAGCTTTTAGTGGCCGTTGGGAGTGTTTGTGCGCGTGTCGGGTCCGAGAAATGGATTTGTGATGCAATTTGGGATTTAGTTTGCATCACTGGAGGCCTGCGTGGTGTGTCGGTGGTGTTTGCGCGCAATTTGGACACAACTGGTGAACTTCGGGTTTAAAAGGAGATCTCGGGGGAAATTGGCGGACCCGTCGGGTGTTCAGAAGTGGTTTCGCGCGACATAGATGTCAAATTTGGACTCCGGGCGAAGTTTGGATTGAAGTTTACCTCTCCGAATGCCTTCGGGAATTTTTAGAGTTGGAATTTGGCAAATCGGACTTCAGAATTGGACCCGGCGCGGAAATCGGATCAAGTGGACTATCCGGGGGCATTCGGCAATTTTCGGATGAGAATTTGGTGAAACGGACATCGTTTTTGGATTCAGCGCGCGAAATCGCTAAGAATGGACTATTTATTTGTTTGCATTTTTCAGAGCCCGGATGTCGCGCACGGTTTTCGAGGCAGCTTGGTACTGTTCCGGCCGGCGACGGCCGGCGGCGGCGGCGGCGGAGCGCGGCGGAGTGCGGCGGCGCGGACGCAGGCGCGGCGGCGGGCAAGCGCGGGCAGCGCGCAGCGCGCGGGCAGGCGCGCGGGCAGGTGCGCGATCCACGGCGCCTGCGTGCACCGGAGGGTGGATCTAATCTGTCACGCCCCGGGGTCGAAACTGCGACCCGGGCTCGCTAACAGATCCGCCATCTGTACGGAAACTGCCGTACAGATGAAGCGTCTAACCTGCAAAAAGAATCAACTACAGTATACAGATATCAGAGCTAAAAGTAAAACCACTGTAAAGCTAAAATCCAATCCCTGTACAACTGAAAATAATACAATATCCATCTCCCAAAAACGATCATATGAAAAGTCCTCTGATACAAAACTCAAAAGGGAGATATCTCCAATTAATACAACAGTGTACAAGCTCTCAATACAAAAATATCCTCACTACAACAGTCTCTCAAACTGTAAAAATAAAGTACAACTCTATAACTCACTACAAATCTCTCTCAACAGAGGAAAAAGAAGTAAACTAATCTACTGAAGCTCTCCTCTGGAGGGGTACCGCTACACTCCAACGACGGGTAGGGAACTAGCTCGCGACTCCCTCGCCTCGGCTAGAAGGATCAACAACAGGCGCACAGGAACAGGAGAAGAAGTCCCTGGGGAAAAGACACCACGACGAGTGTGAGAACTACTTCCCACAGTAGTTCTCAGTGGGTGCCGTCAACAAGCCCAACGGTCTGCCCACTAAGTCTACTAGAGGCATAAAGTAACAGAAGCAGGGCTGAAAGAGGAAAAGCTGGAAAATAACTCTATAGCTACTATGCCTCTATCTAGATGCTCAAGAAGTGGAACAGATGATAATATGATGCATCTACTAACTCACACTGTACAGTCACCCAATCTACACTGACTGCCGCATAGGGTCCAGTCAAACCTGCGCCTACCTACTGCCGTTACATCCACGGAGGACCGGACTTACGTGGGCGTCCGTGACTGCCACTAACTGGCCAGCCAGAGGGACTGCGTCTGTAACTGCCACTAACTGGCCCAGTCAGAGGGACGGCGTCGACAAGTCGCGATACAAAAGTAACAAATCCACCCCGGCGTGGCTCTCGAGGGGAGCGACCCCATCGAGGAAGAAGGTATCCGCGCACTCTGTCGAGCTCAAAGTGGCACTGCAGGCTATAGTCAAAATCCACGCCCACGCACTGAACGGAAAGACTCAATCCTCAAATATCTCGCACAACAGTCGGAGCACTCTCGACGACTCAGCTGATCAGCTCACGCGAAACACGAGACACAAGCCTCTCCAATAACTCACAGCACAAAACACACTGGCTGGAGATACTCCACAGCCAGGATCGACCCACAACAGAACACTAAACTCACAGGAAAGACCGACACCATAAGGGTTCGAAACCTGGTAGGCCGGTGCTTAGAACCCTATCAAACAAGAACAGACTCTAGGCTCCGCCTATCGAAGTTCCCGACCCCTTATAGTTCGGGGACACAACAACCTCGGTACGACACACAGAAGACACCAACTAGGGCCCGAAAGTCCCGGGAGACCTACACCTACAACCCTATCAAACAAGAACAGGTTCCAGGCTCGGCCCCCGCGGCTTCCGTCCCGACAAAGGAACGGCCCCTAGAACACAGACCACTCAAATCCTTTCGAGTGGGGAGATTACAGGAAACAGGTGACATTTGTTATTGAAAACCATTTTGATCTAGAAGAAATCCATATTTAATGATTTTAGTTCTTTTTAGAAAAACAGTTAGAAAACAAGTGTTTTACCCAAACCCCGAAGGGCTGATGCCTTTGTCCAATCAAACAAGAACAGACTCCTGCGGCCCTTCGATGCTTGGAAGAAAGCATTGGTAGACTAAAATCATGTGTATGTAGAAAAGGGTTCTAGGTTCTAGGTCCGGCTAACACTAGTAAACTACTGCCACTAACACAGTGGCGACAACCCAACAGGGGAAAAACAAGACCTCCCGGGACCACCGTTTGCCCCAAACGGTTCCCGGTGCAGACAAACGATCCACTACATCTATCAGACTCCACTCTGCTCCCAAGCACGAGTGCAAATGCGAGACTCATCCGCTCGATGTAGATGGTCGTCGCTCAGTCTGCCCCGACGTCGTGTCCCTATCTGCCTGGCGGTAATCGGAGGAGCTCCTTCATCCCGAAGAGGTAGCGGGGTGCCGTCGCAAGCGGTATTGCCGTAGTCACTGCTCGAGGGTATGCTGCCTGAAAAAGTCCCGCCTGCCACACGAAAAACATAGCCCCTGCCTGTGGTCACACTGCGGCGCAGAATGCGGCCCACCACAAATGATGCAGTCATCCCGCTGCTGCCGCTGATACATCGGCTGTGGAGAACCTCCTGGTCTCTGTCTCCTCTGAGACTCACGACCCTCAGACTGGGATCGTGGCGGCCCCGGGGGTCTCAATCTACTCAACTGTCCAAACTCAGGCAGCACTGGATGCCTCTCCCCGGAGCTGGTCTCTGGCGCTCCGTCACTCTCTGACATGATCACTAATCCTCGGTCAACCCACCGAGCCTGCACAATCGCTGCATCTAACGTCGGCACTCGCCGAGAATGCTCCAAGTGATAAATATTCCGATGCAGTCCTCTCTCAACTAGCTCAACCTTCTGGGCCTCATCCAGGCGACATGGGGTACATCGCTCAACAATCGCAAAACTCGCGAACATACTCCTGAAGATGTCGACTTCCCTGCTGCAGGCGTCTAAGATCCCCTTTCAATTTCTGCTTACACTGTCAGGAAAGAAAGCCTTGAGCAGCAAAGCACGAAACTCGCTCCAAGTGGTCCAACAAGACGAACTCGACGCCACCAAATCTCGGCGTCCTTTTCCAAAAAGTGCGTAGCCAAGTGCACCAGATGCTTCTCCATTGCTGCTAACCAATTTTCAGCCTCCTACGGCTCCAAGCTCAATCCTGCCAATTAGGGTGGATCAGACTGCCGGGACTGGCTCTATCGACCGATGATGTCCCAAAGCTCATCTACTATCCGCCATCCACCCTACCTCGGTGCCTCGGCACTACTCGTCGACACGGAGGGGGTTGCGGTTCAGTGGCAGCTCCACGACTCAAAATGAGCACACGGGATGGACCAGTTGGTGCGGTATAGTGCAACTGCTGATTGTGGAATGAGATCAGTTAACCTTCCGCGAGTTGGACTAGAGGAGTTCAGTTTCACAGATCACCGGGGTATCCTTCCTGCAGCTGTGGCTTCAGCGGTTTGGGGCTTGGTGCTACTTTTTGTTGGGTTTAGGTTAATAAGGATCTAATAGGGGAAAAAACACCTAGAGGGGGGTGAATAGGTGTAAATAATAAACACTCAAAAATCATTGTGCGATAAAACCCAATGCGGAAAAATAAAAGAACACACAAGATTTTTACGTGGAAAACTCCAAACCGGAGTAAAAAACCACGGGACCGATAACACGACGAAATCCACTAGAGTTAACACACGTACAAGGTGATATAACGTACTCACAGACGACTCAACCTTTTACCATACGCCCCTAGTCGATCTTCCCGCTCGCTCCACGACGCTTCTCGAATCCACGATCCGCGCCCAACGCTGAATCCACAGCGTCCAACGTCGAGTCCACGACGTCCAACCGAATCCACGGTCTTCACCCAATGGTACGCTTCGAATCCACGAACGCACCTCGCTCCGAATCCACGAAAGCGATAACACCTTGAATCCACAAGGCCACGCGAGTCCACGCGCCGATTTTGGGGTAAATCGTTGTTTGTTTGGGTGGTGATGATCCGCCGAATACTTAGATCAAGAGTAGATCGGAAATACCATCTAAGTATTCATTAGTTTGATTCAACTCAAGATGTGAGTATGAAAACCTAGAATCAAACTAATCAATATAGATGAAGAAACATAGAATAGATCTATTGATTTCCTTTCTTCTCTATATGTGGATCTAAGGCCGTATAAAATGATATGTGAAAATGACGGCTCTATTTGGATTGCCCTAGAAATGACCATAGGGTTTATTTATAGGTTAGAAACCCTAGGAAGAATATTCGGATCAAAAACAAACTTTTCTGGAAAGTTTTACCGACGGCGATCCGGATTGTATAAGCCACGATCCGGATCGCAGACGCACAGAATGCAGTTTCCAGAAAATCACCTGTTCGGGATCCGGATCATAATCCACGATCCGGATCGTTCATACATTTTCACAAAACATCCCATTCGGGATCCGGATTGTACAAGCTGTGATCCGGATTGCAGCAATGTATGAACGAACACCTTTCGGGATCCGGATTGAAAGTCCACGATCCGGATCCTGAACATGTCCCATGTCCAGTTTTTGATGAATAAGCAATTAAAACCTCTTCCAGGTGTTTCTACACTATAAGAAGTATTCGGATCATCAAAATTATTTAGTTAAACGTACCTGATCCTTTTGAATTCTTCTTTCTTGAGATTGAGGTATACGATCCAAAGTTTCTTCATCTTCAATCTTCAAGACTTAATACAATCACGAAATACGCCAACTCAAATTCCGTAACAATCTCCCCCTTTGGCGGTTTCGTGACAAAACACAGATCCACAAAGAAAATTCAAAAAGATATTTTTGTTGCTATCACCATACAACAAAAATTTACAAAAGAGTTCCAGAAATTAAAAACATGAGATAAACTCCTAAGACAGACTCTAGACTTAGACATCTGTAACCTCTGCACACAGAAAACATTCTTGACAAACAAAATCGTTAGATACCTCAAGAATTGGAACATAGAAAAACCAAGTGCAGAGATAGAGTTTGATCTCACCATGACATTTAAAAGAATCAGATATGTGAAAGAAACATAGTTAAAACCAACATATCTTCTAAGCAGTTGAAAACCAAATGTCAAAGTATGTTAGTCCAACATCAACTTGTTAGTCATATTACATGCCCAAATAGTTAGTCGAATAGTTAGTATAGAAGCATGTCACAAATCACAAAAGAAAACCAAAGTTGAGTTGAGATTCATACTTACCTTGATATCATCGATATTCACAATCATTGTTCAAAGTTCATCATTGTTCATTGTTTTCGCTAACTCTCTCCCCCTTTTTGTCACAAAACAAAGCCAAATAATTACAACAAAAGGAGAGTTAACAACATAAACACACATCATAAACCTGCAAAACAGAACAAAAAGCAAAGTCAGAGGAAAATGATTATAACATAGATTTACTCCTGAGAGTCGGAGTCATCCGAGGTCGTGCAACCCATTTTCGCAAACAACTTCTTCACAAGTTTCTTTACTGAAGAGACTGACTTGGTCAAAGTGACTTGAGAAGCTGTGATAATTTCCATCTCATTTTTCATAACATGAAGATCGCCTTTCATTTCAGAAAATTCAGCGGACATACGTTCCTGTTCATTTGAAAGCCGCTGTTGTTCTTTGAAGATGGATGTCACCGAGGCATCATCGTCAGAAGTAGATGCAGGTGCCTTCTGTTTCGGAGGAACGGGGGCAGTGGAAGAAGTTGCATGCGTTCGAACTCGTTGGCCAATTGGAGGAGAAGGGGGATCATCCTGCTTTGTTGTCAAAGACTTGACAATGGTTGTCTCATTTATTGTCCCCAAACTATACAAATACGAACTCGCGCTCGTATCCACCTTAAATCTCCTAAGGATGCGCATTATAATCATTGGATATGGTAGTCGCTCAGAGGGATGTGAGTGTTCGACATACCGCGTCATCCTATTCCAAATGAGGTAGGGGATGTTCAGGTTTGCTCCCATTGCTGCAGTTGGGTTTCCAAGAAGATAAAGAAATAGCAACCTATCCCATCGGACGATTTTCGTGTTCATGTTGGGAAGAATGTTGTAGCAAATAATGAAGTTTAAGTACTTGTACTCCTTCTTGAGTTCCCTGGAGTAAACTGAATTTCCGGCAGACGTAGTATCCGGAGAGCAGGTTCCATTGACTACTATTCTCCAAGATTTGGCTGTGAAGACCTGAGTCTTCAAATAATGAACTCCGTCTGAGATGGCTGTCATACCGAGCACCTCTCCAATCAGTTGGGGAGTGACTTTGATCTTGATACCTTTTACAAAGGTATGAAATTCTCGGCGTCCATCAACTTCATCAATAAGACCTGCTGCATTCTGATAGAAGATCCGAACTGAGTGTGGACAGTACCCAGTTTTCTCAGGAAAGTTGCAGATCGGACCAAGACCAACTTGATCAAACAGAGCTCCAAACTCTGCAGATCTATTCCTCATCTGTTGTACATTGACATGTCGTTCTCCTATGCATTCCCTCTTTTCAAATTCTTTGATTCGTGTGGAGCTGACGAATCCCTGAAATGGTGGCAGGTTGTCCATAGGTTCATTGATTGAAATACCTTGGGCACCACTTCTTTTCCTTGCCGAGGTTTTCACTCTTTTTCCGGTAGGCTCCATTGGCGCCTTTCCTTTCTCAGCTGCAGTAGGAGGAGGTTTAGATTTGGGAGCTTCAGCAGGAGCCTTCCCCTTTGCAGAAGTTGGGACAGCCCCTTCAACTTCAATTGTGTCCCAGTCAATCGATTCAGTTTCCGATTCAGTATCGGAGTCAGCTTTTGCTCTTTTTGTCCTCTTGCTTCTCTTCGGCTTTGCAGAGTCCTTCACATGAACCATGGCAGTGAGCAGGAAAATGATCCAGGTGATCACCATTTTGTCAGTGCTTTGAGTTTTTAGAAAATGTCCTGTGAAAACCAACTCAAGAACATATGAAAAATGTCAATTTTGAAAAATTTGAAAACATTGTACCTAGACAATCATAATCATATAGAGAAGCCAAGAATCAAATTAGTTTTCCAAAAAGAATTTTAAAAATAGATCAAATCCATGATTTACAAAAATTCCTCTTTTATGCCCTAAAACCGAATTTTTAGAAATCGAAGCCTAAAAACTCGTTAATCAAGTGAAATCCCAGCATAAAAGCAAAACTAATTGACCCAGAGTTCTTATTTCAAAAGAAATTTGATCAAAAACCATTCACAAACGAAAAATTCCAACTTTTCAACTCACGTTTGATGAAAAACCATAAAAACTGTGAAAAACCGAGTTTTGATCATGAAAACTTACTTGAATCCGAAGAACTTTGAGTTTTGAAGCACCAAGAAGCAAGAAATCTAGAGAGAGAAACTCTAGAAGCTTGAAAACCAGAAATTAGGGTAAAGAAATCTCGAATCTGAAAGTTTCTATATAGAACCCTAGCCGTGATCCGGATCGGCCGAGAATGTGATCCGGATCGGCCACCCGCAGGAAAAATCCTGCGTTCGGGATCCGGATCACTTGCCACGATCCGGATCGGCTACACCTTTTTCTTCAGAAAAATTAAGAAAAATACAATAAAATCCAGAAAAAGTATGTAAGCACTTTACCATGTCAACTTTAAACAAATGACATCGTTTCATACAACAAGAAATAGATTATGAAAAATCTATCAAAAATATCCAAAAATGAAACGAAAATTTACGAAAGTTAAAACACTTAAAGTTGAACAACTTCAATTACATCTATCCTGATCCTATGTGTAATGCCTTTATCAAATCATCAATTTCAGTAAAGAAAATGAAGTACCAAGATCAATAGATGTTTGAAATCCCAGATAAGTTAGATAATATATCTAGACAATCTGTTGAAGGAGTGGCTCTTTGAGCATCTTAAATCAAAAATCCCACCTTATACCAACCATGAAATACGACTGAGTCAAGTATTTCAATATGAGTTTTATCAACAATTTTTCAAACAAAAGTTTGCTTTTCATTCATGGAGTATCTTTTTCTTTCATTTTCTCCATGTGGTGGTAGTTTTCACACTCCTCATTGGGATGTAACTCTTTCCACATCTTTTGAGCATTTCACATTTCATTGACTCCCCCTCAATTGGCTATCAATTATTTAATATATAAAGTATTCAACCAAACCATTGATCTCGAATTCATACTCGACTAAGCAATCAAATATGATAATGACTATACCAAGAGATCATTGAGAGAGAAATTGACTTTGATCACTTAAAAGATGGTTTAATTAACGTAAATGATCATTGCAACATTGAAATATTATGACATCAAAAGCATAATAAATTTCTAAATGCATAAAAGGATGCAATTAAAGTCAATTATGATTTATGCTCAATTAGTGTGCTATGTACAGAACATAGATAAAGAACAAAACAAAAACAAGAACAAAAACAAAACCTAATCTAAGCAAAGGTTTCAAAAGAGTTTATTTCAAGGAAAGCATGCCAATTGCTTTACGCAAGTGAATAAAACGTTTTTGATCCAAAGGTTTTGTTAAGATGTCGGCTAATTGATCCTCAGTTGAAATATATGACAGTTGAAGAATGTTTGATTCAACTAGCTCTCTAAGAAAATGATATCTAAGTTCAATATGTTTTGTTCTAGAGTGCAACACAGGGTTTTTAGAAATGTTAATAGCACTAGTGTTGTCACATAAAATGGTTACCGAAGATGTTGAAATTCGGAAATCGCTCAACACGCTCTTCATCCAAATCAATTGGGTTGAACAACTTCCTGCAGAAATGTACTCCGCTTCGGCAGTCGAGAGTGCTATGCAGTTCTGCTTTTTACTGTGCCATGCAACAAGGCAGTGGCCAAGATAGAAGCATGCACCACTCGTGCTTTTCCGGTCATCCACCGATCCAGCCCAATCGGCATCTGAGTATCCAACAATATCCAAAGTCGTTCCCATAGGATACCAAATTCCGAAATTGATTGTACCTTTGATATACCGGATGATCCGTTTCACCGCTTTCAGGTGAACCTCCTTCGGTGCTGATTGATATCTCGCACAAATCCCAACACTGAAGGATATATCCGGGCGACTAGCCGTGAGATATAGTAGACTTCCAATCATACTGCGGTACAGTTTCTCGTCTACATTCTCACTTTGTGATTCACTTCCAAGTCCCTTATGGCTAGTTCCCATTGGAGTTGGAAAATCTTTAGAATTTTCAAGATCAAACTTTTTGACCAACTCCAGTGCATACTTGGATTGACACAAGTGAATTCCTTCATCGTTTTGTTTAACTTGTAATCCAAGAAAATAATTCAATTCGCCCATCATGGACATCTCAAATTCGCTTTCCATGGTCTCCGCGAATTTAGAAGCATCATTATCTCTCGTTGCTCCAAAAACAATGTCATCAACATAGATTTGAGCAACTATGAAATTGTTTTGATAATGCTTCACAAAGAGAGTCCTGTCAGCTCCCCCTCGAGTGTAGCCCTTTTCCAAAAGGTGCTTTGTCAACCTTTCGTACCATGCTCGCGGTGCTTGTTTCAGACCGTAAAGAGCCTTTTTCAGTCGAAAAACATGGTTAGGTAGTTTATGATCCACAAAACCTTTCGGTTGAGCTACATAAACTTCCTCATTTAAAAATCCATTTAAAAAGGCGCTCTTAACGTCCATTTGAAATAATCTGATTTTAAAATGACAAGCGATCGCAAACAATATACGAATGGACTCGAGTCTAGCTACAGGGGCGAAGGTTTCATCAAAGTCTATACCTTCTACTTGAGAATAGCCTTGAGCAACTAACCTTGCTTTGTTCCTGATGATAGTACCTTCTTCGTTTTTCTTGTTCTTGAAGATCCATTTGGTACCTATCACATTGTGTTGCTTCGGAGGCTTCGTCAGTTCCCAGACTTTGTTTCGCTCGAATTGATGGAGCTCTTCCTGCATTGCTTTAATCCAATAATCATCTTGGAGAGCTTCATCAACATTCCTTGGTTCGATTTGAGATACATAGCATGCAAATCCGCAAACCAATTGTCTCCGTGTTCTAACTCCTTCTTGTGGATCTCCAATTATGTTCGATTCAGGGTGATCCTTGGAGATGCGTAACGTTTGAGGTAGAGGAGTAGGCGGAGGTACACGAGATGATTCCTGCACATCAGATAAGCTTGAAGAACCGTTAGATGCATCAACATTATTATCGAAAGAATTGTTAGAAGAAGATGCATTAGCAGGTGTATCATCATCAAGAGAGATATCGAGGGTAGATTTTTCAGATTCAAAATGAAAAGCTTCATCTACCTTAACATTTATCGATTCTACGATCGTCTTAGATTCTAAGTTAAAAACTCGATATGCTCTACTGTTTGTAGAATAACCTAAGAAAATCCCTTCGTCACTTCGAGAGTCAAATTTTCCAAGATTTTCGCGATCACGTAAAATAAAACACCGACTCCCAAAATGCGAAAATATTTGATGTTAGGTTTTCTACAAAACCATAGTTCATATGGTGTATTCAAAGTCCCCGGGCGCAAATACACTCGATTGATAACATAGACAGCAGTGTTCACCGCTTCAGCCCAAAAATATAAAGGTAAGTTCCGGCTATGAAGCATAACACGTGCCATCTCCTGTACGACCCTGTTTTTGCGCTCGACTACACCATTTTGTTGAGGTGTGTAAGGTGCAGAGAATTCATGTTTAATGCCGTTAGAAGTGCAAAAATCAATGAATTTGGAATTTATGAATTCCCCACCTCTATCACTCCTAACTCGAGTAATCCTTTCATTCTTTTCAATCATAATACGATTGCAAATTTCGAGAAAAGAATCAAAAGTATCAGCTTTTTCTTTTAGAAAGGCTACCCAAGTATATCTAGAAAAATCATCAACCAACAAAAAAATATACCATTTACCTCCCAGAGATGGTTGACGAGTTGGCCCCATTAAGTCCATATGCAAAAGTTCCAAAGGCCGTTTTGTACCTATGTGGTTCAAATTCTTGTGTGCAGTCCTAGACTGTTTTCCCTTTTGGCAACCGCCACACACAAGGTTTTGTTCAAAAGAAAGTTTCGGAACCCCCTTGACCACATCTTTATTTGAAATTCTAGCAAGTTCCTTAAAGTTTATGTGACCTAGCCTTTCATGCCAAAGTGTTTCATTTTTCAAAGATGCTAGGTTACATTTTTCAGAAATCTTAGAAGGAACTACATAACAGTTGTTTTCTGATCTAACCCCCTTTAAAAAGAAAGCATGGTTCATGTCAGTTACAGTGCATTTATCAGATGAAAAATTAACTGAATAACCACTATCACACAGTTGACTTATGCTTATGAGGTTAGTCTTAAGGCCATGAACAAATAATACATTATCTAGAACCGGGCCATCTGGAATAGCTACCGTTCCCTTTCCAACAATTTTGGAAGACCGACCATCTCCGAAAACAACAAGTCCTCCGGAGTTTTTCTCAAATGTTTGAAAACAGTTTTTATCGCCGGTCATATGACGGGAACACCCGCTATCCAGGTACCAAGACGAACTATCATATGCATGCAAAGAAACATTGGTAGCAAGACAGGGAAAGATTTCACCTTTGCGCACCCAAACCTTTTTGGAGTGCGTCGGTAATGGTCGTGAAGTTGATTTCCTAGGTGAGAGCGTCTTGCTTGAAGAATTGCTGCTCCTTGATGATGTCGTCTTGAGCGGTGTACTACCAAGGCTCTTTTCCGTCAATTTGATTGGAGTTGTTTTCCGAGGAATAGCCCTTTTGGTAGTTGTTGCAAGATGTTCTTGAGGTGTGCGTTTGGCTCCAGTCTTGCAGTTTCTTCTTATGTGCCCTGAAATGCCACAACGAAAACATACCTTGGATCTTGTCGATTCCGAAGAAGATGTAGTAGGTTCGTTGTCGTTGCTTGTCGTGAACACCGGTGTCGGAGGAGGAGATACCGACTGAGGCACAAATACTGTACCACTCGAACTTGGAATGTCTCCAGTTTGAGTGTATCCGAGGCCGAACTTGTTTCTTTGACCGAGACCAAGAAGTCTGTCCAACTTACTCCTTCCAGAAGAAAATCTCTGTAAGTCATCCTTTAGTTGGCGTATGGTCTCCGTCATTTCCAATTTTTCCTGTCGGGCCTCGCCGTTGAGCTTCAAGAAGTAATTCGCTTTGTTCACCATGTCTACATAACTCTTCTCGAAATGCTCATTGGACTCTTGAAGGGAAACATTTGTCTTAATCAGATTGTCCCTTTCCACTTCAAGATCGGTTGAGAGAGAGGTTACTCTTTTTACTTCATCTTCAAGATCCTGTAATCTCTCTTTCAACCCCTTGTTTTGTTTAGCCAGTTTCTTTGAATCCCTCAAAAGCTTATGGTAGGCTAAAACAAAATCTTCACCTTCCGAATTATCTGACTCATCGTCCGTTGCAATCTTTTCCACAGTGGAGTTGGACAATGACTCGGATGTACTTGCCATTAAGCACATGAAGGGAGAAGATGTAGTGGACGCGTGGAAAGCTGTCGCGTTGTCTTCTTCATCACTTGACGATGACTCATTTGACGTGGAGTTGTCATCCCAAGTAACTACTTGCATCGCCTTCTTCTTTGCCGGATTCTTGTTGGGACATTCCGTTGCTATGTGGCCGTAGCCTCGACATTTGAAACACTGAACTTGTCCCTCAGAACTTTTCTTATCCTTTGAGAAGTTCTCCTGGCTTCTTGACTTGTAACTTGAAGGACCCTTGCCTTTCTTTGACTTTCCGAAGGATTGAGTTTTGCTTGAATTTCCCCTTCGAAAGTTGCGGCGAAACTTCCTTGTCAAGAGAGCGAGCTGCTTCTCAAAGTCCTCCATAGAAATGTTCTCGTCGTCGTCCGAGGAGGATGAATCCGCGTCTTCTTCTTTAGTTGATTTCAATGCGTAACCTGAAGACTTAGAAGAGGATGCCTTTCCAGAAGAATAGTTAGTAGGAAAAGTCATTTCATAAGTTTGTAAAGCACCTACTAATTCTTCTACACGCATTTCGTCCGGGTGTTTAATTGTTTCAATGGCTGCAACCTTCGGGCGAAATCGTTCAGGAAGAGTTCTTAGAATTTTTCTTACAACTTTAAATTCTGGAATCTTCTCTCCCAAGTTAGCACATGAGTTCACGATGTCTTGCAATCGTGTGTAATAGTCAGTGAAGGATTCATTCTCTGCCATAGAGATAGAGTCAAACTTGCTCGTGAGCATTTGCAGTTTCTGAATCTTCACTAAGTTAGTTCCCTCATGCGTAACTTGAAGAACATCCCAGATTTCTTTCGCAGTCTCACATGCCGAGACGCGAGAGAACTCAGTTTGTGACAAAGCATTAAATAGAGCATTAATCCCTTTGCCATTGTAAGAAGATAAGTCTATCTCTTCCTTGGTCCATTTCGACCTAGGTTTTAAGGTGCGAACATCATCTAAAATTTCAGTTGGATTAGACCATCCTAATTCAATTGATTGCCACACCCTTTCGTCGATGGAAATTAAGAAAGCTTTCATCCGTACTTTCCAGTACGCATAATTAGTTCCATCAAAGAAAGGGGGTCGATTGATGTTTCCACCTTCAACCATTGTTTACAACCCTATTCCCGCTCTGATACCACTTGTTGGGTTTAGGTTAATAAGGATCTAATAGGGGAAAAAACACCTAGAGGGGGGTGAATAGGTGTAAACAATAAACACTCAAAAAATCATTGTGCGATAAAACCCAATGCGGAAAAATAAAAGAACACACAAGATTTTTACGTGGAAAAACTCCAAACCGGAGTAAAAAACCACGGGACCGATAACACGGCGAAATCCACTAGAGTTAACACACGTACAAGGTGATATAACGTACTCACAGACGACTCAACCTTTTACCATACGCCCCTAGTCGATCTTCCCGCTCGCTCCACGACGCTTCTCGAATCCACGATCCGCGCCCAACGCTGAATCCACAGCGTCCAACGTCGAGTCCACGACGTCCAACCGAATCCACGGTCTTCACCCAATGGTACGCTTCGAATCCACGAACGCACCTCGCTCCGAATCCACGAAAGCGATAACACCTTGAATCCACAAGGCCACGCGAGTCCACGCGCCGATTTTGGGGTAAATCGTTGTTTGTTTGGGTGGTGATGATCCGCCGAATACTTAGATCAAGAGTAGATCGGAAATACCATCTAAGTATTCATTAGTTTGATTCAACTCAAGATGTGAGTATGAAAACCTAGAATCAAACTAATCAATATAGATGAAGAAACATAGAATAGATCTATTGATTTCCTTTCTTCTCTATATGTGGATCTAAGGCCGTATAAAATGATATGTGAAAATGACGGCTCTATTTGGATTGCCCTAGAAAAATGACCATAGGGTCTATTTATAGGTTAGAAACCCTAGGAAGAATATTCGGATCAAAAACAAACTTTTCTGGAAAGTTTTACCGACGGCGATCCGGATTGTATAAGCCACGATCCGGATCGCAGACGCACAGAATGCAGTTTCCAGAAAATCACCTGTTCGGGATCCGGATCATAATCCACGATCCGGATCGTTCATACATTTTCACAAAACATCCCATTCGGGATCCGGATTGTACAAGCTGTGATCCGGATTGCAGCAATGTATGAACGAACACCTTTCGGGATCCGGATTGAAAGTCCACGATCCGGATCCTGAACATGTCCCATGTCCAGTTTTTGATGAATAAGCAGTTAAAACCTCTTCCAGGTGTTTCTACACTATAAGAAGTATTCGGATCATCAAAATTATTTAGTTAAACGTACCTGATCCTTTTGAATTCTTCTTTCTTGAGATTGAGGTATACGATCCGAAGTTTCTTCATCTTCAATCTTCAAGACTTAATACAATCACGAAATACGCCAACTCAAATTCCGTAACAGAACCGGGCGCGGCCACGTGCCCCCTGCGGGGGCGGCGGGGTGGGTGGCGCCCGCCAATGGCGGGGCGCCACGCGCCCCCCGCCTTCCCGCCCGACACGGCCGCCAGCGGCCCTGCGCGCTGCCTGCACGCCTGCAGCGCGTGCGCATACGGCCGCAGGCGCGCGCCTGCGGGTGCGCCACGCGCACGTACGCCCGCCAACCCGGGGCCGCCGTGTGGCGCGCCCCGGTGCACCGTGCGCCGCGCCGCCTCCCCAGCCTGCCCGGCCTGCCCGCTCTGCCCCGCGCGCGGTCTATGCACCGCGCGCGCTGCGCCGGCCCAACCGGCGCCTGCCACGTGGCCCGCCGGTGCACCGTGCACCGGCGGCCCGTTCCGTGGACCGGGAGGCGTGCGCCGGCCCAATAACAAGGCGCCACGTGTCCCCGGCCGGTCCACATGTCCCCCCATGCACCATTTTGCGCAGAAAACTTCCGGGGGTCCGTTTTTGGGCATCCGGACTCCAAAATAAATAAGTAAGTAACCGTTTTCAAGCGTTTTTCCGCGCTGAATCCAAATACGGCCTCCGTTTAGCCTGATTCCACTCCTAAAATTCGGCAAAGGCAGCCGAATGTCAGGCTAGCTCCCAAATCCTCTCTGAGTCCAAACAACATATCACTTTGACATGTTGGGGCCCACACACCACGAACAGGTGTTCCACACCCCGAAACAGGGGAAAAGCCACAGGAAAACCTGGGACACTACATCCTCCCCCACTAACAAAAGTTTCGTCCTCGAAACGAAAATCATACCTCAATCCTGAGCCTCGAACAGTAGGGGTAGGCGTCCATCATCTCTGACTCGAGCTCCCACGTCGCCTCGCGCTCATCATGATTGCTCCAGAGGATCTTCACATAGGGGATGGTCCGATTGCGCAATTCTTTCACCTCCCGATCTAGAATCCGCAGTGGGCGCTCCTCATATCTCAAATCCTCGCTGATCTCGAGTGGTGCAAAGTCGATGACGTGCGACGGGTCGAAGACGTACCTCCTCAGAGTGGAAACATGAAAAACATCGTGGACACCAGCCAGTCTCGGGGGAAGTGCAAGTCGATAAGCAACAGGCCCGATACGCTCCAACACCTCGAAAGGTCCAATGTATCGGGGGCTGAGTTTCCCGCGAATGCCGAACCTCCTGATCCCCTTGGACGGCGAGACTTTCAGAAATACATGATCTCCAACCTGAAACTCTAAGTCTCGTCGCCGAACATCAGCATAGCTCCTCTGTCGGCTCTGAGCGGTCTGAAGATGCTGTCGAATCACTCGGACCTTCTCCTCTGCCTCTAGCAGTATATCTGGCCCCAAGGTCCGTCTCTCGCCTACGTCACTCCAATAAAGTGGTGATCGGCACTTGCGTCCATACAACGCTTCAAACGGAGCCATCTGTATGCTCGCTTGAAAGCTGTTGTTGTACGCAAACTCAACCAAGGATAAGTGCCGAATCCAACCTCCGCCGAAATCCAAGACGCAAGCCCTCAGCATGTCCTCCAAGATCTGTATAGTCCGCTCTGACTGCCCATCAGTCTGTGGATGAAAAGCTGTACTGAATCTGAGCTGAGTCCCCATCGCGGTCTGCAAACTCTCCCAAAAACGCGAGGCAAACCTCGGATCTCTATCTGACACAATGGAGGCGGGTACTCCATGCAACCTCACAATCTCATCAAGGTATAACTGGGCTAGTCGCTCGAGTGGCCAAGTAGTCTGCATAGGCAAAAAGTGCGCTGACTTGGTGAGTCGATCCACAACTACCCAGATAGCATCTGCTCCGCCCTGTGCCCTCGGCAATCCGACCACAAAGTCCATCGTAATGTGGTCCCATTTCCACTCAGGGATCGGGAGACTTTGTAACTTGCCAGCTGGCACCCGATGCTCAGCTTTTACTTGCTGACAAGTCAAACACTGGGCCACAAATCTCCCGATATCCCTCTTCATGCCATTCCACCAGAAATGTGCCTTGAGGTCCTTATACATCTTAGTCCCCCCAGGATGAAGGGTATAAGGTGTATAATGGGCCTCTCTCAATATCTGCTCTCTGATCTCAGCATCCACTGGCACACATGCTCGGTCCCTGTACCTCAGTACTCCCGCAGCATCCACTGTAAAATCCCCTGACTGATCACTCGGAAGCTGATCTCGAATCCTGGTCAAGTGGGGGTCCTCACTCTGTTTCTCCCTGATCCTGTCCAGCAGAGTGGGCTGCACGACTAATGACGTCAGTCTAGCAGAGACCCCAGGGGACACAACCTCTATCTCGAGCCGTCTCATCTCCTCTAATAGGGGCGCCTGGTCTGTGATCAACATAGACAAACTCTGTACTGCTCTCCGGCTCAATGCATCAGCGACCACGTTAGCCTTGCCTGGGTGGTAAAGGATGTCCACATCATAATCCTTTAGTAGCTCTAACCACCTGCGCTGCCTCAAGTTCAGCTCCTTCTGCGTGAACAGATACTTTAACTCTTGTGGTCGGTGTAGATCTCACAATGCTCTCCGTACAGGTAATGGCGCCAAAGCTTCAGTGCAAACACCACGGCAGCAAGCTCCAAGTCGTGGGTAGGGTAATTCTTCTCGTAATCCTTGAGCTGTCTCGATGCATAAGCAATTACCCTCCCTTCCTGCATCAACACACAACCAAGTCCACTGTGCGATGCGTCACTGTAGATCACATATCCTTTCCCCATAACAGGGAGGGAAAGGATAGGAGCAGTCATCAGTCTGTCCTTCAGCTCCTCGAAGCTCCTCTGGCAGTCCTCACTCCAGATAAACTTAACCCCTTTACGCGTCAACCGAGTGAGGGGTGTGGAAAGCTTCGCAAAGCCTTCCACAAACCGACGATAATAACCAGCTAATCCCATGAAGCTGCGCACCTCTGATACAGTCGTCGGTCGGGGCCAATCACGAACTGCCTCAATCTTCGCCGGGTCTACAGCTACACCGGCGGCGGAAATCACATGGCCCAAGAAAGCTACCTCCCGAAGCCAAAACTCGCACTTCGCCAGCTTGGCATACAACTTCTTCTCCCGTAGAAGTTGTAGCACAGTCCTCAAGTGCTCCTCATGCTCGGCCTCGCTCCGGGAGTAAACAAGGATATCATCAATGAACACCACCACAAATCGATCCAGGAATGGCCGAAATATCCTGTTCATCAAGTCCATAAAGGCGGCAGGGGCATTAGTCAATCCAAACGGCATAACTGTAAACTCATAATGCCCATACCGTGATCTGAAAGCAGTCTTAGGAATGTCCTCGGCCTTCACCTTCAGTTGGTGATACCCAGACTGTAGATCAATCTTGGAAAATACACAAGACCCTTGCAGCTGATCAAAGAGATCGTCGATGCGCGGCAGAGGGTACTTGTTCTTGATGGTCACTTTATTCAGCTCCCTATAGTCCACACACAGTCTAAGTGACCCATCTTTCTTCTTCACGAATAGCACCGGTGCTCCCCAGGGCGACACACTGGGTCTAATGAAACCCTTATCCATCAAGTCTTGCAACTGTGCTTTAAGCTCTCGCAGCTCAGCCGGTGCCATCCGGTAAGGAGCCTTAGAGATTGGCGCAGTTCCTGGAACTACGTCAATCACAAACTCAATCTCTCTGTCGGGCGGCATACTAGTCAGCTCAGGTGGAAACACATCCGGAAACTCGCGGACGATAGGGATATCCCCGAGTCCCGGTGCCGCCGTAGGCCCCTCAACAACACTAGCCAAAAAGGCTACACATCCTCGGTGAATCATCCGCCTCGCTCGGGAAGTCGAAACCATAGAGGCAAAGAAAGCGCTCTGACATCCCCGGTACACCAACACCTCCTGGCCTGGCTCTCTAAAAGTGACAGTCCTCTCGGCACAGTCAATAGTCGCAAAATACCGAGCCAGCCAGTCCATCCCGAGAACCACATCAAAGTCCCGCAGCTGTCTCAAGACCAACAGGTCTGCTGGCATAATCCAGGACTCGATCTGCATCGGGCAGGACCAACAACAGTCCTCCACGTGCAAAGTGTGATCGGGAATCTGAACCTCTCGTGCACGCGGCAAAGGTCCTACCTCTATCCCATGTAATGATGCAAAAGATCTACTAATGAAAGAATGCGATGCTCCAGTATCAAATAAGGTGCGAGTCCTAATGCCAGAAAGTAAAGTGATACCTGCCACCACATGGTCTGCTGCTGAAGCATCCTCTACCTGTGCAGCATACACTCGCCCACTCTGAGCTGGAGGGCGATAATCTGTGGGATGGAAAGAAAATGGCCTGCTCGCTGGAGCATAAGGCCGCTGAGCCGTCGACCGCTGCTGCGATGATGTTGGGGCAGATGCTGAAGAAGGGGCAGCTGAGGTCGAAAAGGGGCACGCAGCTCGAATGTGCCCTGGCTGTCCACATCCGTAGCAACGACCCCACCGCTGGTCGCAGGTGCCGGGGAAGTGCGGACCTCCACAGAAGATACAACTGCTGGGGGCCCGTGACTGTCGGGACTGCTGCTGCTGAGACTGTCGCTGTCGCTGTGGCTGCCGCTGAGACCCACGTTGCGACAACTGCGATCTCTGCTGCTGCTGCTGCTGCTGCGGGGGCCTCTGGGATCCACCAGGCCCTCGCCGCTCCGAACGCCCACGGCCCGGAAACTGAGGCGGTGGCGGTCGGGGCGGCCTCCAAGTACTGGCCTGTCCCCCCTCATCCTGGGCTGGTCGCTTTCTGTCGGAGCTCTGAGCGACCGCGGCGCTCTGTCTGGCCACCACCTGATCACCTCTCTCCACCCACTGTGCATGCTCTGCGGCTGCCTCCAGAGTCTGAAATCTCTGAGCATGCACCAGTGTGTAAATCTCTGGACGGAGGCCTCCCTCGAACAACTCAACCTGGTGCGGTCCGTCACGAGCGACGAAGGGCACACAGTTCAGCAACTCCGTGAACTCCTGGAAATAGGCATGGGCCGATCGATCGCCCTGTTGCAGGTTCTTCAAGTCGTCCTCCAACTTCTTCTTCACACTGGTCGAAAAATAGGTGTCCAGCACCATCCGTCGGAACTCCTCCCAAGGCAGCTGCCGGGTAATCCGGAACTCCAGTGGCTCTACCCGCTGCCACCAAAAGTCAGCATCTCCGTCCAAACAGTGCACCGCCATGTGCACTCGATACCTCGGGTCGATAAAGAAGTCCCGAAAAAGCTTCTCCATCGCAGAAAGCCATCTCCCAACAGCCCAGGGCTGCGCATCCCGCCCTGAGAATCTAGGTGGTCCCCGCTGAACAAACTGGAGAGTTTGTCAGCAATATCCTGCTCCTCCTCCGCAGTCAAAGGCTGAATAGCTCCAGGAGCCCCGCTACTCGAAGATGGCGCTGACGGCACAAAAGGTGCAACAGGAGGCACAAAGGCCTCAGGAACAGCTGGGGGTGGTGCCTCTCTCTGAGCAAGCAGCTGATCGATCCTCTGTCCTGGCGGCGCTGACCCTCCGCCAATTGGGCCACCAAGGCCCTCAACTCAATAAGCTCGGGGGTGTCGGCTGCTCTGGCTCAACAGGGGGTAACGGGACACCCCGAGTGGGAATCCGACGTCGAGGAGGCATCCTGCCACAAGAAATCACGAATCAGTAACATAACCCCACACGACCCAATCTAGCGAAAGTCAAAGACATCCCCCAATTTCTGCGACTTTATGTTGTCTGCAGCCAACATAACGGTCCACCAGAAATTGGGTATGTCGATCCCTCTTCACTCACTGGAAGAGTCCAATAAATAAATCAACGACTTTCGCGAAGTGTCACGCCTCTCACGCCCTATCATCCTAGGGTCTGCCAAAAGCCTAGGGTTTCCTAAGTCCCAACTGACCTATCGCTAAGCTCTGATACCAACTTAATCAGTCACGCCCCGGGTGTAAACCGGAACCCGGGCCCGCCAACAGATCCGCCGTGCACACAGAATTTTCCATGTACACGAAGCGCTGGTAACCTGCTCAGATAGATAATACATAATAAAAGAGCATAAACAGAGCTGAACTAAAAGAACTAAAAGTAATCTCAGACTGAAAATATGATACAAGCTGAAATAAAGTACAATAAACTCCCAGCTCACCAAAAAAATACAACCAGCTGGCTAAAGCCAGACCCAAAAGTAAACTACTGTAGTCTGAGATACAAAAGGGGTACAATAAAAGTCCAGCTACTCTCACAGTCGGGGTAGATGATCTAGCTAGTCCGCAATCCTCTTACCTCGATCTGCCGCTGAAGGCCCAGCAGCTCCCACAGATGACTCTGCAAAACAAAGGGAAAGGGGGACAGAAAACAACAATGGGGGTGAGAACTACTAGATAAACCAGTAGCCTCCCCTAGTGGGTAAAACCTCTAATGCTGACGCACCCACTAGGAATAAAGAGGCAAAAAGGAAAGAACAGTGGTATGCAATAAAGACTGCTGAAAAGAAACTACCACTACTATGCCTCTAAATGCAGTGCCAAAAGATGACTGTATATATGCAACTATAAAGCTGACTGCCCAAAGAAACCCAATCAGAGGGCCAGGAAATACTGGCACTGCCTGCTCTGTCATCACTCACAACTCACCAACTGACCGGCACCCATCACGGTCTAAAAGCCTACTCCGGAGTGGCACTCGAGGGGAGCGACCCACACGAGTAAAGTATCTCTGTATCAATCATCTCTGTAACCGATGTCTCACAATAGCAGGACTGGATCATGACCATGATCAAAGTGGGAATACTCCATCCACTAACGCAACCCCGACCCCCAATCTGATGTGATAATAACATCCGGTCAACCGCCCAAAATTCGCGGTCACCGCTGAACCCATAGACCCCAATCTGATAAGGTAAGAACATCTGGTCAACCGCCTAACATCCGCGGTTGCCGCTATACCCCACAATCCCCAAGAAGATTCTAAACTGTCCCAGACTCAAGATCCAACTACAGTATCTCAAGATCCCGATCCGACTCGATCATCATGCATCGATAGAGAAGAATAACAATAAAGCATGTTTTCTCCTAAGTCAAATCCCATAATATAGTGCTACGGTAAAATAGTGGCTTAACTAGTTGTCCAAATAAGCATGCAAGCGTTCTCTTTTAAAAGCATTTAAAAAGTGACCAAGGTTTCATATGAAGGATCATTTTAAAATAATATTGGGTTACTTATTTGCATGCGAT
>JAQOTM010000051.1:217734-345627 GCA_029168755.2 Tillandsia fasciculata | reverse complement strand
TCATTATGATGTCAAAAGCATAATAAATTTCTAAATGCATGAAAAGGATGCAATTAAAGTCAATATGATTTATGCTCAATTAATGTCCTATGTACAAACATAGATAAAGAACAAAAACACAAAAACAAAACCTAACCTAAGCAAAGGTTTCAAAAGAGTTTATTTCAAGGAAAGCATGCCAATTGCTTTACGCAAGTGAATAAAACGTTTTTGATCCAAAGGTTTTGTTAAGATGTCAGCTAATTGATCCTCAGTTGAAATATATGACAGTTGAAGAATATTTGATTCAACTAGCTCTCTAAGAAAATGATATCTAAGTTCAATATGTTTTGTTCTAGAGTGCAACACAGGGTTTTTAGAAATGTTAATAGCACTAGTGTTGTCACAAAAATGGTTACCGAAGATGCTGAAATCCGGAAATCGCTCAACACGCTTTTCATCCAAATCAATTGGGTTGAACAACTTCCTGCTGAAATGTACTCCGCTTCGGCAGTCGAGAGTGCTATGCAGTTCTGCTTTTTTCTGTGCCATGCAACAAGGCAGTGGCCAAGATAGAAGCATGCACCACTCGTGCTTTTCCGATCATCCACTGATCCAGCCCAATCGGCATCTGAGTATCCAACAATATCCAAACTTGTTCCCATAGGATACCAAATTCCGAAATTGATTGTACCTTTGATATACCGGATGATCCGTTTCACCGCTTTCAGGTGAACCTCCTTCGGTGCTGATTGATATCTCGCGCAAATCCCAACACTGAAGGATATATCCGGGCGACTAGCCGTGAGATATAGTAGACTTCCAATCATACTGCGATACAGTTTCTCGTCTACATTCTCACTTTGTGATTCACTTCCAAGTCCCTTATGGCTAGTTCCCATTGGAGTCGGAAAATCCTTAGAATTTTCTAAATCAAACTTTTTGACCAACTCCATTGCATACTTGGATTGACACAAGTGAATTCCTTCATCGTTTTGTTTAACTTGTAATCCAAGAAAATATGTCAATTCGCCCATCATGGACATCTCAAATTCGCTTTCCATGGTCTCCGCGAATTTAGAAGCATCATTATCTCTTGTTGCACCAAATACAATGTCATCGACATAGATTTGTGCAACAATGAAATTGTTTTGATAATGCTTCACAAAGAGAGTCCTGTCAGCTCCCCCTCGAGTATAGCCCTTTTCCAAAAGGTGCTTTGTCAACCTTTCGTACCATGCTCGCGGTGCTTGTTTCAGACCGTAAAGAGCCTTTTTCAAACGAAAAACATGGTTAGGTAGTTTATGATCCACAAAACCTTTCGGTTGAGCCACATAAACTTCCTCATTTAAAAACCCATTTAAAAAGGCGCTCTTAACGTCCATTTGAAATAATTTGATTTTAAAATGACAAGCAATCGCAAATAAGATACGAATGGACTCGAGTCTAGCTACAGGGGCGAAAGTTTCATCAAAGTCTATACCTTCTACTTGAGAGTAGCCTTGAGCAACTAACCTTGCTTTGTTCCTGATGATAGTACCATCTTCATTTTTCTTGTTCTTGAAAATCCATTTGGTACCTATCACATTGTGTTGCTTCGGAGGCTTCGTTAATTCCCAGACTTTGTTTCGCTCAAATTGATGGAGCTCTTCCTGCATTGCTTTAATCCAGTAGTCATCTTGAAGAGCTTCATCAACATTCTTTGGTTCGATTTGAGATACATAGCATGCAAATCCGCAAACCAATTGTCTCCGTGTTCTAACTCCTTCTTGTGGATCTCCAATGATGTTCGATTCAGGGTGATCCTTGGAGATGCGTAACGTTTGAGGTAAGGAGTAGTCGGAGGTACACGAGATGATTCCTGCACATCAGATAAACTTGAAGAACCGTTAGATGCATCATTATTATCGAAAGAATTGTTAGAAGAAGATGCATTAGCAGGTGTATCATCATCAAGAGAGATATCGAGGGTAGATTTTTCAGATTCAAAGTGAAAAGCTTCATCTACCTTAACATTTATCGATTCTACGATCGTCTTAGATTCTAAGTTAAAAACTCGATATGCTCTACTGTTTGTAGAATAACCTAAGAAAATCCCTTCGTCACTTCGAGAGTCAAATTTTCCAAGATTTTCGCGATCACGTAAAATAAAACACCGACTCCCAAAGATACGAAAATATTTGATGTTAGGTTTTCTACAAAACCATAGTTCATATGGTGTATTTAAAGTCCCCGGGCGCAAATACACTCGATTAATAACATAGACAGCAGTGTTCACCGCTTCAGCCCAAAAATATAACGGTAAGTTCCGGCTATGAAGCATAACACGTGCCATCTCCTGTACGACCCTGTTTTTGCGCTCGACTACACCATTTTGTTGAGGTGTATAAGGTGCTGAGAATTCATGTTTAATGCCGTTAGAAGTGCAAAAATCAATGAATTTAGAATTTATGAATTCTCCACCTCTATCACTTCTAACTCGAGTAATCTTTTCATTCTTTTCAATCATAATACGATGGCAAATCTCGTGAAAAGAATCAAAAGTATCAGCTTTCTCTTTTAAAAATGCTACCCAAGTATATCTAGAGAAATCATCAACCATAAGAAAATATACCATTTACCTCCCAAAGATGGTTGACGAGTTGGCCCCATTAAATCCATGTGCAAAAGTTCCAAAGGCCGTTTTGTACCTATGTGGTTCAAGTTCTTGTGTGCAGTCCTAGACTGTTTTCCCTTTTGGCAACCGCCACACACAATGTTTTGTTCAAAAGAAAGTTTTGGAACCCCCTTGACCACATCTTTGTTTGAAATTCTAGCAAGTTCCTTAAAGTTTATGTGACCTAGCCTTTCATGCCAAAGTGTTTCATTTTTCAAAGATGCTAGGTTACATTTTTCAGAAATTTTAGTAGGAACTACATAACAATTGTTTTCTGATCTAAACCCCTTTAAAAAGAAGCATGGTTCTTGTCAGTTACAGTACATTCATCAGATGAAAAATTAACTGAATAACCATTATCACACAGTTGACTTATGCTTATGAGGTTAGTCTTAAGGCCATGAACAAATAACACATTTTTCAGAACCGGGCCATCTGGAATAGCTACCGTTCCCTTTCCAACAATTTTGGAAGACCGACCATCTCCGAAAACAACAAGTCCTCCGGAGATTTTCTCAAAATTTTGAAAACAGTTTTTGTCACCGGTCATGTGACGGGAACACCCGCTATCCAGATACCAAGACGAACTATCATATGCATGCAAGGAAACATTAGTAACAAGACAAGGGAAAATTTCACCTTTGCGCACCCAAACCTTTTTGGAATGCGTCGGTAATGGTCGTGAAGTTGTTCTCCTAGGTGAAAGCGTCTTGTTGAAGATTGCTGCTCCTTGATGATGTCGTCTTGAGCGGTGAACTACCAAGGCTCTTTTCCTTCAAAAATTTGCATTTGATTTCTGAGGAATCACCTTTTTGGTAGTCATTGCAAGAAGAATGCTTGAGGTGTGCGTTTGGCTCCCATCTTGCAATTTCTCCTTATGTGCCCTGAAATGCCACAACGAAAACATACCTTAGATCTTGACGATCCCGAAGAGGATGAAGTAGGCTTGTTGTCGTTGCTTGTCGTGAATTCCGGTGTCGGAGGAGGAGATACCGACTGAGGCACAAAAACTGTCCCACTCGAACTTGGAATGTCTCCAGTTTGAGTGTATCCGAGGCCGAACTTATTTGTTTGACCAAGACCAAGAAGTCTGTCCAACTTACTCCTTCCAGAAGAAAATCGCTTTAAGTCATCCTTTAGTTGGAGTATGGTCTTCGTCATTTCCATTTTTCCTGTCGAGCCTCGCCGTAGAGCTTCAAGAAGTAATTCGCTTTGTCCACCATTTTATATGTTCTTTCTCGAAGAGCTCATTGGACTCTTGAAGGGAAACATTTGTTTTAACAGATTATCCCTTTCCACTTCAAGAGCGTTTGAGAGAGAAGTTGCCCTTTTTACTTCTTCTTCGAGATCCTGCAATCTCCCTCTCAACCCCTTGTTTTGCTTTGCCAGTTTCTTTGAATCCCTCAAAAGCTTATGGTAGGCAAGAGCAAAATCTTCACCTTCAGAATTATCTGATTCATCGTCCGTTGCAATCTTTTCACATGGGAGGAGTTGGACAGTGAATCGGATGTACTTGCCATTAAGCACATGAAGGGTGAAGATGTGGACGCGTGGAATGCTGTCGCGTTGTCTTCTTCATCACTTGAGGATGACTCATTTGACGTTGAGTTGTCATCCCAAGTGACGACTTGCATCGCCTTCTTCTTTGCCGGATTCTTGTTGGGACACTCCGTTGCAATGTGGCCGTAGCCTCGACATTTGAAGCACTGTACTTGTCCCTCTGAACTTTTCTTATCCTTTGAGAAGTTCTCTTGCTTTCTTGACTTGTAACTTGAAGAACCCTTGCCTTTCTTCGACTTTCCGAAGGATGGAGTTTTGCTTGAATTACCCCTTCGAAAGTTGCGGCGAAACTTCCTTGTCAAGAGAGCGAGCTGCTTCTCAAAGTCCTCCATAGATAGGTTCTCGTCATCGTCCGAGGAGGATGAATCCGCGTCTTCTTCCTTTGTTGTTTTCAATGCATAACCTGAAGACTTAGAAGAGGATGCCTTTCCAGAAGAATAGTTAGTAGGAAATGTCATTTCATAAGTTTGTAATGCACCAACTAATTCTTCTACACGCATTTCGTCCGGGTGTTTAATTGTTTCAATGGCTGCGACCTTTGGGCGAAATCGTTCAGGAAGAGTTCTTAATATCTTTCTTACAACTTTAAATTCTGGAATCTTCTCTCCCAAGTTAGCACATGAGTTTACGATGTCTTGCAATCGTGTGTAATAGTCTGTGAAAGATTCATTTCTGCCATAGAAATAGAGTCAAACTTGCTCGTAAGCATTTGCAGTTTCTGAATCTTCACAAGGTTAGTTCCCTCATGCGTAACTTGAAGAACATCCCAGATTTCTTTCGCAGTCTCACATGCCGAGACGCGAGAGAACTCAGTTTGTGACAAAGCATTAAATAAAGCATTAATTCCCTTGCCATTGTAAGAAGATGAATCTATCTCTTCCTTGGTCCATTTCGACCTAGGTTTTAAGGTGCGAACATCAGAAATAATTTCAGTTGGATTAGACCATCCTAATTCAATTGATTGCCACACCCTTTCGTCGATGGAAATTAAAAAGGCTTTCATCCGTACTTTCCAGTACGCATAATTTGTTCCATCAAAGAAAGGGGGTCGATTGATGTTTCCACCTTCAACCATTGTTTACAACCCTATTCCCGCTCTGATACCACTTGTTGGGTTATATGTAATAAGGATCTAAATAGGGGAAAAAACACCTAGAGGGGGGTGAATAGGTGTAAACAATAAACACTCAAAAAATCATTGCGCAATAAAACCCAATGCGGAAATAAAAATAACACGCAAGATTTTTACGTGGAAAAACTCCAAACCGGAGTAAAAAACCACGGGACCGATAACACGGCGAAATCCACTAGAATTAAACACGTACAAGGTGATATAACGTACTCACAGACGACTCAACCTTTACCATACGCTCCTAGTAGATCTTCTCCGCTCGCTCCACAACGCTTCTCGAATCCACGATCTGCGCCCAACGCTGAATCCACAGCGTCCAACGTCGAGTCCACGACGTCCGACCGAATCCACGGTCTTCACCCAGTAGCACGCTTCGAATCCACGAACGTACCTCGCTCCGAATCCACGAGAGCGGTTGCACCTTGAATCCACAAGGCCACGCGAGTCCACGCGCCGATTTGGGTAAATCGTTGTTTTTGGGTGGTGATGATCCGCCGAATACTTAGATTAGAAATAGATCGGAAATACCATCTAAGTATTCATTAATTTGATTCTACTCAAAAACTGAGTTTGGAAAACCTAGAATCAAATTAATCAATATAGATGAAGAAACATAGAATTAAATCTATTGATTTCCTTTCTTCTCTATATGTGGATTTTTCTTTTTCGGCTTATTTTCCATTATTCCGTTCGTTTTCGTTACCCTAGAAAATGAATCATAGGGTCTATTTATAGGTTAGAAACCATTGGAAGAAGATAAGGATCAAAAACTAACCTTTTCTGGAAATTTTACAGGACGGCGATCCGGATCGGATTTACTGCGATCCGGATTGTCGTAGCGAGACAGACAATTCCAGAAAAACAAGGGTTCGGGATCCGGATTGAAATGCCCGATCTGGATCGTTCATAAATTTCAGCAAAACCAATGTTCGGGATCCGGATCAGAAGTGGCTTGGATCCGGATTGGATTTGCATATGAACCAACACCCTTCGGGATCCGGATTGGATTGTCTGATCCGGATCCTGAACATGTCCCATGTCCAGTTTTTGATTTTTATGCAATAAAAAATTCATCCAAGTGTTTCTACACTATAAGAAGTATTCGGATCACCAAAAATCTTTAGTTAAACATACCTGATCCTTTTGAATTCTTCTTTCTTGAGATTGAGGTATAAGATCCAAACTTCTTTCATCTTCAATCTTCAAGACATAACACTTTCACGAAATACGCCAAAACAAATTCCTTAACAAATTTTAGCCTGTGAGGGTGAAGTTTGGAATTAAGAAAGAGTTTTTTTTAAAATGGATATGGATTAAGTGTGTTGAGATATTTTGAGTTGAGGTCTTTTTTTTATTATTATTTCTTCACCAGCTACCTCCACTAATTAAGCCTCTTTAATTAGTGTCGCCACGTCACTTCTTCTTCCTCCCTGCAAAATAGAGGAAAAGGGATGGAACAGAGTAAGAGAGAAGGAGTGAAAGAAGGAGAAAAGAAAAGTGGAAAAAAGAGGGAAAAGAGAGGAATGAATGAGGTTGTGAAGTTGAACTTCCTGCGAGGAGCCGCGGGCCGTGCGCAGAGCATGCGCGCATCGAGCTCATCGAGGTATAGTACAGTTTTTTTAGAGAGAGAGAGAGCTTGGAATGTGGTTATCTTGTGTGTTTTGAGTTTGGTCTGTGCTGTTGGTGGTGCGTGGAGAGGCCGCAGCCGGAGCCGCGCGGGCACGAAAAGGCACCGCGCGCGGCTGGCGCTGATGCTGCGCGGGCGCCCATGGGCGCCACGCGCAGCAAGCAGCAGGCGCTGCTGGCGCCGCGCAGTTGGGGTTGGCGCTGCGGGCGCCGCACTGCGCGCTGCGCGCTTCGCGCAGCAGGCGAGCGCGCAACGGCGGGTGCTGCGCAGGCCCCGCGCGGGCGCTGCGCAGGCGCCGCGCGGGCCCGCCAATGTGCCGCGCGGCGCGTGCGTCGAGCACGCTGGGCGCGCTGCTAGCACGGGGGGCCGCGCGGGGGGCTAGGCAAGTGCGGGCTGGCCGCCGCACAGGCCTTGTGCTGGGCCGCCAGGCCGCGGCTGTGCGCGGCTGACGCGGGCAGCGCGCGCACGGCCGGCTGAGGCGGCGCGCGCGGCTGCTGCGTGAGGTTGGAGCGCGAGCCCGGGCAGTGTTTCGGCGTGCTGTGAGCGCGCTTGGCGAGGGCCGGTGGTTGCCCGGGTGTCGCAATGGCTTTTGTGAACCATTTTAACATGGTTTTTTTTTTCCCTTTTTCTCTACCAGGACGTCGTCATTAGG
The DNA here is from genome assembly GCA_029168755.2 of Tillandsia fasciculata. Taxonomy (NCBI): domain Eukaryota; kingdom Viridiplantae; phylum Streptophyta; class Magnoliopsida; order Poales; family Bromeliaceae; genus Tillandsia; species Tillandsia fasciculata. The sequence continues at coordinate 338,021 of JAQOTM010000051.1, read as the reverse complement.
CGGTTCCGGCGGGGTGCCGTGCGGAGCCCGGTTTGAGTGTGCGGCACATGGTTTTACTTAACTGTTTGTGATCGGTGTGTGTTGTGTGAACTTGTAAGGAGCAAGTGGATTTATGGGATATTGTGGTTAAGTGAACATTAAATTATTAATGTGCTAAAGGGAGTTTTCAAGCATGCTGTTGGTGATGTGTATTTGGATTTTTTTTATGTGTGTGCAGAGGAGACATGGAGTGTACTGTGTGTGGAACTTTTAATGTGCTGTGAGCTTAGTGAGAGCTGTATTGGTGCAAAGGAATTATGGAAGGTGCTGAGCATTTTTGTGAATATATTTGTCACGCCCCGGGGTCGGAACTGTGCCCCGGGCTCGCCAACAGATCCGCCGACCCTACAGGAAGCCCCGTAGAGACGTAGCGTCTAACCTGCAAATAAACAACTATACTAGCAGATATCAGAGCTGAAATAGAAAACTAACTATAAACAAGAAGTAAATTGTCTCTCGAGAATAAATACATAGCATCCTCACTAAAATACATGAGAGTCTCTCCAAAAAGTGAACATAAAATGTATAACTCGATACCTCACTACATAATCTCTCAGACATGACACAACCAAAATGAACATCAGGGTACCTCTATCACTCGCTGAAGCTGAAGGGAGAAAGGGATCTATCTCGCGACTCCCTTACCTCGGTCTGTAGGAGCTGGATCAGCAACTGGTGCAGCAGGAACTGGAGCTGAAGTCCTTGGGGAAAAGACACCACGACGGGTGTGAGAACTACCTCCCACAGTAGTTCTCAGTGGGTGCCGCCAACAAGCCCGACGGTCTGCCCACTAAGTCTACTAGAGGCAAAAAGTAACAAAGGAAGTACTGTACTAAAAAGCTGAAAAGTAAAGTCTACAGCTACTATGCCTCTATCTAAATGCTCAAGGAAAAGGACAGAAGGAACAATATGCCACTACTAGTACTCATCTCAAATCACCCAATCCAAACTGACTGCCACATCGGATCCAGTCAAACCTGCGCCTACCTACTACCGTAGGTATGTCCGTAGCTGCCAAAACTGGCTCAGCCAGAGGGGCGGTGTCCGTGACTGCCAAAACTGGCTCAGCCAGAGGGACACCAGCATCGACAAGCCGCGATAGAAATATCAAGCCCAACTCCGGAGTGGCACTCGTGGGTAGCGACCCCACCGAGCAAAGTATCCGCGCATCTCTGTCGAGCTCAAATGTGGCTCCTGCAGGCTATGATCCAAACTACTGTCTCTCTCTCTCTGGCTAGAAGCAACACTGCTGAGACTCACTGTCACTCTGACATCTCTCATGAACCCAAAACTGACATCACTATCACCATCCCAAGAAAAGTGGTCTACAGACTGCTATCAACTCCACTCGGTCCCCAGACACGAGTGCAAATGCATCCCACTGCTACTCGACCTCCCAACCCACGACTCGGGGAAAAACACTATATCCAGAATGACAAGAGTAACAACCAATGTGGGAAAACTAAAGCAATGAATAAATCCAATTCAGGTTTAAGTTTACCATAATCCGGTGGAGCATGATGTATAATAAATAACAGGTGTGCTAAGTTAAGTTTTCATGTTGCAAAATTTACAAAGAGGTCATCAGATTTAGCAACTAGCAACGGTGGGTTCAACATACAGTTTTCACAGATGATTTAGCTCATATACTAACATGCATGCTACTACATTCGTAGAATTAGAGTGCAGTCCATAGATTTTGAAAGCAGGATCACCCACCTGAACACGCTAACTGTCCGGGATTGTACAGATAAAGGGTCCAGAAACCGACAAATCTCCGTATTCGCTAAGCAACGAGCACAATAGTGGTGCTCACAAAGTCCTGGGTACAACCACAATCCACAATTACACTAAATTCCAAACACAAATCTAAGTTCCAAAATCTGCATGAACAGTCCCATTCACACGAAATTTTCACCTGAAAATAATCTTTCAAAAATTCCGATAAAAATACCACGGCGATCCTCGCGAAGTGTAGATGTCGATAGGCTCTTGAATCGTCGAAATACGAAATCTGGATGAGGAGATAAAAATCCGCGAAGTGTATGCTGTCCAGAATCTCAAATAGTTACAAAGGGGTGTTAAAATGTACCCCAAACCCCAGGAAAAGCTCAATTCTAGGAAAAATGTCCAACACGGAAAACGTAGATATACCTCTTGTAAAACCGCTGTCGAAGAAATCGTCCAAAAATAGCGTCGGGGTAGCTCTGCAGGTCTCCTAGACGAAAATGCGACGGAAATGGGCCTCCAACAGTATATCGTCGCTCCGCACTATGATTGAGGAAACGCTGTCGTTGCGGCCTCCAGAAAATCTGAAATTTCACCAGGAGATGCTCAAGAGGGAGAGGAAGAATTTTTGTAAAGGGCTCAAGAGCTAACTCCCTCGGAAAAGTCCTCAAAAACTCGGCCCAAGAGGCCTTTAAATAGGCTCCAGCAGAAAAAGATCAAGTGTTGGGCTTTCGGGCCCAACATTTCGGGCGCCTGGAACATTCGGGCGCCTACAGTGTTGGGCCCGGCCCAACACTGTGTGCGCCCGGATTGTTCCGGTGCCGCCACGTGTCCCGGCCCGCGCTCCCAGCGCCAGGCGCACATGCGCCAGCCAATCATGGCGCGACACGTGGCGCGCGGTCCACGGCGGCGACCACGGGCCGCGGTTCACGGCGGCCCACCCGGGTCGCTGCGCCCGCCAATCAGCGGGCGACACGTGGCCCGACGGGTCCACCATGCGCCGCGCCCGGCGCGGTTCACGCGTTGTCGCGCGTGTGGTTGACCCGCCAATCGGCGCCTGCCACGTGGCATCTTGCCGCGTCACGTACGCCAGGTGCACAAAGCCCGACCAATCATGACCCGCCACGTGGCCCGCCGGTTCACTGCACCAACCGCGCGGTTCCATGGACCGAGCTGCATGCGCCCGCCAATGGGAAGGCGCCACGTGTCCAGGCGCCGGTCCATGCACCCGCGCCAATGCTTTGTGGACCGAGCTGCATGCGCCGGCCCAATCCGGTGCTGCCACGTGGCACCCGGCGGTCCACGGCCTCCCCCATGCACCAAAACCCAATAAAAACTTCGGGGGCCCCTTTTTGAGCATCCGGACTTCGAAAAAGGCAAGTAAATAGCCGATTTCAAGCGTTTTTCCGTGCTGAATCCATTTTCGACCTCTGTTTGGCCTAATTCTTTTCAGAAATTTCAGCAAACCTAGCCGAAGGCCAACACAGCAAGTGGCAACACACAGGGTCCATCTGTGGCATCCAATTGATGCACCATGGGCCAGATACACCAATACTAGGTGTTCTAACAGTGGATTCATCCGAAGAACGCTGCATGGGAACTAGGGCCACTACATCCTCCCCCACTAAAAGAAAGTTTCGTCCTCGAAACGAAACAAGGTAAAACAGGCGTACCTCAGCCAGAAGTCTCGAACAGAAAAGGGTAGGCATCTCGCATCTCCATCTCTAGCTCCCAGGTAGCCTCTCGCTCCTCGTGATTGCTCCAAAGGATCTTCACATAGGGTATTGCCCGGTTGCGTAATTCCCTCACCTCGCGAGCCAGAATCCGCAACGGGCGCTCCTCATAAACCAAGTCCTCGCCGATATCCAAGGATGCGAAGTCAATCACATGAGACGGATCGAACACGTATCCCCTCAAAGCCGATACGTGGAAGACATCGTGAACACCAGCCAAACGGGGAGGAAGAGCAACTCTATAAGCCACAGGGCCTACCCTCTCAAGTACCTCAAAAGGTCCAATGAAGCGGGGACTAAGCTTCCCACGCACTCCAAACCTCCAGACCCCATTCGAGGGCGAGACCTTCAGGAAGACATGATCACCAATCTGGAACTCAAGGTCTCGCCGCCGAGTATCTGCATAACTCTTCTGGCGACTCTGGGCCGTCTCAAGGTGCCGACGAATGACTCTGACCTTCTCTTCCGCCTCTAGCAGTAAGTCAGGCCCCAACGTCCTTCTCTCACTCACATCACTCCAATACAGGGGCGACCGACACTTGCGTCCATACAACGCCTCAAACGGAGCCATCTAAATGCTCGCTTGATAGCTGTTGTTGTACGCAAACTCAACCAGGGGTAAGTGTCGGCGCCACCCTCCTCCAAAGTCCATAACGCACGCTCTCAACATATCCTCAAGAGTCTGAATGGTGCGCTCGGACTGGCCATCGGTCTGTGGGTGGAAAGCAGTGCTGAATCTGAGCTGTGTCCCTAAGGCTGACTGCAGACTCCCTGTGAGGTCCCGGATTCCCCGCGTAAGGTTTGCTGGTTGTTGGGCAGCTTTTAGTGGCCGTTGGGAGTGTTTGTGCGCGTGTCGGGTCCGAGAAATGGATTTGTGATGCAATTTGGGATTTAGTTTGCATCACTGGAGGCCTGCGTGGTGTGTCGGTGGTGTTTGCGCGCAATTTGGACACAACTGGTGAACTTCGGGTTTAAAAGGAGATCTCGGGGGAAATTGGCGGACCCGTCGGGTGTTCAGAAGTGGTTTCGCGCGACATAGATGTCAAATTTGGACTCCGGGCGAAGTTTGGATTGAAGTTTACCTCTCCGAATGCCTTCGGGAATTTTTAGAGTTGGAATTTGGCAAATCGGACTTCAGAATTGGACCCGGCGCGGAAATCGGATCAAGTGGACTATCCGGGGGCATTCGACAATTTTCGGATGAGAATTTGGTGAAACGGACATCGTTTTTGGATTCAGCGCGCGAAATCGCTAAGAATGGACTATTTATTTGTTTGCATTTTTCAGAGCCCGGATGTCGCGCACGGTTTTCGAGGCAGCTTGGTATTGTTCCGGCCGGCGACGGCCGGCGGCGGCGGCGGCGGAGCGCGGCGGAGTGCGGCGGCGCGGACGCAGGCGCGGCGGCGGGCAAGCGCGGGCAGTGCGCGGGCAGGCGCGCGGGCAGGTGCGCGATCCACGGCGCCTGCGTGCACCGGAGGGTGGATCTAATCTGTCACGCCCCGGGGTCGAAACTGCGACCCGGGCTTGCTAACAGATCCGCCATCTGTACGGAAACTGCCGTACAGATGAAGCGTCTAACCTGCAAAAAGAATCAACTACAGTATATAGATATCAGAGCTAAAAGTAAAACCACTGTAAAGCTAAAATCCAATCCCTGTACAACTGAAAATAATACAATATCCATCTCCCAAAAATGATCATATGAAAAGTCCTCTGATACAAAACTCAAAAGGGAGATATCTCCAATTAATACAACAGTGTACAAGCTCTCAATACAAAAATATCCTCACTACAACAGTCTCTCAAACTGTAAAAATAAAGTACAACTCTATACCTCACTACAAATATCTCTCAACAGAGAAAAAAGAAGTAAACTAATCTGCTGAAGCTCTCCTCTGGAGGGGTACCGCTACACTCCAACGACGGGTAGGGAACTAGCTCGCGACTCCCTCGCCTCGGCTAGAAGGATCAACAACAGGCGCACAGGAACAGGAGAAGAAGTCCCTGGGGAAAAGACACCACGACGGGTGTGAGAACTACTTCCCACAGTAGTTCTCAGTGGGTGCCGTCAACAAGCCCAACGGTCTGCCCACTAAGTCTACTAGAGGCATAAAGTAACAGAAGCAGGGCTGAAAGAGGAAAAGCTGGAAAATAACTCTATAGCTACTATGCCTCTATCTAGATGCTCAAGAAGTGGAACAGATGATAATATGATGCATCTACTAACTCACACTGTACAGTCACCCAATCTACACTGACTGCCGCATAGGGTCCAGTCAAACCTGCGCCTACCTACTGCCGTTACATCCACGGAGGACCGGACTTACGTTGGGCGTCCGTGACTGCCACTAACTGGTCCAGCCAGAGGGACTGCGTCTGTAACTGCCACTAACTGGCCCAGTCAGAGGGACGGCGTCGACAAGTCGCGATACAAAAGTAACAAATCCACCCCGTGCGTGGCTCTCGAGGGGAGCGACCCCATCGAGGAAGAAGGTATCCGCGCACTCTGTCGAGCTCAAAGTGGCACTGCAGGCTATAGTCAAAATCCACGCCCACGCACTGAACGGAAAGACTCATCCTCAAATATCTCGCACAACAGTCGGAGCACTCTCGACGACTCAGCTGATCAGCTCACGCGAAACACGAGACACAAGCCTCTCCAATAACTCACAGCACAAAACACACTGGCTGGAGATACTCCACTGCCAGGATCGACCCACAACAGAACACTAAACTCACAGGAAAGACCGACACCATAAGGGTTCGAAACCTGGTAGGCCGGTGCTTAGAACCCTATCAAACAAGAACAGACTCTAGGCTCCGCCTATCGAAGTTCCCGACCCCTTATAGTTCGGGGACACAACAACCTCGGTACGACACACAGAAGACACCAACTAGGGCCCGAAAGTCCCGGGAGACCTACACCTACAACCCTATCAAACAAGAACAGGTTCCAGGCTCGGCCCCCGCGGCTTCCGTCCCGACAAAGGAACGGCCCCTAGAACACAGACCACTCAAATCCTTTCGAGTGGGGAGATTACAGGAAACAGGTGACATTTGTTATTGAAAACCATTTTGATCTGGAAGAAATCCATATTTAATGATTTTAGTTCTTTTTAGAAAAACAGTTAGAAAACAAGTGTTTTACCCAAACCCCGAAGGGCTGATGCCTTTGTCCAATCAAACAAGAACAGACTCCTGCGGCCCTTCGATGCTTGGAAGAAAGCATTGGTAGACTAAAATCATGTGTATGTAGAAAAGGGTTCTAGGTTCTAGGTCCGGCTAACACTAGTAAACTACTGCCACTAACACAGTGGCGACAACCCAACAGGGGAAAAACAAGACCTCCCGGGACCACCGTTTGCCCCAAAACGGTTCCCGGTGCAGACAAACGATCCACTACATCTATCAGACTCCACTCTGCTCCCAAGCACGAGTGCAAATGCGAGACTCATCCGCTCGATGTAGATGGTCGTCGCTCAGTTTGCCCCGACGTCGTGTCCCTATCTGCCTGGCGGTAATCGGAGGAGCTCCTTCATCCCGAAGAGGTAGCGGGGTGCCGTCGCAAGCGGTATTGCCGTAGTCACTGCTCGAGGGTATGCTGCCTGAAAAAGTCCCGCCTGCCACACGAAAAACATAGCCCTGCCTGTGGTCACACTGCGGCGCAGAATGCGGCCCACCACAAATGATGCAGTCATCCCGCTGCTGCCACTGATACATCGGCTGTGGAGAACCTCCTGGTCTCTGTCTCCTCTGAGACTCACGACCCTCAGACTGGGATCGTGGCGGCCCCGGGGGTCTCAATCTACTCAACTGTCCAAACTCAGGCAGCACTGGATGCCTCTCCCCGGAGCTGGTCCCTGGCGCTCCGTCACTCTCTGACATGATCACAATCCTCGGTCAACCCACCGAGCCTGCACAATCGCTGCATCTAACGTCGGCACTCGCCGAGAATGCTCCAAGTGATAAATATTCCGATGCAGTCCTCTCTCAACTAGCTCAACCTTCTGGGCCTCATCCAGGCGACATGGGGTACATCGCTCAACAATCGCAAAACTCGCGAACATACTCCTGAAGATGTCGACTTCCCTGCTGCAGGCGTCTAAGATCCCCTTTCAATTTCTGCTTACACTGTCAGGAAAGAAAGCCTTGAGCAGCAAAGCACGAAACTCGCTCCAAGTGGTCCAACAGGACGAACTCGACGCCACCAAATCTCGGCGTCCTTTTCCAAAAAGTGCGTAGCCAAGTGCACCAGATGCTTCTCCATTGTTGCTAACCAATTTTCAGCCTCCTACGGCTCCAAGCTCAATCCTGCCAATTAGGGTGGATCAGACTGCCGGGACTGGCTCTATCGACCGATGATGTCCCAAAGCTCATCTACTATCCGCCATCCACCCTACCTCGGTGCCTCGGCACTACTCGTTGACACGGAGGGGGTTGCGGTTCAGTGGCAGCTCCACGACTCAGAATGAGCACACGGGATGGACCAGTTGGTGTGGTATAGTGCAACTGCTGATTGTGGAATGAGATCAGTTAACCTTCCGCGAGTTGGACTAGAGGAGTTCAGTTTCACAGATCACCGGAATATCCTTCCTGCAGCTGTGGCTTCAGCGGTTTGGGGCTTGGTGCTACTTTTGGATCGTTGGTGACGTTTAGGACTAGAGGTTGTGTCCTTAGGGGTCACGGTTAGATCGTAGCTTTCGTTTTGTGGCCACGGCAGGAACGACTTCAACACTTCCCTTCCTTTTTCTCGTCTGTGTGCTGAAATTTTCGAACGGGATGAAAACTTCGAAAGACTGCTCCAGAAATGGAGACGGTGCCCGAACCTGTTCTTGTTTGATTGGGGCAAGGGCACTGGTTCTTTCGGAATTTTTGGATTTTTTTTAAATTTCAGCTGTTTTCTAAACTGAGAGTTGTGGTTGACGACTTTCCTGCTGATGGGGCCTTTACCTTTATTGTTGGTTGTGTTGGCGTAATTCGCGTAGTTTTGGACGAGTAGAGATGGTCGTTCTTCCTTGTCCTCCGTCCTTTGCAATTCGTGGGGTTTTTCCAGCTTTTGAACTCCTAGTCGTGTGGACTCGCTTCGTGGAGTGTGCGTAGCGACTGGGGAGATGGAGACGGTGTTGATGGATACTTACCTGTGGCTTGGGAAGCTCCCCTTATGAGCTATGTTAGTTTCGAGGACGAAACTTTCTTTTAGTGGGGGAGAGTGTGAGGTCCCGGATTCCCCGCGTAAGGTTTGCTGGTTGTTGGGCAGCTTTTAGTGGCCATTGGGAGTGTTTGTGCCCGTGTCGGGTCCGAGAAATGGATTTGTGATGCAATTTGGGATTTATTTTGCATCACTGGAGGCCTACGTGGTGTGTCGGTGGTGTTTGCGCGCAATTTGGACACAAGTAGTGAACTTCGGGTTTAAAAGGAGATCTCGGGGGAAATTGGCGAACCCGTCGGGTGTTCAGAAGTGGTTTCGCGCGACATAGATGTCAAATTTGGACTCCGGGCGAAGTTTGGATTGAAGTTTACCTCTCCGAATGCCTTCGGGAATTTTTAGAGTTGGAATTTGGCAAATCGGACTTCAGAATTGGACCCGGCGCGGAAATCGGATCAAGTGGACTATCCGGGGGCATTCGGCAATTTTCGGATGAGAATTTGGTGAAACGGACATCGTTTTTGGATTCAGCGCGCGAAATAGCTAAGAATGGACTATTTATTTGTTTGCATTTTTCGGAGCCCGGATGTCGCGCACGGTTTTCGAGGCAGCTTGGTACTGTTCCGGCGGGCGGCGGCGGGCGGCGGGCGGCGGCGGAGCGCGGCGGCGCGGATGCAGGCGCGGCGGCGGGCAGGCGTGGGCAGCGCGCAGCGCGCGGGCAGGTGCGCGGTCCACGACGCCTGCGTGCACCGGAGGGTGGACACGTGTCGGCCTGCTGTTGGTCCGGTGTTGCGCGCCCGGTGCACCGAGCTGGTGCGGCTCGCCTCGGGGCGCGTGCCTGACACTGTGCGCAGGCGGCGCTGGCGCGCGCACGTGCGCGCGCCAGGTGGGCGTTGACGGGCTGCCGGGCCACGTGTCGACGCTGGGGGTGGCCACGTGTCGCCCGCGTAGTGGCCCGTTTCTCTGCGCGCTGTTTGGCGGGCGACGTGGAGGCCCGTGGAGGTTTCGTGCCTGCACAGTGTTGGGCCGGGCCCAACACTGTAGCAGCCCAGAACTTCCGGGCGCCCGGAACTTGGGACTCAACCGTCATTTCTCCAATTGTTTTTTGGCCCTATTTAAACGATCCGAGCCGCCTTGTTCACCCCTTTTCCTCCACTTCCGAGCTTCAAACCGACGGGAGGTCTTCAGCAAAGTTGTTCCTCTCGCAGTGTAGCTTCCATCTGCAGAGTTTGGGGATTTTTGGGGGCACTCTTTTCGAGATTCTCATTTTCTTGGCGCGGCGCGACGCTCTTTCTTCGGTGCTTCTTCCGTCGCTCTTCGGTGCACGAGCTCCCCCGGCCTACTCCGACCATCTTTTTGAGCGATTTCTTTGTCGTTAGATTTGCAACAGGTGAGGCTACGATTTTGGTTTCTCGCACATTTTTTGGTTTTGCGTTTTTCGAGGAGTTCTACCTTGCTCTCTGAGGACCTTGTTTGCTGTGTGGATTTTTGAGGGCAGCAGATTGATGGAATTTTATCTCCGCAACCGGGCATCGGATTAGACGCTCTTGTAGACTTTTTTCATCTACTCTACGCGAGGATCATCGTGGTATTTTTTTTGGAATTTCTTGAGGCCTTCCCGGAGGTATACATCTTCCTTTTTATCTGTGCAAGATTTTACAGTTGTGTGGTTGTATATTTTCGCGCGCCCGTATTGTGGAATTTATAACTTGACCTACGGGGCTCCGATTTGGGCGTGCAGGTACTTGTTTCGAAGATATCGACGCGTAGAACGCAGGGATACTTTATTTGGAATTTCTTGACCACATTCAGCAGGTGAAATAATCGCATCTTTGCGGCTGAATTTACAGTGTAGTATTTCTTGGCAGATTTTCGGATTTAAGTGTAACTGTAGCCTTTTGTTGTACCCAGGAGGGATTGTGGACTGTACTGGACCTGTTGGACATAAGAGTTGCTGTTTTTCTAGTTTTCTCAGCTGTGTGACCCCGGACAGTTAGCATCTTCAGGTGGGTGGCCTTATCTTCATGACCAATGGACTGTGCATTAATTCTATCTGCATAGGTGCATGCATGTTGTAGTGTATTTTGTATAGCGTGCTAGAATATAGGAATTGATGTTCCTATTGTTGTTAGGTGATTATGTGTTTATTTCTCTCCTGCAACTGTTGATTATTATTATCTTGGAACCTGACCTAGCACCCCCGCCATATGTTGCATGTGTAACCAGACCAGTAGAAAATCCTCACTTGGGCTACGGTTCTTTATGTTTAGACATCCACACTTTATGTTTCATTCCTGGACTTAGTGTTATCCTCGCCCGGGTAGTGGGCCGAGCGGTCGGGACTTCTTTTTAGTGTGGGATGCATTTGCACTCGTGCTTGGGAGCAGAGTGGAGTCTGATAGATGTAGTGGATCGTTTGTCTGCACCGGGAACCGTTTGGGGCAAACGGTGGTCCCGGGAGGTCTTGTTTTTCCCCTGTTGGGTTGTCGCCACTGTGTTAGTGGCAGTAGTTTACTAGTGTTAGCCGGACCTAGAACCTAGAACCCTTTTTGACATACACATGATTTTAGTCTACCAATGCTTTCTTCCAAGCATCGAAGGGCCGCTGGAGTCTGTTCTTGTTTGATTGGACAAAGGCATCAGCCCTTCGGGGTTTGGGTAAAACACTTGTTTTCTAACTGTTTTTCTAAAAAGAACTAAAATCATTAAATATGGATTTCTTCCAGATCAAAATGGTTTTCAATAACAAATGTCACCTGTTTCCTGTAATCTCCCCACTCGAAAGGATTCGAGTGGTTTGGGTTCTTGGGGCCATTCCTTTGTCGGGACGGAAGCCGCGGGGGCCGAGCCTGGAACCTGTTCTTGTTTGATAGGGTTGTAGGTGTAGGTCTCCCGGGACTTTCGGGCCCTAGTTGGTGTCTTCTGCGTGTCGTACCGAGGTTGTTGTGTCCCCGAACTATAAGGGGTCGGGAACTTCGATAGGCGGAGCCTAGAGTCTATTCTTGTTTGATAGGGTTCTAAGCACCGGCCTACCGGGTTTCGAACCCTTATGGTGTCGGTCTTTCCTGTGAGTTTAGTGTTCTGTTGTGGGTCGATCCTGGCTGTGGAGTATCTCCAGCCAGTGTGTTTTGTGCTGTGAGTTATTGGAGAGGCTTGTGTGTAGAGTACTGGAACTTCGGACAGTGCGCCGACCACATATGATGGCCTGAAGTGGTGAGATTGCCTCGGACATGTTGCATTTGAGTTTACAGTTGATGCCGGGTTGGTTCGGATCAACGCAGAAGCTCCAGCTCGATTCGGGGTTTTTCCGGGCTTCGTATGCCAATTGATGATGAGATAGGAATTACTGACTTCACAGTGGGGTGCCGGAAATTCAGGAACACCTGGAACAGGTACATTATCAGATTACGGCGCAGTTTGGGAGGTTCCGGACTGACGTGGAAGATCCGGAGGCAAAAAGTGAGTCGAAACTGACATTTTCGGAGCCGGTTTTTCGGTTGAGCACCCCGACTCAACGGATGAGCTTTTTGAAGAGAAAAAGCTGTGGACATGTGTACTTTTGATTTACAGCATTGTTCGGGAGGTTTCGGACAGCGGCGGAGGGCCCGAGGGCAAAAAGTGAGTTGGAGTTGGGCTTTTTGCATTATTTTAGTATTATTTTTAATAGTTTGTTAATTAATTTATCTTTCACTTGCTTAGTGACAGAGGACATGTTGAGGGGATTTAGTTTTAAATGTAAGTACTTTAAGTTTTAAAGTTGGTTTTTTATTAGTTTAGCATTTAATTAGTATGCTTAATTAAAGGGTTTGTGTTGGAGCCTCCTTAGGGTGGTAATTTCACCCTTGAGATAGCCTCCTCCACCACCTACCTACCTCCCTCTCTTGCTCTGTAGCCTCCACGAAGCAGGAAACCAAGAAGGAGAGAAAGCAAAAGAAGGAAAGAAAGGAGAAGAGAGAAGGAGAAGAAAGGAGAAGAGAGAAGGAGAAGGAAGGAGAAGAAGATTTGGAGTTTTCTCTTGGTTGAGGTATTTTGTTTTTTTTTAGCTTGCTTAGTGAATTAAATTGGGGTCTTGAGCTTGATTTATTAATTGGGATTTTTGGATTTGAGTTGGAACCTTGTCGGATTTTTAGAGAAAAGCATGAAAATGTTTTTGGAAATTTTAGAATTTTATTTTGGATTTTTGTACCTGAAGCTTGGGGATTTTGATGAAATTATGTTAAAGCGTGAAAATGGATTTTTCATTGGAGCTTTAGCTTGATGGATTTTGTTGGATTTATTTTTTTTAGAGCAAAAAGGAAATTTTTTTGGAATATATGGGGTTCTTTGAAGTTTATATAATTTTTATAATTTTTTTTAATTTTTTTTTTTGATTTTTTTGGCGTCGCCGGCGGCCGCGCGCACGCGCGGCGCTGCCTAGCCGCGCGCGCGGCAGGGCCGGGCGCGGGGCCAGCGGGCCGCGCGTGTGCCGCGCGCGGGCCCGCGCGCACGCGCGCGCGCGCCTGCGCGGGCGCGTGCCGCTGCGCGCAGCGGGCCGCGCGCGCGGCGGGCTGCGCGCGGGCGCGCGCAGCGCCGCCGCGCGCCGCGCACAGCGCCGCAGGGGCGCCGCGCGGCGCGCTCCGGCGCCGCGCGGCAGGCCCCTGCTCCTCGCGGTTGGTTCCTTGGATCTCGCAGCTTCCGTCTTCGTCGCCTGGCGTGCCCCGGGACGTCGACGTTGCCTCGTTTTGCGTGCCCGCATTGTTTTTCGCCGTTCGGCGTGCCCCGGGATTTCGGCGGTGCCTCGTTTTGCGTGCCGGTGCTGTTTTTCACCGTTTTTCGCCGACGGAGCCTGTTTTTCGCCGTTTTTCGCCGACGGAGGCCGTTTTTCGCCGCCGCGTGCTGGTTTTCGCCGTCGGCCACAGTTTTTCGCCGACGGAGGCCGTTTTTCGCCGCCGCGTGCTGGTTTCGCCGTCGGCCGCAGTTTTTTCGCCGACGAAAGCTGTTTTTTGCATCGCGCGCTGTTTTTTGCCGACGGAGGCTGTTTTCCGCGCCGCTTGCTGTTTTTCGCCGACGAAGGCTGTTTTTTGCCGACGAAGGCTGCTTTTCGCGCCGCGCGCTGTTTTTCGCCGACGAAGGCTGTTTTTCGCGCCGCGCGCTGTTTTTCGCCGACGGAGGCTGTTTTCCGCGCCGCTTGCTGTTTTTCGCCGACGAAGGCTGTTTTTCGCCGACGAAGGCTGTTTTTTGCGCCGCGCGCTGTTTTTCGCCGACGAATGCTGTTTTTTCATGCCGCGCGCTGTTTTTCGCCGACGGAGGCTGTTTTTCGCCGCCGGATGCTCGGTTTTTGACCGTTTTGACTGATCTTGCGGTTTCTTCCTTCCCGGCAGCTTGCAGTGCGGTTAATAGCTTCTGTCGAGGGCTGTTGAGCGTTTTTCCCCTTCGTGGAGCCGCGGACTTGCTTCAGTACATCCGTTGGAGGTGCGATCTTGTGGCTTCGTTTTGTGTGCGGATTCTTGCACCGTGCTTCGGGTTGCGTGCGGACCTCGTGGAGACAAGGTAAGCCCGCTGAGCCCAATTGCAAGTGTCGACAAGCAATTGGGGGCGATCTGAGGTGGGTTGGTTTTCTCTCCAAGTCTATGGACTTTCTTCTAATTCTATTATGATAGGATTGCATGCTAGTTTAAGTGTTACTTGGAACTTGACTAGCACCCCCATCATTTGTTGCATGTATTCAACCAGACCAATAGAGAACTCTGATCTGGGCTAGGTTTTCTTATGCTTTAGACATCCCACACCATGCATTTCCTCCTGGACGTTGGGTTCCTCGCCCGGGTAGTGGGCCGAGTGGTCAGAGTTTTGTGGGACGTGTGTTACACTCAAGCCTGGGGGGGGCCGAGTGGGGTCTGGTTAGCACAGTTATGCATTTTCGAGAGAGTTTTGGTCCTAATGTTTGTTCTGTTGCAGTGGTTTCGATGCCTCCGAGACGTCATGCAGTGGCGAGGGCGTGTTTGACCTTGGATGAGGAGTCGAACAGCGGGAGGCTAAATGGATAGAGCTGAGTGAGGTCTGAGAGTTACAGGCCCAAGTAGCCGGACGTTTGAGGCGATGCGGCGTCAGGAAGAGAACATGGAGCGCGTGATGCGCATGCTTGAGCTGAGAGCCATCTCCTGGGGTATCGCCAGTAGTACTTTCGGTCGCGACATCGTCGATTTCGACCCTGACTGCACCACTGATGGTGCAGAAGCAGCGAGAGGTTGCTGACCGGTTGTTTTACTTCTTCCGGTTCCATCCCCTGCAGATTTCGGGATTGAGTTTGGAGCATTGGGAGGCCGAGAACTGGACCGCTGCTATGAAAGAGCTGTTCGAGGATTTGTTCATCTAGGAGGAGCATCAGGGCGCTTGGTCATGCACCTTTGGATAAGGACGCCGAGAGTTGGTGGCGTCAAGTTCGTCCTGATGGACCACCGGGAGCGCAGTTGATGGCCGGGAGCAAGTTTCTACGATTGATGAGCAGAGTACCCCATGTCGCCCTGGATGAGGCCCATAAAGTTGATTATGTTTGAGAGGAGACTGCATCGAGCCACCTATGATTTGGAGCATACTCGGCGGGCGCCGACCTTAGATGCAGCGATTGTGCATGCTCGATGGATTGACCGAGGATCACTGATCACGTCCAAGAGGGACGAAGAGTGAGGGACCAGCTCCAGTGAACCAGCTCCAGTGAGAGACGTCCAGCATCGTCGGATTTTGGGATAGTTGAGTGGATCGAGGTTGCCATGATTCCAGTCTCAGGATCATGGGTCTGAGAGGAGACAGAGACCAGGAGGTTCTCAATAGTAGAGGCACCAGCAGCAGTGCTCATGGATCTGCCGCTTGCGACGGCACCCCACCACCCCTTTTGGGATGAAGAGGTTCATCCGACTTACCGGTAGGCTGATAGAGCCGTGATGCAGAGGCAGATAGAGCGATGGCCACCAGTATCTAGTGGATGAGTTTGTGCAGTCGGTTAGAGGACCCTAGGATAGTGGATCGCATCCTACCTGGTGTGGGATCCTTTATAGTCATTGGATTTAGAGCATGTTTCAGTAGAGCATGGGAAGCTTTGCGTGGGCCAGAGATGGGACTGTTGGCTTGTGCACGTGAGGATCAGGTTCCAGATCACGTGTACCACATGGATGAGTATTGCCAGTCCTGCCTAGTGCAGTAAGGACCTTGGATTTGATCCAGTGAGTTGTTAGTCCTACATCAGTTTAGAGATGTTGTTATGGAGTTGGATAGGAATTGGCTATCCCAATTTATGCTATCATGGATTGTCAAGAGAGGACAATAAACCTCCGTGGACCTGGTCAGGAGGAGTGTGTTTATAGAGGGAGCTAGACCACGGCAGAGTTGGGTCGTGGTCGTATCGCTTTGTTAGCGACCGTAGAGGAGGTGCCTACGGCGGTACCGGGACTAAAGAATATTCTTATCGCCCGTGTGATCCCGGGTGTGAGTTTACTTGAGCTGTTATAAGCCGCCGTTTAGTGAGATTGAGATCGAGATAGTGATTGACGTGGTTTTGGAAACCGCGCTGACTTCGGCAGCACCTCTTGGAGTATCACCCGTAAGATAGAGACAGATAGAGAGCTGTTAGCACAGTTGCGGGATCTGATGGATCGAGCGGGTCTGAGTGATCCAGAGCCACGTAGTGGGTTATGACTGTGAGGATCCTAGAGATTGATAGCATTATGGAACCGTACAGCCGAGGGCTGTGCCCTGATTGTGAGGACCCGGATCCCCGTGTTGGGTTTGCTGGTTGTTTGACAGCTTTTGGTGGCCTGTGTGGTGTCTCGGCAGTGTTTGTGCGCAATGTGGACACAAGTGACGGACTTCGGTCTTAAAAAGGGATCACGTGGGAAATTGGAGGACCCGTCGGGTGTTTAGAAGTGGTTTCGCACGACTCGGATGTCAAAATTGGACTCAGGGCGAAGTTTGGATACAAGATCACCTCTCCGGATGCCTTCGACAATTTTTAGGGTTGGAATTTGGCCAATCGGACATCGGATTTGGAATCAGCGCGCGAAAACGATGAAAATGGACTATTTACTTGCTTTTTCTGGAACCCGGTTGACGCGCGCGTTTTTCAAGGTGCGTGCGCGAATCTCGAGACGGCACAGATCCCGAGGTGCGGCGCGCGACTCGAAGCGCGGGCGTGCTGCGCGAGGGGCGCAGCTGGCAGGATGGGGAAGCGCGCCTTCCGCGCGGGTCAGCGCCGGGGCCGCCACGTGGCGGGCCCCCACTGGCGCCCGTGTGGACGTGGGGGACGCGCGCCCGTGTGGCGCGCGGGGTGTCCTCCGCCTGTGTGTGGCGCGGTGTAACGCGCCCGTGTGGCGCGCGGGCTGTTGCGCCTGCGTGGCGCGCTGGGACGCGCACCGCGTGGCGCAGGGGGGCGCACGCCTGTGCCTGGTGCGCGCGTCCCTGTGCGGTGGACCGCCAGGCGGCGGGCCCCCATTGGAGGGCCCGTGGACCGGGTCCATGGGAGCCACCCCTCCTCCTGTTTCTTCTTCTTTTTCTCTTTTTCTTCTTCCTTCTCCACCCCGCACCATTTCTCCTCCCTTTTCTCTTCTTCTTCTCCAACCGAGCACCAAAAGGGAGTGAGGGAGGGGATTTCGTGGGGTGCGGCGGTGTGCCGTGGACCTCGCGGAGCGCGCGAGGTGTTCCAAAGAGCCGGTTGGGCGGCGCGACGCGGTCGAGGTAGGTCCCGCGTGTTATTTTTGCGGTATTTTTGGCACAGTTTTGGGGTGTCCTTTTGGACATTGGATTTGACCCCTCGCTCTTATGTGTGTTAGGGATAGTGTTTTACTGCACCGTTTTGCGTGCGGACTCCGGCGGAGTGCTCTGTTTTGTGTGCGAACTCCGTTTTGCGTGCGGATTCTGGAACAGTGCTCCGTTTTGTGTGCGGACTCCGTTTTGCGTGCGAATTTCGGCACCGTGCTCTGTTTTGCGTGCGAACTTCGTTTTACGTGTGGATTCCGGCACCGTGCTCTGTTTTGCGTACGGACCACGTGGAGGCAAGGTAATCGCGCGGAGCCCAATTGCAAGTGTCTACGAGCAATTGGTGGCAAACCGAGGTGGGTTGGTTTTTCTCTCCAAGTCTGCGGACTTCTTTCTAATTCTATTCTGATAGGATTTTGCATGCTAGTTAAAGTGTTTCATTGGAACTTGACCTAGCACCCCCGTCATATGTTGCATGTGTAACCAGACCAGTAGAAAACCCTCACTTGGGCTAGGGTTATTTATGTTTAGACATCCACACTGTTCTTTCATTCCTGGACACAGTGTTATCCTCGCCCGGGTAGTGGGCCGAGAGGTTGGGACTTTCTTCTAGTGTGGGATGCATTTGCACTCGTGCTTGGGAGCAGAGTGGAGTCTGGTAGTTGTAGTGGGTGGCTTATCTGTGCCGGGAGCCGTTTAGGTAAACGGTAGTCCCGGGAGGTCTTGTATCCCTGTTGTGCTGTCGCCACTGTGTTAGTGGCAGTTGTGCGCTTGCGTTAGCTGGACCTAGAACCCAGAACCTTTTTGACATACACATGATTTTAGTCTATCGATGTTTCCTTCCAAGCATCGAAGGGCCGCTGAAGTCTGTTCTTGTTTGATTGGACAAAGGCATCAGCCCTTCGGGGCTTGGGTAAACACTTGTTTTCTAACTGTTTTTTCTAAAAAGAACTAAAAAATCATTAAAATGGGTTTCTCCTCAAATTAAGATGGTTTTTCAAAAAGGGAACTACTTTTAGTCCTCTCCCGCGTGGGTCGAGTGAAAATGGTTTTCAGTAACAAATGTCACCCTTTTTCCTATAAATTTCCCCACTCGTAAGGATTTGAGTGGTCTGGGTTCTAGGGACCATTCCTTTGTCGGGACGAAAGCCACGGGGGCCGAGCCTGGAACCTGTTCTTGTTGATAGGGTTGTAGGTGTTGGTCTCCCGGAACTTTCGGGCCCTAGTTGATATCTTCTGCGTGCTGTACCGAGGTTGTCGTGTTCCCGAACTATAAGGGGGCCGGGAACTTCGATAGGCGGAGCCTAGAGTCTGTTCTTGTTGATTGGGTTCTTAGCACCGACCTATTGGGTTTTCCAAACCCTTATGGTGTCGGCCCTTCCTGAGTTATCGGTGTGGTTGGTGTTCTGTTGTGGGAGCCGTTGGGGTTGACGGTGGTCCCGGGTCGTTGAGTGTTGTTCGACCAGTATTTTTGGCCCTGAGTTGTAAGTCGTTCCTGGCTGTGGGGTATCACCGGCCAGTGTGTTCTATGCTGTGAGCTGTTGGTGAGGCCTGTGTCTCATGTTCGTGTGAGCTGATCAGCTGAATCGTCGAGAGTGCTCCGACTGTTGTGCGAGATGTTTGTGGATTCTGAGTCTTTCCGTTCAGTGCGTGAGCGTGGATTTTGACTATACCCTGCAGTGCCACGTGAGCGACAGAGTGCGCGGATACCTTTTCCTCGGTGGGGTCGCGCCCCTCGAGAGCCACGCTCGGGGTGGATTTGTTACTTTTGTATCGCGACTTGTCGACACAGTCCCTCTAGCTGAGCCAGTTTTGGCAGCTACGGACGCCCTACGTTAGTCCGATCCACCGGGATGTAACGGCAGTAGGTAGGCGCAGGTTTGACTGGACCCGAGGAGACAGTCAGGTAGATTGGGTGATCTGAGTTGAGGGATAGTAGATGCACCATGTTATCATCTGTGTTCTTTTTCCTATTGAGCATAATAGATAGAGGCATGATAGCTGTAGATACTTTTCCAGCTTATTTTTCATTATCACAGTCTTTTTCTGTTTCTTATGCCTCTAGTAGACTTAGTGGGCAGACCGTGGGTCTTGGAGACGGTACCCACTGAGAACTACTGTAGGATGTAGTTCTCACACCCTCTGTCGGTGACAGGTTGCTGAGGCTTTTCTTCCATTCCTGCCAGAGCTGGCTTGACGGACTGAGGACAGGGAGTCGCGAGATAGTTCCCTACCAGCATAGTTCCTTTAGAGTGAGGTAGATGTACCCTTTTTATATTTTGAGAGTTTCTTGTTGAGAGACCTTTGTAGTGAGGATTAGAGTTGTACTTTTCTTCCACTTTCGAGGGACTTATGTACTTTTGGTGAGGACTTATATTATTATCGGGAGTTGTATTTATCTTATTTCAGCTTTTACTTTTCAGCTCTGATATCTGTTAGTGTAGATGATCTTTTGCAGGTAGTCGCCATGTCTATACGGGGCTTCCCGTATGGGCGGCGGATCTGTTGGCGAGCCCGGGTCGCAGTTTCGACCCCGGGGCGTGACAGATTAGAGTGGTATCAGAGCCTAGGTTGTAGGTCATTGTGGACTTAGAAACCCTAGGCTTGTGGTTGGACATTATGTCACACCCCGAAACTGCTACCAATTTGGCATGGTTCGGGCGCGCTGAACAGACGCCGAACGGACAGAACCTCCCCTGTCCGCCCAAGGCTAAGCGACAAGATCATGTACAAGAATCACCCAGTAATTAATTCTAGATATACACAATCACAACGAGAGCACAACCAGTGCTAACAAGAACATAAGAGCAAGGTACGAGTATATAAAAGTAAACATACAAGTAACAAAGAGAGAAACTCTATCTATTACAACCATTCCATTCGAGTATATGAATAATACATAGATCACATCCAAAACGTCCTCACCCTATACAACATCTACTCTCAAAATGTAAAGACAAGATGACAAGAGCTATAGATGTAGGGAGGCTGCTATCAACGCCTCTAGGGCGCCAAGCCCTTACCGCGATCCTCGCCGGGAGTACCTGTACTCGGCCCTGTAATAATAGTGGGGTGAGAACTATGGTCCATAGTTCCCAGTGGGTTCGGCCACCGACTCCACCGGTCTTCCCACTAGGTCCAAGAGGGCAAAAGCAGATAGATAGATAGATAGATAGATATATCTGAAAACTGTAAATGCAGTAAATAACTACACTACTATGCCCAACACGGAAAAACATGTATGCATGCTCAGGGGAGAGATATCCAAATATATCACTATGTCCAAGAAGTACTATTTCATACTTGTTCTCTAACTCATTTTCAAGAAGTGTGGTTTTTAACACTTCATCTCAAATCTCACGGCACACCCGAAGGTTGCCCACGGCTCACTATCACGACGAGGGAGACTATGTCTCAACCTACCAATCGAACGCGTCTGCGGGACCCTAACCGTCCCTCGGGGTGGCGTGCCCCGTGACCAACTCCGGAGTAGGCGGCCGTAGAGGAGCGACCTCCACCAGCCAAAAACAGACTATGAGCATGATCCAATCCTCTCCACACGAGGATACCCTATCTATAAGGCTAATGGCAACTGAGATCCCTATAGATAATACACAACCTATGTCTCACATGTGTCACGATAGGTTTACCTACACTACCTTTCATATGCCACTCGTTCATTTATTGTGTGGTGTTCACAATTTCTACATATATGCCACTCGTCATCAATTGTCGACTCACAAGTCCAACACCCAATCCGCACTATAGGATTCCTCGGTATCGACCCAATCTTTCCCAATCCAACATATTAGCATAACATTTGCTAAATATCTATATCAACCGGAAAGTATAAAGATGGCAATACATACTATCCTACAATGCAATGGTGCGATATGCAATAGTGTAAGTGGCTAAGACATAGAGAGAAGCCCAACGGCTTCGGTAAGAGCACCACCCACCTCGGGTCCTTGGCTCGGCTCGGCTCTCCAAAAAAATCTACGGGAGCACCGGTCTCGATCACAAGGGTCGCCTCAAGTCGGATGTCCTAAACAAGTCCAAAACGGCCTATTAATAACCTCCAAGCACTATGCTTAGTGTTTTCACGTGTGCGCAAAAACGCCGACGAAAGACGACGAACTTCCACGATTTGTGGTCTGGATCGTCAAGGGTTTACCCAAAACCCCTCCATGATGGAAGGATTCCATTTAAATCCCCCACCAAAATTACTAATGTCATTATTTCTCTTTTTGCCTCAAAAGTCCTAGAGCGCGTATTTCGGCTCTAACTTTTCGGCCGTTCGACGGAATGTCGATCCGTCTTCGCCAACACGTTTCTTTACATAGTAATTGAGTTTCCATGGGTTCAAATGAGATCAATCCCATGAAAATCCAAAAACTCCTCTTTTAACCTTAGGTTTCATTTACACATTCATCACGATTTCTCCACGATTTTCGCCGATTTCTTCGACAAGAATTCTTCTAAGATCATATAGATTATAGATCAAAAAAGATATGGCAAAAATCAAATTTATCTTCCGCGAAACTCACCTCAAAAAGCCGTGATTTCGAGCTTTTCTTGGTTCAAGAGCTTGCCCTCGCTCGCCTTAGGCTTCCCGCAAATCGCTCCGCGATTTAGTGCACATTGGAGCAAGAAAATTTAGAGAGAGAGAGTGAGTGGAGAAGGTGAGAGAAAGAGCTCTCCATGGAGGTGTGGTCTGTATGTGTGCGTGCGTGGGTGGAGAAGAAGAAGAAAAGGGAAAGTTAGCCTTTTTGCATAAAGGCCCCCTACAATAGTGGTAATTCACTATTTAGTCCAATTTGATCTGATACTTGCCTGCGGAGTCCTTCTGAGTGTCCGTTTGCGCTCAAATTTGACAGGCAGGCTCATCTCAACTTAATTTATCACGAAAAATTTTAAAATTTCAGTTTGGGCTATTTTTGGGTCACCAAAAGTCTCGCTGTATCCAGAATCGCTGGCGGACCCCGTTCTCACAATTCGGGTATCCGATCAACACGAAATTTTTACTGTGACCTTAAAATAATATTACGGAGCTCCCGAATTTTCTCAAAATTTTTCGACACTGTTGGCGGAGCCCGTTCTCACTATCCGGCATCCGATCAACACGAAACTTTTACTATGGCTTTAAAACATATTTACGGGGCTCCCCTAATTTTTTCGGAATTTTCTGACACTGTGCATTTTCTGCTAATTTATCTGCCCCGTCTCTCACAGAAAATATTAAATCTTCTGTTTTCGCTCCGATTTCGGCGCAGGTCATTTCCAACCTATATTTTGCTTCTATGAGTCCAATAAAAATAGTATCTTACACTATTTCTATTTATTTTTATTTATATAATAATTTTTCCGACTTACTATATCCTACCGTAACTTCTATATCGTATTTAAAAGTTGAACTTGCATATTTTACCTATGGTTAATTAGGTTTTCTTTGAATTAATTGGGCATATTCTACTTAATGTCTAACTTCTACTTTTAGAAGTTCGGTATCCTACATTCTTCCCCCCTTAAGCAATTTCGTCCGCGAAATTTAAATTTAACGCAATTCAACCGAATCGAAATCCATACCTCGAATTCATCTCCTCGAAGAGATGAGGATGGTGCGCCCTCATCGTTTCCTCAAGTTCCCACGTGGCTTCGCGATCATCGTGATTGCTCCACCGGACCCTGACATAAGGAATCTCGCGGTTCCTCAATTTGCGCACCTCCCGAGCAATAATCGCCACCGGGAACTCCTCATAGCTCAAGTCATCCTGAAGCTCCGGCGGCTCATATAGCATCGCATGCTCCGGATCGGGTACATATTTGCGGAGATTGGAGACGTGGAAGACGTTATGTACATCCGCCAACTTCGGCGGCAATGCAAGCCGGTACGCCACCGTTCCCACACGCTCCAATATCTCATAGGGGCCGATATAGCGGGGACTTAGTTTTCCCCGCACTCCAAATCGCTTCACGCCCCTCATGGGCGAAACCTTCAAGAAGACGCGGTCGCCCACCGCGAATTCCAAATCCCGCCGACGCTTGTCCGCGTAGCTTTGTTGCCGAGATTGCGCCGTAAGCAATCTTTTGCGAGCAAGGCGGACCTTCTCCTCCGCCTCCCGCAAAATGTCCGGCCCGAACTCCGTGCGCTCGCCCACATCACTCCAATAGATAGGGGATCGACACTTCCGTCCATAAAGAGCCTCGAACGGTGCCATCTCCAAACTAGCGTGATAACTGTTGTTGTAGGCGAACTCGGCCATCGGCAAGTACTTGCACCAACCGCCCTTGTAATCGATGACGCACGCCCGCAACATGTCCTCCAAGGTCTGAATGGTTCTCTCTGTCTGACCATCAGTCTGAGGGTGAAAAGCGGTGCTAAAATCGAGCCGTGTGCCAAGGGCCTCCTGCAGATTCCTCCAGAAATGCGAGGTGAACTTGGGGTCTCGGTCCGATACAATCGACTTCGGCACCCCGTGCAGCCTCACCACCTCGTCAAGATATACCTGTGCCAACTTCTCTCCCGCCCAGGTGGTGTGGACCGGCAAGAAATGTGCCGACTTGGTGAGACGATCCACAATCACCCAGATCGAGTCGTGGCCTCCCGTTGAGCGAGGCAACCCGACGATAAAGTCCATAGAGATGTCCTCCCACTTCCAAACGGGAATAGGCAAGCTTTGGAGTTTCCCCGCCGGGAGTCGACGCTCCGCCTTTATCTGTTGACATGTAAGGCACTTTGCCACGAAGCGCCCAATGTCCGCCTTCATCCCCGGCCACCAATAGAGCATCTTCAACTCGTGGTACATCTTGGTGCCACCAGGGTGCTCGGCATAAGGTGACCGATGCGCCTCTCGCAATATCAGTTCGCGGAGCTCCTCATTTTCCGGCACACACCAACGGTTCCGAAACCGAAGTGTGCCATCGGCGTGTACATGGAAATCGCCGCCTTTGCCCTCCTCGATGTCACGCCGCACCTTTTGGAGACTTGAGTCGGAAGGCTGCACATTCTTGATCCTCTCCAACAAGGTCGGCTGAATAATAAGCGCCATCATCAGGGCCGGCACCCCGGGAGCGACTACCTCAAGGTTCATCCGCTCCATGTCCAAACATAACGGCATTTGATTCGTGACGTCCATAGCGAGGTTCCTCGCCGTCTTTCTACTTAGTGCATCGGCGACCACGTTTGCTTTGCCGGGGTGGTAAAGGATATCGACATCATAATCCTTCAGCAGCTCCAACCACCGCCGTTGCCGCAAATTGAGCTCCTTCTGGGTGAATAAGTACTTGAGGCTTTTGTGGTCGGTGTAGATCTCGCAATGTGCACCATACAAGTAGTGCCTCCACAACTTCAGCGCGAAGATCACCGCCGCCAACTCCAAATCGTGAATGGGATAGTTCTTTTCGTGGTCCTTCAACTGGCGGGATGCATAAGCGATCACTTTTCCGCCCTGCATCAGGACACACCCCAGACCCAGATAGGATGCGTCGCTATACACCACGAAGTCCTCGCCCTGCACCGGTAAGGCGAGAATAGGAGCCGACGTCAACCTTTTCTTCAATTCAATAAAACCCCGGTCGCATTCGTCGCTCCAAGCGAACTTGACGCCCTTCTGCGTCAGCCGAGTAAGTGGAGTCACAATCCTCGAGAAACCCTCCACGAACCGTCGATAATACCCGGCCAAGCCCACAAAACTGCGGACTTCCGTGACATTCGTCGGGCGCGGCCAATCCCTAACCGCCTCAATTTTCTTCGGGTCAACTGAAATCCCCCCCTCAGAAATAATATGCCCGAGGAAAGCCACCTCGCGGAGCCAAAACTCGCACTTCTTCAGTCTTGCAAATAGCTTCTCCTCCCGAAGGATTTGAAGCACTATCCGCAAATGCTCCGCGTGCTCCTCGTCGCTCCGCGAATAGACCAAAATGTCGTCAATGAAGACCACGACAAATCGGTCCAAGTACTCCCTGAACACACGGTTCATCAGATCCATGAACGCCGCCGGGGCGTTAGTAAGCCCGAAAGGCATGACCGTGTATTCGTAGTGACCATAGCGTGTGCGAAACGCCGTTTTCTGAACATCCTCCGGCTTGATTTTCAACTGGTGGTAGCCGGACTGGAGATCAATTTTGGAGTACACCAGCGACCCTTGCAATTGGTCAAACAAGTCGTCGATTCTGGGTAACGGGTACTTGTTTTTGATGGTAACCTTGTTCAGCTCCCGATAATCCACACAGAGTCGAAAAGAACCATCCTTCTTGCGCACAAATAATACCGGGGCTCCCCACGGCGATACACTTGGCCGAATGAACCCTTTGTCGAGAAGATCCTGCAACTGATCCCTCAACTCCTTCAATTCTGCCGGCGCCATACGATACGGGGCCTTCGAGATCGGCGCCGTCCCGGGAATCAAGTCTATGATGAACTCGATCGCCCGATCCGGCGGCATCCCCGGTAACTCCGCGGGAAACACATCAGGAAACTCCCGCACCACCAATAACTCCTCCATGATCGGAGTCGCACGGTCCACCTCCACAACGGTCGCCAAAAATGCCGGGCAACCGCTATGGACCAACTTCCTCGCTCTCGTCGCCGACACCGTTGCAACGAAGCACGAGCTTTGATGAGCTCGATAGATAACCTCCTCCTGTCCCGGCTCCCGAAAAGTGACCAACTTCCTCCTGCAGTCGATCACAGCGTGATACTTCGAGAGCCAGTCCATGCCCAAGATGACGTCGAACGCCTCCAACTTCTTGAGCTCGAGCAACCGGACGGGCATAATCCAGTCGCCCACTTGCACCGGGCAGGATAAGCACCCCGTGTAAGTAATAGATGACGACTCCGGGCCTTCGACTCGCCACTTGCCCGTTGCCTCCAAGATAATACCATGAGTGCGTGCAAATGATCCGCTAATGAATGAATGCGTAGCACCTGTATCAAAAATGGCCCTGGAGCGAACTCCATGTATTAGAACCATACCTGCCACGACACTGGGCTCCTCGATGTCGACAGGATCCTGGGCCTGGGCCTGAACGGCGAATACCCGCCCGCTCGGCGCCGATCGCGTCATCTCCTGCTGCCTAGGAGCCATCGCGCGCCCCGCAGAGACGGGAACATAAGGAGCGCCTCCATAATGAACAGGGGTTGCCGGAGTCGATGCAGCTGAGGGGGCAGGCGAACCCCTCGCTGGGCACTCTCGGCTCATGTGCCCCTCCTGCCCGCAGCTATAGCATCTGCCCTCACGCTGCCTGCACTGCTGCACCCGGTGGTCCCTGCTACCGCAGATAATGCAAGGCCGTGGTCCCTGCCTCCACTGCTGCGATCTCGGTTGCTTCGGGGGCCTCCTGGAGCTAGACTGTGCCCCCGAACCACCGCCCTGGCGCTTCTTGCCCTTGTCCTTGGGCTCCGCCGCCATCTCGCGCTCCTCGCGCACATGGGCATCCCCGTGTTCTGCCCACAGCGCTCGATCAAGAACCTCGGCGTAGGTCGTGAGCTTGAACAGCTGCACGGCCCGGTAGATCCAGGGCTTAAGCCCCCGCAGAAACCAATCGGCCCGGTCCGCATCGTCGCGAACAACATCGGGAACACAGTCGATGATGTGGGTGAACTCCTGCTCGTACTCCATCACCGAGCGATTTCCCTGCCGCAGCTTGCGGAACTTTTCCTTCATCACCCGCTTATCGGCGTCGGGAAAGTAGTGCCCGTACACCGTCCTCTTGAACTCCCCCCATGACATCGGAGGAAGATGCGCGGGTCGATCACGCTTCACCCGCCTCCACCATACTAACGCCGGTTCTCCAAAACTATGCGTGGCCAGGGGCACCTTGTCCCTTTCCAGGACAGGGAGATCTTCAAAGATAGTCTCCATAGCGCCAAACCACAACTCCACTACCGCCGGCTCCACCTTCCCTCCCTCGAAGGTCCGAGGTTTGAACTTTAGGAACTGCATCAGAACTGCCAATGCGCGCTCCCGCTCCGCCTTTTCTGCCGTCGTATCGGGTGTAGTAGAACCCGATGCCGCCAGAGGCGCACTCCTCGGAAGGGGGCACGCCGACAGTGGAACGGCCCCCACGCCCTCACCCTCAACCGCTCCCGGCGCGTGAGTCGAGGGTGCAGGCGGATCACGGCTCCCAGCCGCCGTCGCGGCCGCCAACGCTGCCTGCTGCTCCAACAGTGACTGGAGCTGCTCCAATTGAGCCCCCTGGCGCTGCATCGCGCCTACCAAAGCAGCGACCTGCTCTCGCAGCCCCTGCACCTCGCCAGATCCCGACTGCTCGGGCGCCGCTGGAGGCGGCACCGGAGAGGACCTACGAGTGTGGCGTCTCCCTGACATTCTTTCCTGGAAACAAGAACTTAGTCAGTTAGTTTAACCCGATAGCTCCTTAGCATTTACGAAACTAAACAACTCAATAATAAATCGGGCGGAAGCATACAAGCATACTAGTCCTAGACCCTTAGCATCATGCCGTCGGCCGCCGACATAACACTTCGTGTCACCGAACAAGCACACTTGAATCCGTCTCTATTCTCAATTAGAGACATATAATCTTCTTTGACCCAATCACTTTCACTTCCGCCAACGTCAAGGGTTCACGTTTCACTCACGTCCCTACAACCTCAGGGTTTACCAGCCTAGGGTTTCCTAAGTCATCCTAGACTCTCTCTCTTTACTTTCTCTTATCTTGCTCTGATACCACTTTATCTGTCACACCCCGAAACTGCTACCAATTTGGCATAGTTCGGGCGCGCTGAACAGACGCCGAACGGACAGAACCTCCCCTGTCCGCCCAAGGCTAAGCGACAAGATCATGTACAAGAATCACCCAGTAATTAATTCTAGATATACACAATCACAACGAGAGCACAACCAGTGCTAACAAGAACATAAGAGCAAGGTACGAGTATATAAAAGTAAACATACAAGTAACAAAGAGAGAAACTCTATCTATTACAACCATTCCATTCGAGTATATGAATAATACATAGATCACATCCAAAACGTCCTCACCCTATACAACATCTACTCTCAAAATGTAAAGACAAGGTGACAAGAGCTATAGATGTAGGGAGGCTGCTATCAACGCCTCTAGGGCGCCAAGCCCTTACCGCGATCCTCGCCGGGAGTACCTGTACTCGGCCCTGTAATAATAGTGGGGTGAGAACTATGGTCCATAGTTCCCAGTGGGTTCGGCCATCGACTCCACCGGTCTTCCCACTAGGTCCAAGAGGGCAAAAGCAGATAGATAGATAGATAGATAGATATATCTGAAAACTGTAAATGCAGTAAATAACTACACTACTATGCCCAACACGGAAAAACATGTATGCATGCTCAGGGGAGAGATATCCAAATATATCACTATGTCCAAGAAGTACTATTACATACTTGTTCTCTAACTCATTTTCAAGAAGTGTGGTTTTTAACACTTCATCTCAAATCTCACGGCACACCCGAAGGTTGCCCACGGCTCACTATCACGACGAGGGAGACTATGTCTCAACCTACCAATCGAACGCGTCTGCGGGACCCTAACCGTCCCTCGGGGTGGCGTGCCCCGTGACCAACTCCGGAGTAGGCGGCCGTAGAGGAGCGACCTCCACCAGCCAAAAACAGACTATGAGCATGATCCAATCCTCTCCACACGAGGATACCCTATCTATAAGGCTAATGGCAACTGAGATCCCTATAGATAATACACAACCTATGTCTCACATGTGTCACGATAGGTTTACCTACACTACCTTTCATATGCCACTCGTTCATTTATTGTGTGGTGTTCACAATTTCTACATATATGCCACTCGTCATCAATTGTCGACTCACAAGTCCAACACCCAATCCGCACTATAGGATTCCTCGGTATCGACCCAATCTTTCCCAATCCAACATATTAGCATAACATTTGCTAAATATCTATATCAACCGGAAAGTATAAAGATGGCAATACATACTATCCTACAATGCAATGGTGCGATATGCAATAGTGTAAGTGGCTAAGACATAGAGAGAAGCCCAACGGCTTCGGTAAGAGCACCACCCACCTCGGGTCCTTGACTCGGCTCGGCTCTACAAAAAAATCTACGGGAGCACCGGTCTCGATCACAAGGGTCGCCTCAAGTCGGATGTCCTAAACAAGTCCAAAACGGCCTATTAATAACCTCCAAGCACTATGCTTAGTGTTTTCACGTGTGCGCAAAAACGCCGACGAAAGACGACGAACTTCCATGATTTGTGGTCTGGATCGTCAAGGGTTTACCCAAAACCCCTCCATGATGGAAGGATTCCATTTAAATCCCCCACCAAAATTACTAATGTCATTATTTCTCTTTTTGCCTCAAAAGTCCTAGAGCGCGTATTTCGGCTCTAACTTTTCGGCCGTTCGACGGAATGTCGATCCGTCTTCGCCAACACGTTTCTTTACATAGTAATTGAGTTTCCATGGGTTCA
Source organism: Tillandsia fasciculata (assembly GCA_029168755.2). Lineage (NCBI taxonomy): Eukaryota > Viridiplantae > Streptophyta > Magnoliopsida > Poales > Bromeliaceae > Tillandsia > Tillandsia fasciculata. The sequence continues at coordinate 308,205 of JAQOTM010000051.1, read as the reverse complement.
AATGAGATCAATCCCATGAAAATCCAAAAACTCCTCTTTTAACCTTAGGTTTCATTTACACATTCATCACGATTTCTCCACGATTTTCGCCGATTTCTTCGACAAGAATTCTTCTAAGATCATATAGATTATAGATCAAAAAAGATATGGCAAAAATCAAATTTATCTTCCGTGAAACTCACCTCAAAAAGCCGTGATTTCGAGCTTTTCTTGGTTCAAGAGCTTGCCCTCGCTCGCCTTAGGCTTCCCGTAAATCGCTCCGCGATTTAGTGCACATTGGAGCAAGAAAATTGAGAGAGAGAGAGTGAGTGGAGAAGGTGAGAGAAAGAGCTCTCCATGGAGGTGTGGTCTGTATGTGTGCGTGCGTGGGTGGAGAAGAAGAAGAAAAGGGAAAGTTAGCCTTTTTGCATAAAGGCCCCCTACAATAGTGGTAATTCACTATTTAGTCCAATTTGATCTGATACTTGCCTGCGGAGTCCTTCTGAGTGTCCGTTTGCGCTCAAATTTGACAGGCAGGCTCATCTCAACTTAATTTATCACGAACAATTTTAAAATTTCAGTTTGGGCTATTTTTGGGTTACCAAAAGTCTCGCTGTATCCAGAATCGCTGGCGGACCCTGTTCTCACAATCCGGTTATCCGATCAAAACGAAATTTTTACTGTGACCTTAAAATAATATTACGGAGCTCCCCGAATTTTCTCAAAATTTTTCGACACTGTTGGCGGAGCCCGTTCTCACTATCCGGCATCCGATCAACGCGAAACTTTTACTATGGCTTTAAAACATATTTACGGGGCTCCCGTAATTTTTTCGGAATTTTCTGACACTGTGCATTTTCTGCTAATTTATCTGCCCCGTCTCTCACAGAAAATATTAAATCTTCTGTTTTCGCTCCGATTTCGGCGCAGGTCAAATCCAATCTATATTTTGCTTTTATGAGTCCAATAAAAATAGTATCTTACACTATTTCTATTTATTTTTATTTATATAATAATTTTTCCGACTTACTATATCCTACCGTAACTTCTATATCGTATTTAAAAGTTGAACTTGCACATTTTACCTATGGTTAATTAGGATTTCTTTGAATTAATTGGGCATATTCTACTTAATGTCTAACTTCTACTTTTAGAAGTTCGGTATCCTACACATTAGGATGACTACGTGAGAGTCGTGACTTTTAGCGAGAGTCCTGATTGAGTTTTATACCTCTCCCAAGAGACGGGATGAGTGATTGGCATGTTTATTCTCCTAAGCGATTATGTTGGCTGCAGACAACATAATGCTATGGAATGGATGCATGTCTTAGACTTTCGCTGGATTGGGTCGAATGGTTGTTGTGTCCTAATGTTTGTTATTGTGCAGTGGACTATGATGCCCCTGAGACGTCGTGTAGTAAAGATGGCACACCCCGCATCTGATGAGTACCCGAGCAGCGGGAGGCAGGGCTATCAGAGCAGAGCGAGACCCAGGAGTTATGGACCCAGATGGCACCGATGTCGGAGGCTATCCAATGCCAGGAGGAGGCCATGGAACGTTTGATGTGCCTGTTGGAGCAGAGAGCATAGCCAGTTGCAGTACCGCTTGAGAGTCCTCCAGCACTTTCTTCCTATGCAGTGGCATATTCAGTTGTACCAGTGGCACCGATGGAGCGAGTAGCCCCCTCCGTGACGACGAGTAGTGCCGAGGCACCGAGGTAGGGTGGATGGCGGATAGTAGATGAGCTTTGGGACATCATCGGTCGATAGAGCCAGTCCCGGCAGTCTGATCCACCCCGATTTGCAGGATTGAGCTTGGAGCCGTGGGAGGCTGAAAACTGGATAGCAGCAATGGAGAAGCATCAGGTGCACTTGGCTACGCACTTTTTAGAAAAGGACGCCGAGATTTGTGTTACGGCATTTTGGTGTTGGCATATTTCGTGAGTCAAGTCAGTGAGTTGAGTCGGAGTCTTAAAGGGATCAAATTATCAATTCAGCCTTCGAAGACTCATTGAAGATTCAACATGAGCCCAAGTCAACTCTCAGGTATGATTAATTATTGTTCGTGGTGATTAAAGTTCGTTTATAATCATTGGAAACAAGAAATTAATGAAAACCGGTTTAGACTTGGTTTTAGGAACTTGGTTTTAACTTACAACTTAATTTAAGTTTGGTTTCCGGTACTTGGTTTGTTTTGGATAAAGTTTATCTTGGAAAAATCAGTTTTTACATTGAGTACCGGAACCACACTTGAAGTTCCTCAAACCCGACACAGAATTTTCTGAAATTTGTATTGCGTACCGGAACACAGACTCGCGTACCGGAACACAATAGAAAAATCTGTGTTTTGCACCATTGAGTACCGGAACATGATAAGTGGTACCGGTACACAATGTTACCTCGGAAAAAGTTTCCTAAACCGACTCTAATATGTTTCCAAGGGTTATAAATAGATACTTAGGGTTTCTCGAATAGAATGACCAATACCGAAAACACTCGAGAGCAACCCTAGAGGCTAGGTTTTTACCGTTCTTCTTTTTAGCCTCTTTTAGGTCAATTCGACGGTTCTTTCAAGATCTATCTTTTGTCGAATTGATCTAAACTTTGCTTAGAAATTCTTTCTACGGTTCTTCAATGATAATCTAAGCAAAGGATCACCATCGAAGCCTATATTTCTTTATCGGCTGAGTTTGCGTCGTGGATTCGACGTGGCACCGTGGATTCGGTGTGTTGAAGGCGTTTCGTGGATTCGAAACGTGTGCTCGTGGATTCGAGTGGCGTTCGTGGATTCGAACGTGTGCAGTGGACGTGCAATCGGTGGAGCGCAAGGTCCGAAGAACTTGAAGGAGGGGTCGAGTCCGTGGAGTCGGTAATCACCTTGTTATTCTTCAATTCTTAGTGGATTGTTATTGCGTGTTGGTCCCGTGGTTTTTCTCCTGGATTGGAGTTTCCACGTAAATCTCGGTGTGTTGATTTTTATTTTCCGCATTGTTTTTTATTTTTGCACTGAGATTGGTTTTTATAATATTACACCTATTCACCCCCCTCTAGGTGTTTGATAGTACCTATTTAGATCCTTGTGGATCCTAAATAACTCTACAATTGGTATCAGAGAGGGTTTTAGGTTTATCTATCATGTCGGGTGAAAGTGGTAATATTTTTAGACCTCCTCTTTTTGATGGGACCAATTATGCATATTGGAAAGTACGGATGAGAGCTTTTCTCATCTCAATTGATGAGCGGGTATGGCAAACCGTGGAATACGGTTGGGTGCATCCTGTTGAGGAAGTAGGAAATTCTACTACCCCAAAACCTCGCTCTAGATGGTCCAAAGAGGAAATCGAAAGATCTTCTTACAATGGGAAAGGTATGAACGCTTTATTTAATTCTCTTTCCTCGACTGAGTTTACACGAATTTCCGCGTGTGAAACCGCGAAGGAAATTTGGGATATTCTCAAAATTACACATGAGGGTACTAATCTTGTAAAAATTCAAAAGCTCCAGATGCTTACAAGTCAATTTGACTCTATTCATATGGAAGAGCATGAATTGTTTACAGATTATTACACTAGACTTCAAGATGTAATTAATACATGTGCTAATTTGGGAGAAAAGATCCCGGAGTCGAAAATTGTAAGAAAGATTCTTCGGACTCTTCCGGAACGGTTTAGGGCAAAGGTTACCGCCATTGAAACCGTTAGTCATCCGGATGAGATGAGTGTAGAGGAATTAGTAGGTGCTTTGCAAACTTATGAGATGACTTTTCCTACTAATCAAAATTCTTCCAAGTCTTCTTCTAAGCTTACAGGTATTGCATTCAAATCAACAAAGGAAGAAGATGACGAATCGAGTTCCGACGATGAAATCTCTCTTGCCGATTTTGAAGAACAATTGGCGCGGATCACAAAGAAATTTCGTCGGAAATTTTGGAAGAATCGAACCGATGGATCTTCATCCACGAAATCATTTAAAGGATCATCGGGTTCTAAATCCTCTAAACTCAAGGGCGTTGCAAAACCTTCTAAAGAAAAAGATGATTTCGAAGGAGAAATCCGATGTTATCGATGCAAAGGCTACGGCCATATTTCAACGGATTGTCCTTCTAAGAAATCATACAAAAAGAAGGCTTTGCAAGCAAAAACTTGGGACGATTCTAGTTACGATGAATCGACCTCAAGTGAAGAGGAAAAAGAAAAATTGTTGCTTTTCATGCCTCTCAAATTCCCTCTTCTAATTTGTGTTTATCATCTTTAGTCACTGACTCTATTCCTTTGATTTTGCATGAAACATCAACATCCGGAGGAGAGTCATCAAGTGAGGGGGAGTCGGACGAAGAAGAACTCGTTGAGGCATACCAACAACTTCTTGCGGAATCAAAGAAGATGGCCAAGCATATCAAGAAGTTGAGGAAGCAACGACTTGAAGTTCAAGACGAGAATCAAGCTTTAAAGATCAAACTCCATGATCTCGAGGAGGAACAAGGACGTTTATTGGATAACAATAAAATCCTCCAAGAAAAGTTAAACCAATCGGAGACAAACGAAAAATCATATATGGACAAGATTGGTTTTCTTGAAAAGCAGTTTGAGGAAATTCATGTCACCAATCAAGCTTTGACCAAGCAAGTACATCAACTTAAATCCGACATACAAAGGCTTTCAACCGGTTCCAAGAAACTTGATTGTATGTCCGGATTAGGTCAAACAAGCAAGGTTGGTTTGGGATTTAAAAAGAACCAAACTGTGCATGCTTCAAGTTCCACAATGAAATTGAAAGAAAAAACTTGTCACCTATGTGGACTTGAAGGACATTTGGTGAAGAATTGCCCGAAAAAGAGAAAGAAAAATCCTTCGGCAACTTCATCTACGGAGCGGACTCAACGGAATCAAAAGACACATCAAGTCAAAGGAGTTCACTCAACCCACCAAAGGTCCGAGCCACAACATCAATCATACAAGTGGATCATTGCGAGGCAAAGACCTAAGGTGGATCAACAGTCAAAGCGGACAACCCCCGGCCACAACGAATCAAGACAACCCAAAATCCAGCGATTTTGGATTCGGAAAGGTGATATCTTTCCTTGTCTTAAGTTCTAAATAGCTTATGACTGTATGTAATGCTTTGATTGGTTTTCCCTTCATATTTTTCTTAATCTTTGCATTACATGTTTTTCAATGCTCTTTGTTTTTATACTTTGTTTTTGAACAAAAGGGTTTTTATTGAACAAGTGCATTGAATAAAAAGGGGCTTCACGTTCATTCACTCCAAATTAATTTTATATGGATTATCAACTTCACTCCATAATCATAATCTTGAAGACACTTCATTTTTTTTTAATTGAGCATTGATCATAATTGACTTTAATTGCATTTTTTCACGCATTTAGAAATCTATTATGCTTTTGACATCATAATATTTCGATGTTGCAATGATCATTTGTGTTAATTAAATCATCTTTTAAGTGATCAAAGTCAATTTCTCTCTCAATGATCTCTTGGTATAGTCATTATCTTATTTGATTGCTTAGTCGAGTATGAATGCGAGATCAATTTTTGGTTGAATACCTTATATATTAAATAATTGATAGCCAATTGAGGGGGAGTCAAAGAAAAGTAAAATGCTCAAAAGATGTGGAAAGAGTTACATCCCAATGAGGAGTGTGAAAACTACCACCACATGGAGGAAAAAGAAAAAGAAAAAGATACCCCATGTATGCAAAGCAAATTTTTTTGTTTTAAAAAAAAAAATGTTGATGAAATGCATATTGAAATACTTGACTCAGTCATATTTCATGGTTGGTATAAGGTGGGATTTTTGATAAAAGATGCTCAAAGAGCCACTCACTCCAACAGATTGTCTAGATATATTATCTAACTTATCTGGGATTTCAAACATCTATTGATCTTTGTATTTCATTTTCTTTACCAAAATTGATGATTTGATAAAGGCATTACGCATAAGATCAGGTTAGATGTAATTGAAGTTGTTCAACTTTAAGTGTTTTAATTTTCATAAATTTTCGTTTCATTTTTGAGTATTTTTGATAGATTTTGTATAATCTATTTCTTGTTGCTTCATGTTTAAAGTTGATATGCTAAAGTGCTTACATACTCTTTCTGATTTTTATTTTTCTAAATCATTCTAATGAAAGAAATTTGGATTGAATGACATCTATGTGAATTCATTGTTTTTCAAAGCACTTAAATGGATTTCTTGATGGTATACAAATCGGTATTTGAAAAGATGACAAAATTTAGATTTGTTTCAAGAAATTTTAGCTTTTTGGCTCTGTTGTTCCGGTACCTGCTTTTTAGTACCTGGAAATCCAATCCGGATTAGAAAACCCAATCCGGATCCCGAATCATGAGAATCCCTGTTTTTCACTTGCGTACCGGTACTACTCTTTTAGTACCGGAACTACATTGCGGATCCGGATCACCCCCTGTTTTTCAATCCGGAACCCGAACGAAGGATTTTCGGTTTTTGCATTGCGTACCGGTACGCGACTACTTGTACCGGTACACGATCTGGATTTCTTTATATTCCGGAATGCATGAGTTTTATTTCATCTCTCTCACTTCAAAACACTCCCTCTCTCTCTCTCTAAAACTTCTCTAAAGGGTTTTTCATCAAGATTAAGAGATTTGTTTCTCTCATTTGTAAGTTTCTGCATAGATCTTTGTTTCTTTAACTTCAAAACCCTAGTTTTAGGTTTTGATGTTGTTTTTAGAGATTTTTGAGTAGATCTTTGCTTCAAATGAAATCTCTTGCATAAACTACCCTTAACTCATGTTTAGAACATATTTGGTACATCTCTATGCAATTAGATTCATGTTTCCTTGCTTATATGCTTGAATCTATCATTTGCATGTGTTCTCTACATAGAGAAAATTGAAATTAGGGCTTTTGATATAAATGGATTTTAAATGATGAATCATCAATTGTAACATGTTTAGAATGTTTCTTAGACATGTTTAAGCATTCCTATAAGATCAAATCATAGTGCATTGTGTTCTTTGTAGGAAATGGCATTTTCATGGCTTCTTGCACTAGTGATCTTAATGGCCACTGGAAGTGGACGTGGTCGTGGTTCTGGAAAGAAGAAGACTACTAAACGATCACGAGAGGAAGGTTCGACAAGCTCAGATTCTGAAAATTCCTCAGAATATGAAGAAGAAACGGTTCAAGGAAAGGGGAAAGCACCTATGGCTCCAAGGAAAAAGAAGGGTGCGGATTCTCCTCCGCGTAGAAGTACCGGTGGACCGGTAATACGCGACCGCTCTCAACGGAGATCTAATGTTGATGAAAGTGAACAGCATGTAAGTGCAAAACGCCGTGCCAGATTTGCAAACCGCACATGCATTGGAGAGCGACACGTGAATTTTAATGAGCTATGTCGTGAGGTGCCAGACTTTGCAAGGCTCTTGGAACGAAGTCATATTCGGCCACTTGGCAGAGTTCAACCAAAGATGGGTTTTTGTGTTGAGATCATCAGGGAATTCTATATGAGAGCTAACATACTGCAAAAGGACCATGATACAGGGGCTTTCATTATTGAAACAACAGTTAGAGGCGTCAAGTTTGACATTACTCCAGCAGTAATTGGGGCAAACCTTGGGCTAGCTGTTGATACTTCTGGTCTTTATTACACAGATGGTGATTTCCAGCATGACACCCATTGGGACACTGTTGTGGATTCAATTTGCAAGTCAGGGACACACTCAAATAGGTCATATGTTGAATCAAAGGACCTAAAACCAGAATATCATATTTTGTCCTTAATCGTCTGCTACAACTTATTGCCTACAATGGGGACCAAAAGGATTCGATGGGATCGATTGCTACTTCTCTTTTTCCTTGGTCACCCGGAAAATGCAAATGGAATCAACATCAACATTCCGTTTCTAATTTGGCAGCAAATGGTACATGTCATTGAGGGATCAAGGCAACGTGACCTTCTACCGTTTCCAATCTTGATTACTCGTATTCTGGAAGATCACGGTGTTGACATTTCTTGTACCAAGTTTGACTACGGCTTAGGCTCAATCGATGGAATCACGTTAGCCAAGTCAGTTAGCACTTTAAAGACATTTGGACACACAAAGGGCTATGCAAGTGAAGCGACTACGAGCGCACCGCCTCGCCAAGAATCTCCTGAACCAGCTGAAGTGGTAACTCTTCAGTCTTTGCAGAAAAGAATGGAGCAAGGCTTCAAGAAAATCGAGGATGGTTTAAAGAAGATATTCGAAATCCTTGGGTGCAAACACGACGATGTGGTCACTGGAGCAACTGCACCGAGTACATCTCATGGACCTACATCACATGAGGACGAAGATGATTCAGATCAGGATGAGTGATTTCTTTTCCTTCTTGTTTTTAGTTTCTTTTCATTTTATAATGAACAAGAACTCTAATGGGCATGTAACTATGAACGTATCCTGCTAGTATGTTTCTTTTTGTCTATTTTGATTGTTTGACAATTTGTGACAAAAAGGGGGAGAACAGAAAATATTGATTGAATCACAAAGGGGGAGAACATAGATGAGATGCTCAAGACAGGGGGAGAACATGGAGAACATGTTGGAATGCTCAAGATAGGGGGAGATAAAGAAAAGATTGAAAGAGCCACAAAACAAAAGAACCAAATGGAAGACGAATCAAATGAAGGATTTTAATTTCTAACGACTAACATTTGATTTTGTTTGGAGTTTTGTTTTGCAGGATCTACATCACTTTAAGACTCCAAGTCCTAAGTCATAGAGTATGTTCTAGGACTGTTTGGTTCTAACGACTAACATTTGATTTTGTTTGGAGTTTTGTTTTGCATGATCTACATCACTTTAAGACTCCAAGTCCTAAGTCATAGAGTATGTTCTAGGACTGTTTGGTTCAAATGTAATTTTGTATTTGTTGGATCTTTCACGCAAAGAAAATTAATGTTTTGGTGATGACATTGAATTTCGACTTTTTGGTTTAAGATGAGTGACTTGAGCGCTTTTATGTATTTTTGGGTTTTGTCACGAAATTGCCAAAGGGGGAGATTGTTACGGCATTTTGGTGTTGGCATATTTCGTGAGTCAAGTCAGTGAGTTGAGTCGGAGTCTTAAAGGGATCAAATTATCAATTCAGCCTTCGAAGACTCATTGAAGATTCAACATGAGCCCAAGTCAACTCTCAGGTATGATTAATTATTGTTCGTGGTGATTAAAGTTCGTTTATAATCATTGGAAACAGGAAATTAATGAAAACCGGTTTAGACTTGGTTTTAGGAACTTGGTTTTAACTTACAACTTAATTTAAGTTTGGTTTCCGGTACTTGGTTTGTTTTGGATAAAGTTTATCTTGGAAAAATCAGTTTTTACATTGAGTACCGGAACCACACTTGAAGTTCCTCAAACCCGACACAGAATTTTCTGAAATTTGTATTGCGTACCGGAACACAGACTCGCGTACCGGAACACAATAGAAAAATCTGTGTTTTGCACCATTGAGTACCGGAACATGATAAGTGGTACCGGTACACAATGTTACCTCGGGAAAAGTTTCCTAAACCGACTCTAATATGTTTCCAAGGGTTATAAATAGATACTTAGGGTTTCTCGAATAGAATGACCAATACCGAAAACACTCGAGAGCAACCCTAGAGGCTAGGTTTTACCGTTCTTCTTTTTAGCCTCTTTTAGGTCAATTCGACGGTTCTTTCAAGATCTATCTTTTGTCGAATTGATCTAAACTTTGCTTAGAAATTCTTTCTACGGTTCTTCAATGATAATCTAAGCAAAGGATCACCATCGAAGCCTATATTTCTTTATCGGCTGAGTTTGCGTCGTGGATTCGACGTGGCACCGTGGATTCGGTGTGTTGAAGGCGTTTCGTGGATTCGAAACGTGTGCTCGTGGATTCGAGTGGCGTTCGTGGATTCGAACGTGTGCAGTGGACGTGCAATCGGTGGAGCGCAAGGTCCGAAGAACTTGAAGGAGGGGTCGAGTCCGTGGAGTCGGTAATCACCTTGTTATTCTTCAATTCTTAGTGGATTGTCATTGCGTGTTGGTCCCGTGGTTTTTCTCCTGGATTGGAGTTTCCACGTAAATCTCGGTGTGTTGATTTTTATTTTCCGCATTGTTTTTTATTTTTGCACTGAGATTGGTTTTTATTATATTACACCTATTCACCCACCTCTAGGTGTTTGATAGTACCTATTTAGATCCTTGTGGATCCTAAATAACTCTACAATTTGGTGGCGTCGAGTTCGTCCCGTTGGACCACCGGGAGTGCAGTTGTTGACTTGGAGTGAGTTTCGTGCTTTGCTGCTCAGGGCCTTCTTTCCTGACAGTTTAAGCAGAAACTGGAAGGGGATCTTAGATGCCTGCAGCAGGAGAGTCGACCTCTTCAGGAGTATGTTCGTGAGTTTTTGTGATTGTTGAGTAGTGTACCCCATGTCGCCCGGGATGAGGCCTAGAAGGTTGAGCTAGTTGAGAGAGGACTGCATCAGGATATCTATCACTTGGTGCATTCTCGGCGAGCGCCGACGTTAGATGCAGCGATTGAGCATGCTCGGTGGGTTGACCGAGGATCAGTGATCATGTCAGAGAGAGAGGTAGCGCCAAGGACCAGCTCCGGGGAGAGGCATCCAGTGCCGCCTGAGTTTGGACAGTCGAGTAGATCGAGACCCTCGGGGCCGCCACGATCCCAGTCTGAGGGTCGTGAGTCTCAGAGGAGACAGAGACCAGGAGGTTCTCCTCAGCCGATGTATCAGCAGCAGCAGCGGGATGACTGTGTCATTTGTGGTGGGCCGCATTCTGCGCCGCAGTGTGACCACAGGCAGGGGCGATGTTTTTCGTGTGGACAGTCGGGACATTTTCAGGCAGCATGCTCTCGAGCAGTGCTTACGGCAATACCGCTTGCGACGGCACCCCCGCTACCTCTTCGGGATGAAGGAGCTCCTCCGATTTACCGCCAGGCAGATTGGGCCACGACGTCGGGGCAGACTGAGCGACGACCACCTACATCGAGGGGATGAATCTGTACCGCCGGATGGAGGGCGCTACGGCAGTGGACCAGGTTGTCGCGGGCATGATTTCTTTACAGCAGTTTGAGTGGAGTGTTTTTGGCTTTCCTGTCTGGACTGGAGGTAGAGTTTTTACCACGTGCACTAGAGGTACAGATTTCTGTTGATGTTGTGCATGTGGGGGAGCCTTGGAATTATACCGGCAGGTGTTACGATTCTGTGACAGCTCCACGACTCAGATTGGGCACACCGGATGGACCAGTTGGTGCGGTATCGTGCAACGGCTGATTGTGGAATGAGATCAGTGACCTTTCCGCGAGTTGGACTAGGAGGAGTTCATTCTCTCGGGTTGCCGGCATATCCTTCCTGCAGCTGTGGCTTCAGCGGTTTGGGGCTAGGTGCTACTTTTGGATCGTCGGTGACGATTAGGACTAGAGGTTGGATCCTTAGGGGTTACGGTTAGATCGTAGCTTCCGTTTTGTAGCCACGGCAGGAACGACTTCAACACTTCTCTCCCTTTTATTCGCCTGTGTGCTGAAATTTTCGAACAAGACGAAAACTTCGAAAGACTGCTCCAGAAATGGAGATGGTGCCCGAACCTGTTCTTATTTGATTGGGGTGAAGGCACTGGTCCTTTCGGAATTTTCGAACTTTTCGTTAATTTCAGTCGTTTTCTAAATTGAGAGTTGGGGGTTGACGCCTTTCCTGCTGGTGGGGCCTTTATCCTTCTTGTTGGTGGTGTTGGCGTAGTTCGTGTAGTTTTGGACGAGTAGAGTTGGTCGTTCTTCCTTGTCCTCTGTCCTTTGGAATTCTTGAGGTTTTTCCAGCTTTTGGACTCCTAGCCGTGTGGACTCGCTTCGCGGAGTGTGCGTAGCGACTGGGGAGCTGGAGACGGTGTTGATGGATACTTACCTTTGGCTTTAGAACTCCCCTTTCGAGCCGTGTTAGTTTCGAGGACGAAACTTTCTTTTAGTGGGGGAGGATGTGAGGACCCGGATCCCCGCGTTGGGTTTGCTAGTTGTTTGGCAGCTTTTGGTGGCCTGTGTGGTGTCTCGGCGGTGTTTGTGCGTAATGTGGACACAAGTGATGGACTTCGGGCTTAAAAAGGGATCACGTGGGAAATTGGAGGACCCGTCGGGTGTTAAGAAGTGGTTTTGCGCGACTCGGATGTCAAATTGGACTCAGGGTGAAGTTTGGATACAAGATCACCTCTTCGGATGCCTTCGGCACTTTTTAGGGTTGGAATTTGGCCAATCGGATATCGGATTTGGAATCAGCACGCGAAAACGATGAAAATGGACTATTTACTTGCTTTTTCCGGAGCCCGGCTGACGCGCGCGTTTTTTGAGGTACGTGCACGAATCTCGAGATGGCACGGATACCGAGGTGCGGCGCGCGGCTCGAGGCGTGGGCGTGCTGCGCGAGGGGCGCAGCTGGCAGGCTGGGGAAACGCGCCTTCCGAGCGGGGGCCGCCACGTGGCGGGCCCCCACTGGCGCCCGCGCGGACGCGGGGGACGCGCGCCCATGTGGCGCGCGGGGTGTCCCACGCCTGTGTGTGGCGCGGTGTAACGCGCCCGTGTGGTGCGCGGGCTGCTGCGCCTGCGTGGCGCACTGGGACGCGCGCCGCGTGGTGCACGGGGGCGCGTGCCTATTTCTGGTGCGAGCGCCCCTGTGCGGTGGACCGCCAGGCAGCGGGCCCCCATTGGAGGGTCCGTGGACCGGGTCCATGGGAGCTACCCCTCCTCCTTTTTCTTCTTCTTTTTCTTCTTCTTCTTCCTTCTCCACCCCACACCATTTCTCCTCCCTTTTCTCTTTTTCTTCTCCAACCGAGCACCAAGAGGGAGTGAGGGAGGGGATTTCGTCGGGTGCGGCGGTGTGCCGTGGACCTCGCGGAGCGCGCGAGGTGTTCCAAAGAGCCGGTTGGGCGGTGCGACGCGGTCGAGGTAGGTCCCGCGTGTTATTTTTGCGGTGTTTTTGTGTCACGCCCTGGAGGTCTAAGGATAAGCGGAAAAGCAAAATTATTTTTTTTTTCTCTTTTAAATACTGACCTTCCTACCGGTGCGTGTCAGACCGCCCCATATACAAATTCACTCTTCAGGCGGACAGAGTCTCTTTTGTATATATACAGCGTCTCGTTTACAAAGTCAACCAAAAACCACACAGTCATCAATCACACATCAAGAAAAGAATTACATTTACTGGTTTTGTAAGCGGTGTCCACTCGACACCCATTTTGGAAATAATTACACATTCATGAAAGACAGCGGCTACATCTTTTTGAAAGGATAAATCCAGAGGTTTGCAAAATCTGTGCCCACACGGCACTCGGTTTTGGAAAGCATTTTCTCAAGCATTTTGCCCGTTATTAAAACATGCCGCACACAAGTCCACAATAATAATAAGTTCAATCCACAGTGCTAGCTATTTACTACTTAACATCCATCATGATCCACATCCAAGCAAATTAAACCATCAAGTTAACTAAAAGTTAAACTGAAAGAGAAATGAGATAAACCAAAAGCACTAAGATAAATAGCCTGCTACGGCTACGGTCCTCTCGACGCAGTCTCACCGCCATCCCGGCTACTGCACCTAGTCAGACCTGTCACGGAGTGGGTAAAGTCAGTGACAAATAAAGTAGATGATTTAACAATTAACATAAACTTTAAAACAAACCGAGTACACCGGAACCTTTCGCTTTTCCCTCTCGTAAGTTTACCTAACCTGCTTTAATTTCCATGTGTACCTGTCGGGGAGTCGAAGATCTCCCCTCGTGCACGATCACCTCACCTTACGTGATGCTATTAACCCCAATCACGGTACTAGTGCGGCACCTATAGCTGGCGTGACGGGGTCCCCACCCTACACACGTGGGGCACACGGGTAATTTTGACCACTTCTCCGGAAAAGTACACCCATGCGGAGGCCAATCTGCTTGTGTACGTGCAGCATCCAAAAAGACGGGGTTGCCGGAATCGCCGTGTATGAAGCACCGCTACCTCGGTCGCCACAATTAATCATGTAAAATAAAATACATTCATGCGAAAGGTTTAACAGTTCATCTACTTTATTAGACCGGTTGTAGTGATTCGGCCCTTAGGGGTACTTTTGACTCACATGTAAATTATTTAAGCCGTTAAGTGAAATAAAATTATTTAATTTTTAAAAGTCAGCCGGTGCGGGGTGCGGGTATTTTTCTGGCAAAGGGCCCGAAAAATGTAGACCGACGGTGCGATCGGATCGGGAATCCGATGTACGGATCTCCCGGAATGGGGTTTCTAAGATCGCGATGATTTTAGGCGCGCATCGGAATTCGTGTAAAATATCCGGCACGCTTTTTGAGGAATTTTGGACATTCCGTGTGATTGATTAATTAAGGAATTAATTAATCGGTGACGAGAAATTAAATTGGGAATTTATTTCCTATGATTAATTAATTAGGAAATTAATTAATCGGTGACTAGGATTTAAAAAGGTGGGGTTTATCTCGTGGGATTAGATATTTATTGTTAAGGGATAAATATCCGGATATTCGTGGGGTTTTTCCTTTTTACGTACGTATGAGATAAAAAGGAAAATAAAAGAATAAAATAAAAGAGGAAATCAAATTAATAAGAGGATAATTAAATTCCGTTACCGGAAGGAAAACCCTAATTTAAAATACCGCCTTCTCAAACCCTCCTCTTTCGTGCGTACCGAAAACCAACGAAACCCTAGTTTGAAAAGAGAGAAAGGAACCGAGAGAAAAAGAAAAAGGCGAAACCCTAACCGGAGGAGAAAAGAAGGATAGAAGGAGAAAGCGGAGAAACCCGATCGCCCCGATCGACTTGCCGGAGACCGGAGACCGGAGAACGAGACGCCATCATCTACGGGGGGCGGATCCGGATCCCCAACGCCGCGAAGGGGCAAGATCGGTTCTTTGATCGAGGTTAGCGACCGCTAATTCTTTTTGTTAAGTTAATCGCGGATTTTTTCCGTGTTCTTGTAGGGTCGTTTAAGAGGTACCTCGATCGCGGATTTTCGTCGGGTTTTGATTCACGTTTTTATTCTCGTTCTCGATCGGGGGTGGTCGATGGTTTTTATCGAGTTTAATCGACGGTTTTAAATCGGTCTTTCGATCTAGTTTCCGATCGACATTTTGGTTGTTCGTTTTGGTTGTTCGTCGATCGTTGGTTTGGTCGTTAGGTTTACCGCGATTTTATTCGGGAATTTTTGGGGGTGTTTCATTGGAGCTTTGTGGGTTAACGGGAGGCTGCCGCCGCCGTTTTTAAATGGGAGGCCGCCGCCACCGTTACTATGGTCGCGGGGTCTTCGCCGGAGTCGCACGGGAGCGAAAACGGAGAAGAAATCGCGAAACGGGAGCGAAAACGGCGAAGAAAACCGGAAAAAGGGGTTACTGTTCATGGCCCGTACGGTTTCTCGCCCCGCGGTCCACGGGCCGGGGCGTGCACTCGGTGCACGCCCCGCGGCGCGGGAGCCACAGACCAGGTGCACGCTTTGCCCGTGCATCGGCCCAACCCGCAGGCGCGGTCCACGACCAGCCGTGCGCCCGGTGCTGGCGCAGCGACCCGAAACCGTGAGCCCGGTGCACGCTCGGGTCGTGCACCGGCCCGGCCCGTAGCGCGCGGTGCACGCTCCCTGCGTGCACCCGGCGCATGCCGCCGCCTCCACCGAGCTGTAAACCCGGTCCACGCTGCCCCTGTGCACCACCCGACAGCCCAAAGTTCGGTGGCTCCGTTTGGGTCCGTTTTTCCACCGTTTTGAGCGCCGTTTTCGCCGTTGGGATAATTATTTCCGTGGTTTCCTTGGCATGGCCACTTGGGATCTTCTTGGTCACTATTTTATTATGTTGGGCGCCGCGCGGGGTTCCGGTTTTCGGCGAACCGGACGGTGTTGGACTTTTCAGTCAAAAAGAGTAAATTGGGTTTTTCGTTTTGGGATGTTAGTACACGTTTTGATTATAGTTTATCCTTGCGGACTTTCTTTAGGTCCAGGTGCGCAGCGGGAGTGTGCAAAAGACTCAGGTGTCCCGTTTCCTCCTCAACTAGGTGGGTACGGTTGCTATAAGTGCAGTAAGTGCATCTATCATCAGTAAAATGCTCTCAATTTGTCTAACAAAGTAGATGGACAGTTTAACCTTTCGCATGAGTGTATTTTATCTAACAACTATTGTGGCTGCGGTCGCGGTGCTCATTACACGCCGATCTCGGCAAATCCGGATTCGGATGCTGCACGTATACAGGCGGATTGGCCTCCGCATGGGTGTACTTTTCCGGAAAAGTGGTCTTTTTGACCCGTGTGCCTCACAAAGGAGTGGGAGCCGTGAGGACCTCTTCGCGCCAGCTGAAAATGACACACCAGCACCGTCAAGAGGTTAAAAGCATCAAAAGGTAATTGTGCACGAGGGGAGACTTCTGTCTCTCCGACAGGTACTCCGGGGTTGGTGCCCAACTTATTTATGTACAAAGTTTAGCGAAAGGTTCCGGTATAATCGGTTTGCTCCTTATTCCTTTTTGATATTTAGACATCTACTTTGTTTGTCACTGACTTTACCCACTCCGTGACAGGTGTTACCAGGTGCGTTAGCCGGGATGGCGGTGAGACTGCGTCGCGAGGACCGTAGTCAGGATTCTTGGTTTTATCTCATTTTCCTTCATACTTTAATTAGTTAATTTGCTTGTGGATTACATTAGTTGTGGACATGTATTAGTTAGTACTGTGGATGAGATGTACTTTTACGTTTTAGATACTTTTAGTGATGTTTTCATATGCGGCACGTTTTCATGAAAAACCAAATGATTTCGAAAATGTTTTCTCAAAACGAAGTGCCGTGTGGGCACGGGTTTTGCAACTGCTGGTTTTATCCTTTCCAAACGGTGATACCGCTTTAATAACTTGCTTGAAAAAAATAATGTGTCGAGTGGACACCGGTCACTTAAAACAGTAGTTAAATTAATGTACTCTGATTGGTGATGTATGTCTACTGTATGGTTGATGGTTGATGGATGATGTTGTAAATGAGACGCCGTGCATATACAAAGGAGACTCTGTCCGTTGGCAGAGAGAATTTGTGTATGTGGCGGTCTGGCACGCACCGGGGATGAGGTTTATGTCCATTTATTAAGAAAAAAAAATATACACGCAATTTTTCGCTTTGCTTGACTCAAAAACCCCCGGGGGCGTGACAGATTAAATGGTATCAGAGAAAAACAACCATAACCATAGTAGACGTGATCCACATCCACAGTGTAAGGTGCCACAAGCAAATTGGACATGAGATAACCAAGGTGTAGGTGCGGTAGTACGTGAGAGTACGTGGAAAAAGGGAATTTAATGTAGGTGTGTTCGTAAGTCTAGGTGCTAGGGTGATAACCTTAGGGCTAACTTGGTTTCTTTGTTTGCACGGTTAATGGCCCGAAGCCGCTCTTCAATCGATGGTGCAGAAGAGGATACGACGGTTCCGGCAACAGTGGAGAATCGGCTACTCCAACAACGGATTACGCGACATGGCATAGCGCTCTCCCCTTTTTGTTAGGAAAGACGAACCCCACCAGGCTCGCCTTCACAAGCGTGGTCCACATAGCGACGCTAATCGGGTAATACCGACGGTGGGTCTACCCGCTTACCGAGAAGTGATCGATAGGACCACTATGGTGGGGCGGGAATTGGCCGTTCCACGCACCCGGCAGA
Organism: Tillandsia fasciculata; assembly: GCA_029168755.2. Taxonomy (NCBI): domain Eukaryota; kingdom Viridiplantae; phylum Streptophyta; class Magnoliopsida; order Poales; family Bromeliaceae; genus Tillandsia; species Tillandsia fasciculata. Next base: position 290,528 of record JAQOTM010000051.1, on the reverse strand, counting down.
AGGATCATGAGTCTGCCGGGGGCCGAAACGACCCCAGCCATAACCCGGGAACGACTTTCCCGACAGGGGCCGACCACCCCAATATCCGAAGACACCGCAAGGAACCTGGAAACACATCAGACAGGGGAATCGATACGTCATGGAGTATCGACAAGAATATGTAAGGTTGGCCAATTGTGTTTCCGTTGTTATAAGGGATGGAGCACACAAAGCCCGCCTCTTTGTAGACGGATTGCGGAGCAAAACTTTCGAAGTCGTGCGAGTAGTGGAACTCCACACCTTCCAGAAAGTGGTGGATAGGGCCACCATAGTGGAGCGCGGATTCGAGGTGACGCGCGCCGACCAAGAGGACTCGGAGTACGACATGGACAAGAAACGACCCCAGCCCTTCTCAGGAGGGGGATTTTCTAGCGGAGACCGGCCATGCATCATCTACAGAGGAGCACCTCGGGGGAAATTATTCATTCCGGAAGCACGACCTTTGCTTCTAATGTGACAAACTAGGACAGTTCCATTTTTACTGCCCCGAACCCGGGAATGATTCTTCGGAGTCGCGACACGGATGAGGGGTCTTATGCGACGACACGACAAAGGACGCACTACCCGAGGGAAGTAGTAGCAGGAAAGACCCCTTACGAAGAGTAATGTTGGTCTTGACCCCAGGAGAACCCTTAGGAGCAAATACTCTGTACCTTCCTGCCCAATAAGGATGCGAAGACTTAGTTGTCTTTGGTGTTGGCCCTTTATTATGGGTCAAATAGGTCCAACTTCCTGCCTTGAGACAATAAGCCCAGGGGACTAGTGAGTTGGGTTGGGTGAGCCCAATAGGTTGAGTGGGCTGCGGTCCGCAATAGACCTAACGGCAAGAGGCCCCACAATAGACCCAACATCCAGGTGGGTTGGGTCTGGTCGAGATCTGTGGTGCGGTGTATGCCTCTTTAAGTGAATTGGATGCGCACCTCTAAAAGCTCAGGCTTTTGGGGTTAATGGTTAGCGCCAACGATTCGACATTTGAGACTTAGTGGTAAGAGAATTCGAGGGGATACTTGGAAGGGATGGGCTTACCGAGTGACAGGTGCTAATCGATTGTGAGAAACGTCAGGTACGACTGCAGAAACCGGGATTCCCGGAACACGTCTACCTGGCGTGTAAAAGTACTTCCTTTTTAGCCGTCATCTCCGCGTCGCGGGCTAGGAAGCTGATAGAGGGTGGGTGCGTGGCCTATCTAGCCTCGGTAGATTTAGCCACCCGACCCGTTCCCTCGCCTTCCGAAATTCCAGTGGTAAGGGAATTTCCGGATATATTTCCGGCGGAGCTCCTTGGAATGCCGCCGGAACGAGAGGTCGACTTCCCTATTGAGTTGCTTCCCGGCACCAAACCCATCACCAAGGCACCGTACAGGATGGCCTTCGCGGAGTTGCAAGAACTCAAGGCACAGTTGGAGGACCTTTTGGACAAGGGTTTTATCAGACCAAGCGCGTCACACTGGGGCGCGCCCGTCCTGTTTGTAAGGAAGAAGGACGGAAGTCTCCGGTTGTGCATCGACTACCGGGAGATAAATAAGGTCACCGTTAAGAACAAGTACCCCCTGCCAAGGATCGACGACCTTTTCGACCAACTACAGGGGGGGACGGTGTTTTCAAAGATCGACCTGCAGTCGGGCTATCATCAGCTCCGGGTTAAGGGGGAGGACATCCCCAAAACGGCTTTCCGAACCCGCTATGGCCACTACGAATTTACAGTAATGCCATTCGGGCTCACAAATGCCCCGGCGGTGTTCATGGATATGATGAATAGGGTATTCAAACCCTTCCTGGATTTATTCGTGGTGGTCTTCATCGACGATATCCTCATCTACTCTCGTACAGACGAGGAACATGAAGAACATCTGCGCACAGTCCTCCAGACCCTACGGGAACAGAAACTCTTCGCCAAACTCAAAAAGTGTGAGTTTTGGCTCCGTGAGGTCGGTTTCTTGGGGCACGTAATCTCGGCGGCTGGAGTCGCGGTGGATCCGAAGAAGATAGATTCGGTGACGGACTGGCCCCAACCGACGACGATGACGGAGGTTCGAAGCTTCCTGGGATTAGCCGGGTATTATCGGCGTTTCGTGGAGGGTTTCTCCACGATAGCCACCCCCTTAAACCGTTTGACTGGAAAGGGGGAAAAGTTCATCTGGACGGATAAATGTCAGAGGAGCTTCGAGGAGCTCAAGGATAGATTGACGCGAGCCCGATTCTCGCCCTGCCAGAACCAGGGGAGGATTATGAAGTGTTTTGCGATGCGTCGCGAAACGGACTGGGTGGAGTACTCATGCAACGGGGAAAGGTTATAGCCTATGCGTCAAGGCAGCTCAAGGAGTACGAGCGGAATTACCCCGTGCACGATTTGGAACTCGCAGCGGTGGTGTTTGTCCTCAAGCTTTGGAGACACTACCTGTATGGGGCGCACTGCAACGTGTACTCAGACCATAAGAGTCTTAAGTACCTTTTCACCCAAAAGGAGTTAAATTTGCGACAAAGACGGTGGCTCGAGCTACTGAAGGATTACGATTTAACGATCCACTATCACCCGGGAAAGGCAAACGTGGTGGCCGACGCCCTGAGTCGCAAGGGGCAGGCCGAGGAGGCAGGTGTAAGTGCCGTCACCCAGCAAGATAGTCTGATTGCGGAATTTTCGCGGTTGAGACTAGAAGTAGTACCGGCAGGTACAGTCGCACAACTTCTGACACTGGTGGTCAGACCTACTTTGCTGGACAGAATCCTCGAAGGGCAATCGACTGATGACCAACTCCAGCTGGTGCGAAGTAGAATAACCGCCGACCAGGAAGGTGATTTCACAGTAAACTCCGACGGCACGATACGATTTCGGGGACGAATCTGCGTGCCGGATCTACCGGAACTCAAAGAGGAAATCCTGCGGGAGGCGCATACTGCCCCATATGCAGCGCACCCCGGGGGAACGAAGATGTACAAGGACGTCAAACAGACCTTCTGGTGGCCCAAAATGAAGGGAGACGTGACTCGATTTGTGGCACACTGCCTGGTGTGCCAACAGGTGAAGGCCGAGCATCAGCGCCCGGCGGGAAAATTGCAACCTTTACCGGTGCCCGAGTGGAAGTGGGACATGATTACCATGGATTTTGTGACCGGATTCCCGAGATCGCCACAGGGACACGATGCAATATGGGTGATTGTGGACCGTTTGACGAAATCGGCCCACTTTCTGCCCATACACACGACGTGGACGCGGGAACGACTGGCACAAACTTACATCAACGAGATAGTAAGGTTGCATGGGGTACCGACATCTATCACGTCGGACAGGGACACGCGATTCGTGTCAAACTTTTGGCAAAGCCTGCAGCGGGCAATGGGAACCAAGTTGCACTTCAGTACGGCTTTTCACCCGCAGACCGATGGACAATCAGAGCGGGTGATACAAATTGTGGAGGACATGCTTCGAGCATGCGTATTGGACTTGGGCGAAGGGTGGGCACGGTGTTTGCCCCTAGTGGAATTTGCCTACAATAACAGTTACCAGGCCAGCATTCAGATGGCACCATACGAGGCCCTGTACGGGCGCCGCTGTCGGTCTCCAATATGCTGGGACGACTTGGGTGAGCGTAAGTTTCTGGGCCCAGATTTGGTGGAGGAGACCGAAGCAAAGGTGCGATTGATTAGGCAAAGGCTACTGACCGCCCAAAGCAGACAGAAAAGCTACGCGGACAACAGACGCCGAGACTTAGAGTTCATGGTGGGTGAGCATGTGCTACTCCGAGTTTCGCCCTCCAAGGGGAACCGACGTTTCGGCATAAAGGGAAAGTTAAGCCCAAGGTACGTGGGACCGTTCGAGATCCTAGAACGCGTAGGACCGGTGGCGTACCGGTTGGCCTTGCCGCCGAACCTCGAACGAGTCCACAACGTGTTCCATGTCTCAATGCTCCGGAAGTACCTAGCTGACCCCTCTCATGCCTTGGATGCCTCCACCATCAATTTACAAGAGGATTTGAGCGTCGAGGAGACGCCGGTGCGGATTTTGGCAAGAGAGGACAAGAAGTTGCGCAATCGAACTATCTCCTATGTAAAGGTCCAGTGGAGCAACCACGAAGAGCGCGAGGCGACATGGGAACTGGAATCGAAAATAAGGGAATGTTTTCCCGAATTGTTTAGTGAGGTTTGTACTTAAGTTTCGGGACGAAACTTTTTATAAAGTGTGAGTGGTGTAGTGATTCGGCCCTTAGGGGTACTTTTGACTCACATGTAAATTATTTAAGCCGTTAAGTGAAATAAAATTATTTAATTTTTAAAAGTCGGCCGGTGCGGGGTGCGGGTATTTTTTTGGCAAAGGGCCCGAAAAATGTAGACCGACGGTGCGATCGGATCGGGAATCCGATGTACGGATCTCCCGGAATGGGGTTTCTAAGATCGCGATGATTTTAGGCGCGCATCGGAATTCGTGTAAAATATCCGGCACGCTTTTTGAGGAATTTTGGACATTCCGTGTGATTAATTAATTAAGAAATTAATTAATCGGTGACGAGAAATTAAATTGGGAATTTATTTCCTATGATTAATTAATTAGGAAATTAATTAATCGGTGACTAGGATTTAAAAAGGTGGGGTTTATCTCGTGGGATTAGATATTTATTGTTAAGGGATAAATATCCGGATATTCGTGGGGTTTTTCCTTTTTACGTACGTATGAGATAAAAAGGAAAATAAAAGAGGAAATCAAATTAATAAGAGGATAATTAAATTCCGTTACCAGAAGGAAAACCCTAATTTAAAATACCGCCTTCTCAAACCCTCCTCTTTCGTGCGTACCGAAAACCAACGAAACCCTAGTTTGAAAAGAGAGAAAGGAACCGAGAGAAAAAGAAAAAGGCGAAACCCTAACCGGAGGAGAAAAGAAGGAAAGAAGGAGAAAGCGGAGAAACCCGATCGCCCCGATCGACTTGCCGGAGACCGGAGACCGGAGAACGAGACGCCATCATCTACGGGGGGCGGGTCCGGATCCCCAACGCCGCGAAGGGGCAAGATCGGTTCTTTGATCGAGGTTAGCGACCGCTAATTCTTTTTGTTAAGTTAATCGGGGATTTTTTCCGTGTTCTTGTAGGGTCGTTTAAGTGGTACCTCGATCGCGGATTTTCGTCGGGTTTTGATTCACGTTTTTATTCTCGTTCTCGATCGGGGGTGGTCGATTGTTTTTATCGAGTTTAATCGACGGTTTTAAATCGGTCTTTCGATCGAGTTTCCGATCGACGTTTTGGTTGTTCGTCGATCGTTGGTTTGGTCGTTAGGTTTACCGCGATTTTATTCGGGAATTTTTGGGGGTGTTTCATTGGAGCTTTGTGGCTTAACGAGAGGCCGCCGTCGCCGTTTTTAAACGGGGGGCCGCCGCCACCGTTACCATGGTCGCGGGGTCTTCGCCGGAGTCGCACGGGAGCGAAAACGGAGAAGAAATCGCGAAACGGTAGCGAAAACGACGAAGAAAACCGAAAAAAGGGGTTACTGTTCATGGCCCGTACGGTTTCTCGGCCCGCGGTCCACGGGCCGGGGCGTGCACCCGGTGCACGCCCCGCGGCGCGGGAGCCACAGACCAGGTGCACGCCTTGCCCGTGCACCGGCCCAGCCCGCAGGCGCGGTCCACGACCAGCCGTGCGCCCGGTGCTGGAGCAGCGACCCGAAACCGTGAGCCCGGTGCACGCTCGGGTCGTGCACCGGCTCGGCCCGTAGCGCGCGGTGCACGCTCCCTGCGTGCACCCGGCGCATGCCGCCGCCTCCACCGAGCTGTAAACCCGGTCCACGCTGCCCCTGTGCACCACCCGACAGCCCAAAGTTCGGTGGCCCCGTTTGGGTCCGTTTTTCCACCGTTTTGAGCGCCGTTTTCGCCGTTGGGATCATTATTTCCGTGGTTTCCTTGGCATGGCCACTTGGGATCTTCTTGGTCACTATTTTATTATGTTGGGCACCGCGCGGGGTTCCGGTTTTCGGCGAACCGGACGGTGTTGGACTTTTCCGTCAAAAAGAGTAAATTGGGTTTTTCGTTTTGGGATGTTAGTACACGTTTTGATTATAGTTTATCCTTGCGGACTTTCTTTAGGTCCAGGTGCGCAGCGGGAGTGTGCAAAAGACTCAGGTGTCCCGTTTCCTCCTCAACTAGGTGGGTACGGTTGCTATAAGTGCAACAAGTGCAGTAAGTGCATCTATCATCATTAAAATGCTCTCAATTTGTCTAACAAAGTAGATGGACAGTTTAACCTTTCGCATGAATGTATTTTATCTAACAACTGTTGCGGCTGCGGTCGCGGTGCTCATTACACGCCGATCTCGGCAAATCCGGTTTCGGATGCTGCACGTACACAGGCGGATTGGCCTCCGCATGGGTGTACTTTTCTGGAAAAGTGGTCTTTTTGACCCGTGTGCCTCACAAAGGAGTGGGAGCCGTGAGGACCTCTTCGCGCCAGCTGAAAATGACACACCAGCACCGTGAAGAGGTTAAAAGCATCAAAAGGTAATTGTGCACGAGGGGAGACTTCTGTCTCTCCGACAGGTACTCCGGGGTTGGTGCCCAACTTATTTATGTACAAAGTTTAGCGAAAGGTTCCGGTGTAATCGGTTTGCTCCTTATTCCTTTTTGATATTTAGACATCTACTTTGTTTGTCACTGACTTTACCCACTCCGTGACAGGTGTTACCAGGTGCGTTAGCCGGGATGGCGGTGAGACTGCGTCGCGAGGACCGTAGTCAGGATTCTTGGTTTTATCTTATTTTCCTTCATGCTTTACTTAGTTAATTTGCTTGTGGATTACATTAGTTGTGGACATGTATTAGTTAGCACTGTGGATGAGATGTACTTTTACGTTTTAGATACTTTTAGTGATGTTTTCATATGCGGCACGTTTTCATGAAAAACCAAATGATTTCGAAAATGTTTTCTCAAAACGAAGTGCCGTGTGGGCACGGGTTTTGCAACCGCTGGTTTTATCCTTTCCAAACGGTGACGCCGCTTTAATAACTTGCTTGAAAAAAATAAGGTGTCGAGTGGACACCGGTCTCTTAAAACAGTAGTTAAATTAATGTACTCTGATTGGTGATGTATATCTACTGTATGGTTGATGGTTGATGGATGATGTTGTAAATGAGACGCCGTGCATATACAAAGGAGACTCTGTCCGTTGGCAGAGAGAATTTGTGTATGTGGCGGTCTGGCACGCACCGGGGATGAGGTTTATGTCCATTTATTAAGAAAAAAAAATATACACGTAATTTTTCGCTTTGCTTGACTCAAAAACCCCCGGGGGCGTGACACCGGTTAACAATCTTTTTATGATGACATGGTGCACTTACTGCACTCGTTGCACTTATAGCAAGGGTACCCACCTGGTTGCGGGAAGATCGGAGCACCTGGATCTTTCGCACACTCCCGCTGCGCACCTGGACCTAAGAAAAGTCCGCAAGGGTAAAGTATAATCAAAACCATGCACTAACATCGCAAACGAAAGTCCGAATTTATCTACTCGACGAAAACCCAAGAAAACCGTCAAAACCCCGTCACCCGACGGTTCCCGCGCGGCCGCCACCGCCCGCCGGAGCGCCGCGCAGCCTCAAACCGCGCGGCGTGCCTCCGCGGGCGGCGCCCGCGCGGGTGCGGCCCGCGCGGGTGCAGCCCGTGCGGTGCTCGCGCGGCGCCCGCGGTCGCCGCCCGCGGGCGGCGTCCGCCCGCCCGCGGTGTCCGCCCGAGGGCGGCGTCCGCCCGCTCGCGGTGTCCGCCCGCGCGGTGCCCTAGCGGCACGGCGCGTCTCCGCCGCCCGCTCCGTGCCCTAATTTGCGTGGCGACGGCGGCGGCGGCAGAGACGACGGAGACAACCGAAGACCCAAACAAAAATATTAAAAGAAGATCCCGAAATACTACAATGAAGATTTACTCACCGGATTAATCGACGGGGGAGTCGTCCGATCGCGTTCTTTCCTCCGGTTCGTTGTTCGGGGTGATCGGACTCCTTTATTTCCTTCCTCTTCTTTCTTTCTTTCCTCCGGTTAGGGTTCCGCCTTTTCCTTTTCTTTTTCTCTAGCGTTCTCTCCGGCTAGGGTTTCTCTTTTTGCAAAAAGTGATATTTTCCCCCCCGTACGTATTATTAAATCCCTATTTTAATTTCTGTCACCGATTAATTAATTTCTTAATTAATTAATCATACGAAATAATCCAAAGTTCCCGAAAAGCGTGCCGGATATTTTACATGAATTCTGATGCGCGCTTAAGTCACCGCAATCTTAGAAACCCTATTCTGGGAGATCGGTTCATCGGATTTCCGATCCGATCGCACCGTCGGTCCTCATTTTTCGAGCCCTTTTACGAAAAAATACTCATGTAACGCACCGACCGACTTTCAGGAACTCGATAATTTTATTCCAATAAAAGAAATATTTAATTAACATGTGAGTCACAAATACAAGTAAAAGCCGAATCACTTGTCACGCCCCGAGGGTTTTCGATCAGCGGAAACGGTCCACAAAAGTACGAATTTAGCACGTAAATTAATTTTTTTTTTTTTTTGAAAAGTTCTCTCCCCCGGTGCGTGTCCAGACTCGCCGCATACACAGGGTCACTCTGCACACGGACAGAGTCTCCCCTGTATATGCACGGCGTCGCGGCTAGTACAGTGTTCACACGTAATCCACAGATTAATCACAACAGTTCAACATTCATACATACATACATGCATTAAAACTGAAGCATTCTCACGGCCGGTCAGTTTGAAAGGATAAAGTCCACAATTGTTAAAAGCGACGCCCACTCGGCGCCTAGATTTTAAAAACCAGTTTCGAAAATAACATAAAACCACAGGGTTTTGAAAATAGTGCCCACACGACACTTAGGTTTTGAAATCCTTTTTCGAAATCCATAAATCCACCAGGTTTTGAAAACAGTGCCCACACGACACTTAGGTTTTGAAAACGGTTTTCACAATTCTTTTGGGTTTGTTTTCTCTTTTTCTTCTCGAAAAACGGCCAACAGAGAGAGGAAATAAAGTTTACTAAATAAGCAGAAGTTTGCCGACATCCATACCGACCCCACGAGGGTATCGAGAACCACACATAAGACTACAGTAATAAATGGAAAGCGGAAAAGAAAAGAGGAAGTACAATACGGGGTTTCCAAAGACCCAAAACTCCAGTCTCGGCCTCACCGTCGCCTAACTCACCCCCCGGAAGGACCGTGTCACAAAGTGGGAAGTCAGCAACAATATAAAAGTAATAAGGAAAGCAGGAAAAAGAAGTGCGCCCAACCGTAAACTATCCGGAGCAACCACTCCCCCAACACGGGGACAAGACCTCGCACACCTGCATAACCTAATCCGGGCACCTACCCCGGCATCCCAACCGAGCACCTACCTCGGTGGACCACGTCAGGCACCTACCCCGACGGGTCGCACCGCTCATACCTCGGCGCCTCAAACTCCCCACCTGCGGGAGCCCCCACTACGTCACCTCGTGGGTTTACACGGGTCATGGACCACTTTTTCGGAAAAGCGCACCCTTTGCGGTGGCCAAACCGCGGGTGCGCGTGCTGCAGCCTCGAGCCAAGTAACCAACAATAACAGTATACCAGACAGTAGGGACCATAAAGACTACCAGATTAGCATCATCAAACACTTTGCAGATTAATTTAAATTAACTTAAATCAAAATAACTTGAATCAATTAACTCGATGTACAACTGTCGGGAACCCGACGCTGGGTCCCAAAATAAAACCCACCTGCGACGTGCGATGACCAACGCTCAACACCTCCGCGTCCCGGTGCGCTCCCCGAATCTGCAAAGTCCCCCGGGACGAGTCAGTACCCACCATGCGTAAATCAAGAGCAGTAAGAAGACTAAGAAGACTGTCCAGTTTCCGTGGCGGGACGGGACCCTCGGGCCCACCGACGGAAGAAGTGGCGACGGCCTGGCCGGAACCGGTGGTGGTGGTGGTCCCCCGCCCAAGCTACCGCGCTGCGCGCTGCGCGTAGGGCACCCGCGCGGCGCCCGGCCTGCATGCACGGGCGGCGCCCCGCGCGGTGCCCGGGCCCGGGCGCCGCGCGGCGCCCAGCCCGCACGCGCGGGCGGCGCCCCGCGCGGAGCCCAGACCCGCCCGGCGCCCCGCCCGGACGCGCGGGCTGCGCCCCGCCCGCACGTGCAGGCGGCGCCTCGCGCACGTGCGGGCCGCCTCGCGCGGCCCCCAGGGCCGCGCGCACGGGCGGCGCCCCGCGCACGTGCGTCGCTTCGCGGCGGCGGCGTGCGGCCGACCGAGGTGCCGCGCCTCCTTCTTGCGACGATCCGACGGAACCCCCCCCCCCCCCCCGAAAAAACAAAATAAATTGTTAAATAAAGCTCACCGATCCGACGATGGAGAAGAAGGAAGGGTTTTTGGGAAAAGGGTTCCGCTTCCTCGTTCCGGTGTGACCTACGTACAGGGCAAGAAGGGTGAAAAATAATGCCCTAAACCCAAACGCGACTTAAAAGAAAAAGGGATTGGGCGACAAGAGCAGTGGGAGTAACCCAAACCTCAAACAGAGGCTAGGTCGATCGGTTGCGAACCTGGGTCCGGTCTGCCTCAAAAATCGCGTTAGTCGCCTGAACAGCCCACAAGCTTCCGGAATTTATTCTGGGAGATTCCGCGGTCGGAAAATCAATCCGATCGCCCCGCCGCGCTCCGTTTTGCGAGCTTTATCGCCCAAAAATATCCACGAGCCCCGACGGTCTGCCCAGAAAAAGGGAAAAATAAGCCACGCTCTGGACCCCCTTAAGCGAAAAGCGGTGCAAAATAAAAACAAAATAAGAATCCAAAGTATTTCTAAACCAGCGGCTACTACACCACTCACCTCTTAAAAACGAGTTTCATCCTCGAAACTCAATCCTGGGTTGCTGTGAAAAGGTCGGGGTAGCATTCCCTCATTTTTGACTCTAGCTCCCACGTCGCTTCCCGTTCCTCATGGTTGCTCCAGAGCACCTTCACGTAGGGGATGGCTCGGTTTCGCAGCGTTTTACTCTCCCTTGCTAGGATTCGCACTGGGGTTTCCTCAAAGCTTAGATCCTCCTTCAATTCGAGTGTAGAGACGTCTAGAACATGTGATGGGTCGGAAAGGTATTTTCTGAGCATCGAGACGTGGAACACGTCGTGAACTCGGTCGAGGTTAGGTGGTAGGGCAAGGCGGTAAGCCACCGGGCCGATGCGCTCCAGGATCTCGAATGGCCCCACAAACCGTGGGCTCAGCTTACCTTTCAGTACGAAATGCTTGATCCCCTTGGTAGGCGAGACACGCAAGAGCACGTGTGTGATGACCTGGATCTCCGCAGAGCTGTTGCGGTGCTTTGAGGTGGCTACTGGAGGCCTACGCGGTGTGCGGGAGGTATTTGGGGCTTTTACAGGGTGACCGGCAGCTTCTGGAGGCCTACGGGGCATGTCGGCGGTGTTCGGGCGCCAATTTGGACACGAGTGTTGGACTCCGGGCTTCAAATGGATCACGTGGGTGATCGGGGGACCCCATCGGTTGTTTAGAGGTGTTTGCGCGCAAAACGGATATTAAGAATGGGCTCTGCGCGAAATTTGGACCAAGAATACTTTTCCGGGGGCTTTCGGCAATTTTTAGAGTGAGAATTTGGCGAAACGGACGTCAAAATCGGATTCAGCGAGCGAAAACGCTTCAGACGGAGTATTTACTTGCATTTTTGGGCTTCGGGTTACTGTTCATGCCGGAACAGTAACTCCGGCGATCGCCGGCGGCGGCCGGCAGCGGCGGGCGGCGGCGGAGGGCGCTCTGGCAGGCGGCGCGCGGCCGCGGGCAGCCGCTGAGGGCGCGGGCAGGCGCGGCGGGGGGCGCGGGTAGGCGGCCGGTCCACGCGGCGGGCGTGCACCGAGGCGGTGCCACGTGGCACGAGGCGGTTGGATGGCTCACAGCACTTGGTTCACGGAATACTCTGGATGGCTCATGGTCTACGGTGCACCGGTAGCGGACACGTGGCAGTCTCCCATTCGTTCGGTCCACAGAGGCTCGTGCACCGGGTGCACAGAACAGTGGAGGGACACGTGGCGCTTCCCCATTGGACGGTCAACTGTGCGGGCAGGGCAGCAGAAGCGACCGGGCGCGCGGGCAGAGATGGTCGGGACACGTGTCGAAGACCCATTGGCTGTTTTGGCTGTTCCGTGTTCGGCAGGACACAATGGTAATTATTGGAATTGTTTTTAGGGGTTTTCTTCATTTTTCCATCCGAGGCTCATTCAAGGCTCATTTTCTCCATCATAGAGGCCTCATCTTCTCAAGGAGTGAGAAGATGAAATCTTCATCAAGAAGAGAGGAAGCATCCTGTGAAGTTTGGGGAATTTAGGAGGCTCGGATTTCGAGATTTGGATTTTTCGGCGCGGCGCGACGTTGCATTCCTGGATTCTTCTTCGGCGCAGCGACAGTGTTTTAGCTCCCCCGAGCTAACCAGGCAGTATTTTTCAGCGATTCTTGCGCCATCGTCTTCGTAACAGGTAGGGCTACATTTCTTATTTCTACTGATTTTTTCCCCATTCCGAGGTTTTCATGGGTTTTTCGGATCATCTTGTGACCCCATTTTCTGGGTGGAGTTTTGGACAGCGCCGGATTGTTTTGGTGATATCTCTGCAACCGGACATCGGATTGAGGCGATTCAAAAGGGGATTTGCATCTACGCATCACAAGGAATCTCTCTAAATTTTTGTGGAATTTCGTGGAATTTCCCTGAAGGTGAGAACCCCTTTTACAGAACCTTGTAGCACAGTTTTTGGGTGAAAATATTGTTCGAGGTGGTCCTCTTGTCGATTTTGGTTCTCAGCATAGAAAAATCGTGGGAAAACGTGCAGGTACTCGTTTCGACCGGTTCGTCGCGTAGATCGCAGTGGTATTTTTCTGGGAATTTTGTGGGCACGTTTCGCAGGTGAAAATGGCTGAACTGTAAATCTGGTTTTGGGGACAGATTTTGGGATTAACTTGGATAGTAATTATGTGTGTATCCTTTGGGATTTTTTGGCACAGTGTTGCGGGGACTGTTGAGGATCGGGCGCGGACTTCGCTGTCAGGACTTGGATTTAGCGCTCGAGGTGGGTACCGTTATTTAACCTCCTACTTGTGATGTCCCCACTAGGCCTATTTGAGTGCTAATATGTTATATGGCTGAATGAACCGGTAAAATGAACATGGCATGCATAATTTGGGAATTGGGCTTATAACTAGAGTTTGTGACTTCAAAAGGACTAAGTGCTGATTAATGGTTAATTCTTGTAATTAATATGTCGCTTAAAACCATGGGAAGGGCTTTGTTAAATGGATATGTGGCATATGCATGATGGGACCTCTTTTACATATACCTAAGCTATTTTGGGGCAACTTGTAAAATGGAAGGCTATTTAAACGGCATATCTCTACTTTGTGAGAACTAGAACACTTGAATCATGTTTAATAATGATAAAGGACTTTGCATGCGTGTATGGACACTTAGTTAGGCCACCTCTTTCTGCTACACTATCATGATGGCATTGACTTAGGAGAAACCATGCTTTTCTCTTCTTTTGTCTATATTTGGGGGATAGTGCGCTCGGGTTCGAGCAGGGGCTGGGATAGTGTAGTCAGACGGTTGTGGGTTTTGGGACAGGCAGGCTGTGAGGCAGGGCATTGCGGCAACCGCGGATCTTTGGCGGTTGACCGGACAGTGGTCATTGCATCAGATTGGGATAGAGGCTTTGGGCTTTCTTTTAGTGGATGGGTTTTCCCACTTTGATCAGAGTCATGATCCAGTCCTGCTGATTTGGTACTTGTTACCCAGGCATTATACTCGTGTGGGTCGCTCCCCTCGAGTGCCACTCCGGAGTGTGCGTTTTACAGGCTTCGAGTCCTTGAGACTCCCTTTTCCCCTATCGGTGTTATGCGTTGGCCAGCATACCCGATTTGGCAGGCAGGCAGGCAGGCAGCAGGCAGTACCAGTGCTTACTGGTGTATCGATTGGGTCTAGGCAGGCAGGCATTTACATTCTGATGCATACATATAGCTATACTATCAGTTAGCTCATTAGAGGCATGTAGTGGTAGCTCTATTCATCATCGGCAGTTTTATTTACAGCTTACCACCCTTCTTTCTTTTTGCCTCTTGTAGACCTAGTGGGCACATTTGAGTTGAGGTTTACCCACTAGGGGAGGCTACTGTTTACAGTAGTTCTCACCCCCATTCTTCTTTCTCTTTTTCTTCCCCTTGTTTTGCAGTGTCTTCTGCGGGTGCTGCTGGGTTTTCAGCGACGGGTCGAGGAGAGAGGACGGCTGAGTAGATAGACTTCGAGGCAGGTTGAGCGTGTTAGCTGGACTGTTGGTGTACCCGTGTTTCCTCAGACGGTTGTACTTTTACTTTGGGACTGGCTTTTGCCAGCAGGTTGTATTTATTTTGGTGAGCTGGGAGAGACAGATGTATCATTTATACAGATGTATTGTATTTTATTTCCAGCTTCAGTCTGAGATGTATTAGTTTTAGTTCAGCTCTGTTTTTATTGCTCTTTTATTATATCTCTTATATATCTGAGCAGGTTTGGCGCTTCGTGTACGCGGGAAATACCGTGTGCACGGCGGATCTGTAGACGGGCCCGGGTTCTGGTTTACACCCGGGGCGTGACAGATTAAGTTGGTATCAGAGCTTAGGGATAGGTCAGTTGGGACTTAGGAAACCCTAGGCTTTTGGCGGACCCTAGGATGTTAGGGCGTGAGAGACGTGACTTTTGGCGAAAGTCGGTGATTTGGTTTTGACTCTTCCAGTGAGTGAAGAGGGATCGGCATACCCTATTTTTGTGGGACAGTTATGTTGGCTGCAGACAACATAACGTTACAAAAATAGGGGGATGCCTTTGACTTTCGCTAGATTGGGTCGAGTGTTTGGGGTGTGCTGATTTGCGGTTTTGTCGTGGTGAGCGGTGTCTCCCCGACGTTGGGGCTCTGACCCGAGTGCACCTTGGTGCGGCAGTTGGGCCTGAGCTGGTTGTTTCGGGCCGGATACCCAGATTGGAGTCTGGGGGCTCTCGGACCCGAAGGGTAGGAGTGTTGGAGGCAGATCAGCGGAGCAGCGCGGTGACACAGTTGTCGGATCAGCACAGTGGTGCAGCTGTCGAGCAGCGCGGTGACACAGTTGTCGGATCAGCACAGTGGTGCAGCTGTCGGAGCAGCGCGGTGACACAGTTGTCGGATCAGCACAGTGGTGCAGTTGTCGGAGCATTGACACAGTTGTCGGAGCAGCGCGGTGACACAGTTGTCGGATCAGTGCAGTGGCACAGTTGTCGGACTAGTGAGTAGCCCCTCCGTGCCGACGTTTAGTGCTGGGGCACCGAGGAAGGGTGGACAGTTGACAGCAGGGAAAACTGTGGGATTGCATTGAAAGAGTGAGCCAGTTTGGCGGATGAGTTGCCCCGATTTGTGGGATTGTGTATGGAGCCTTTGGTGGCAGGGTCTTGTTCGGTGGGGGATTGAGAGTTCTAGGGACGCCTCATTGGAGTAGGCGCCGGGTATGGAGCGTGGCATTACAGTTCCTTTGGATTGGGACCTGCCGCCTGAGGCGAGTTCTGATTGAGGCGCTTGGCGCCGGGTGTTGGAGGACAGGTCAGTCGGATGAGGCATTCCTGATTTCTTTTTCTGGATAGTGGATTTTGAGACCGTCAGAGCACATAGATTCCAGCGGCCAGTGTGGCGGTAGGTTTGAATTGTTCCAGGCTCTTGGGTTCGTATCTTTCGATACGAGAGGCTTTCCCTTCTTGGTGGGTAGTGTTTGGCTTCATTGTTTTGGGTTAGGGGTAGGACGGTTACCTGGTGTTCGGGAGGTCGTGTCCCCTATCTTTTGCACCTGGGGGGAGTGTCGTGGGTCCTGCCCGGTGCGGTTGAGTCCTTGGTTGTACCTGTAGGCCTGATGGTCTTGACCTAGTTGTGGGCTTGGTTTGGTACTTAGGACGGTTAGGCTGGCTCGGTTTTCTTTTTCTTTTCGCGGCAGCTGATTATGCTGCGAGGACGGTTTTCGTGGGAGCCAGGCCTGGAGGTGTTGGTGTACTTGGTTTGCGTGAGAGTATCTTCGCCTCTTTGGTTTTGACCTTGTGAGCGAGGCGGATGTCTCGTAGTGGGTGAGTAGCCTTTTGGCTGGTGTGTTTGAGGGATCTGCGGCGGCACCGGACTTGGTGATACCCTTTTTGGTCGTGAGTTCCTAGTTGTTCTCCTATCGGAGTTGTTTGGCATGACACCAGTTTGGGAGTTGAGGACCCAACTCCAGGATTTGATGTGTTGGATTTGTGTCTGGCCAAGTGTGGCACCTTTGGGGGCACCGGTGCTATTCGAGTTGTGGAAGGTTGGTTCACTTCGGCTTTGTGAGAACCCGTAAGAATTTGATGAAGTGATCATCGGGAGCTAGCACCCTTCGGTCAAGCTTGGAGGATTTGAGTTACCAGCTACAAGGGTATTGGATCTTCGCGAAGATGGATGGGCGATCTGGTTCTCTCGACTGCACCTGGTTGAGTGTTGATTGCTTCTACATCCCGACGGTTTTGGATTAGAGATCTGAGGTTCTGTGTCACGCCCCGGGGGTTCTAACGCGCGGAAGATGGAGCCACCTGTGCCCCTAAATTAACATGCCTATTTATTTTATTTTTTTTTTGAAAACAAGTCCGCCCCGGCGCGTGCACAGACCCGCCACATATACAAATTCACTCTGCAAACGGGCAGAGTCTCCTTTGTATATGCACGGCGTCCTGATTACAAAGATCACATAAACATGCCTTTAACCACACTAGATCGATTGCCAATCACATACCACCATTTTCAACAACATACAATCAGTTTCCACAGTAATAAAGTGGCCGACTATTTTTGAAAGGATAAAACCACAGGGTTTTGAAAGCGATGCCCACCCGACATCAGGTTTTATAAAACTAGTTTCGAAATCACATAAATTCCCAGAATTTGAAATCGGTGCCCACACGGCACCCATATTTTTTTAAAACAGTTTTCACAACAGTTTTCTTGTTCCTCATTTGTAGTTTGAAAGCGGCCAAGCCAAAAAGTGAGAACAAAACACACATCCAAAAGGGTTGTCGAATAGCCCAACATCCACATCGATCCCACGGGGGTATCGCGATCCACAACTAGCTACAATGCGTAATGAAATGAACAAGGAAGGTAAAGCAAACCGTATCTGTGGCCCCACAGGGGCCAGAAGATCGCTCACGCGGCCTCACCAACGACCTAGCGCTCGGCCCTGGACGGACTGGGCGAACCTGTCACGGAGTGGGGAGTCAGTGACCAGAAATAATAATAAAAGCAATAAAGGCTAAAGTAAGGCAAACCCTGATAAGAACCAGAGCAGTCAACAATGAAGCACCCTGTGCAACCCACACAACGCAGAACCCCGTGCAACGATACCCTGCAGAACCTTGTGCAACCAAAACCGGGCACCTCCCCCGGCAACCCCACCGAGCACCTACCTCGGAACCCTTGCCGAGCACCTGCCTCGGCCGCCGAGCACCCGCCTCGGCATCACCGCTCACACCCCCCACCCACGGGGGCCCCCATTCCTAACGTCACCATCACGTGGGGTACACGGGTCAACGTACCACTTTTCCGGAAAAGCACACCCTCGCGGTGGCCAAACCGCCGGTGTGCGTGTAGCAAAACAAGAGCCTCGACCGAGCACCAACCTCGGTTAATCGAACCGAGCACCAACCTCGGTAAACCCGACCGAGCACCTGCCTCAGCCGTCTCCCAGATCATGGTGTGTCGTCGAGCACAGCGACCCTTAGTCGCCATCGACGTGGTGATAATAAAACGTAAGCACAAGCGGGGGTTAGCAATATTTTAATGTGTTAAACCTTTGCTCTTACCAATTGTCCTCGCTTCCCGACTCAATAACTGTCGGGAAAGGAACCCACCTTTCGCCGTCCCACTGGTCACAATGATCACCGTCCTCGTCGCCCATACACTCCAAACAACCCTACAATTGTTCGGAGAGGCGAACCGCCCATCCAGTCTCCCGCCGCGACGATCATTAAACCCGGAGGTCCATGTCACCCCTTACAAGATATAAATAGCAAGAACGGGAACATACATAAAGACGTGCTAAGGGGTACCCACCTCGTGTGTGTCGCCCTGTGCTCGACTCGTCCGTGCCCGTGCACCTGTCGCTAACAACGTCCCGCACTCCTGTAGGAACAAGGCAAGTCAAGACTAAAAGGTCGAACACCGACACTGACCCTAGGCCGAAAAGAATGACCGCCGCGAACCCCGGCTCCGCGCGGCGGAGCTCCCTGCACGGCACCGGCCCGTGCGGCGGACGCTCGGCCTGCGGTCAGTCTCCTCCCCGCGCGGCCCCGACCCAATGCGGTGTCTCGACGGCGCGCTCGCTGCGCGGCGTGCGGCCTGCAGGCGGCCCGCCGCGCGGCACCAGCCCGCGCGACGCCCTCCTGCGGGCTGCGCCCGCGCGGCGCCCTCCTGCAGGCGGCCCGCGCGGCACCAGCCCGCGCGGTGCCAGCCTGCGGGCGGCGCCCGCACGGGCGCGCCTGCCGCGCGGCGCCCCACCTGCAGGCGGCCCGCGCGGCACCTGCCCGCGTGGTGCCAGCCTGCGAGCAGCGCCCGCGCGGCGCGCCTGCCGCGCGGCGCCCCGACTGCAGGCGGCCGCGCGGCGCCGCCGCCTGCAGGCGGCCCGCGCGGCGCCCCGCCTGCAGGCGGCCCGCGCGGCGCCTGCCCGCGCGGTGCCAGCCTGCGGGCGGCGCCCGCGCGGTGCCCCGCCAGCAGGCGGCCCGCGCGGCACTTGCCCGCGCGGTGCCAGCCTGCGGGCGGCGCCCGCGCGGCGCGCCTGCCGCGCGGTGCCAGCCTGCGGGCAGCGCCCGCGCGGCGCGCCTACCTCGCGGCGCCCCGACTGCAGGCGGCCCACGCGGCGTGGCGGCGGCGGCGGCGGCGGCTTGCCCCCTCCTCGCAGCGATGGCTCTCGAAAACCCACCCAACTCAAAGCCAAAAGCAACGGAAAACCAAACGCAATCAAGAACTCACCTTGATTCGCCGATAGAGGAGAAGGAGAAGGGGATCTTCCTCCCGTTACTCGGCCGGTCCCGCTAGCGAGAAGGTCCTGCTCAACCACCCAAATCACTACCGCTCCTTTTAGTACCGTGAAGGGAGAGGAACGGGGATCTCGTTTTCCACCTTCTTTTCCCCTCGGCCGTCTCCTCCTTGTCATAAGCTACGAGAGGAAAAGCAAAAGGAGGCGGAACAAAAGAAAACCCTAAGTCCCAAGTGCCCCAGCCCATCAGGTTAAATTCACCTCAAAAGTCGTGCGGATCGCCAGCACAGATCCCGAAGCGCGTACGGAGGGTTCAAACTTCGAAAATTAATTCTGGATGAACCGGGAGTCGGAAACTGAAACCGATCGCGTCCGCGCGCGCTCCGTTTCGCGAGCTCTACCACCTAAAAAAGTCCCCGAGCCCCGACGAACTATCCGGAAAACACCAAAAATTAGTCCCTCGGTCGGACATCATAAGAAAAGGGGTAACGGGAAAAGTCATAGAAAGGCCAGGTCTTACACCACTCACCGCTAAAAATAAGTTTCGTCCTCGAAACTTAACCCTCACCTGCGACGAAGAGGTCCGGGTAGCACTCCCTCATCTTTGACTCTAGTTCCCAAGTTGCCTCACGCTCTTCTTGATTGCTCCAAAACACCTTCACGTAGGGAATTGTCCGACTTCACAGCTTTTTGTCCTCTCGTGCTAGGATCCGCACCGACACTTCCTCGAAGCTCAGGTCCTCTTTAAGCTCAATTGCAGAGACGTCGAGCACTCGCGATGGATCAGGGAGATACTTCCGGAGCATGGACACGTGGAACACGTCATGAACTCGGTCGAGTCTCGGCGGTAGGGCGAGGCGGTAGGCCACCGGGCCGATGCGCTCCAAAATCTCGAACGGTCCCACATACCGTGGGCTCAGCTTGCCCCTCAACCCAAACCGCTTCGCCCCCTTTGACGGTGAAACCCACAACAGTACGTGCTCTCCCACCTGAAATTCCAAATTGCGGCGTCTCCGGTCTGCGTAGCTCTTTTGCCGGCTCTGAGCGGTCGCCAACCTCTGTCTGATGAGGCGTACCCTTTTCTTCTGTTTCCTCTACCAGGTTCGGTCCCAAGAGCTTTCGCTCCCCCAGGTCATCCCAGCAAATTGGGGATCTACAGCATCTGCTGTACACTGCCTCGTACGGCGCCATCCGGATGCTCGCCTGATAGCTATTGTTGTAGGCGAACTCCACAAGGGGTAGGTAGCGCGACCATCCGTCTCCCAAATCCAGCACGCAAGCTCGGAGCATGTCCCCGAGGATCTGAATCACCCGCTCGGATTGTCCATCTGTCTGGGGGTGAAAGGTTGAGCTGAAGTGAAGCTTGGTCCCCAAGGCTCGTTGTAGACTCTGCCAAAAGTTTGAAATGAACCTTGTGTCTCTGTCTGAAATAATCGAAGCTGGTATTCCGTGTAGCCTTAAAATCTCGCCGATGTAAACTTGAGCCAAACGATCGCGCGTCCAGGTCGTGTGGATGGGTAAGAAGTGAGCTGACTTTATTAGCCGATCCCCGATGACCCAGATAGCATCGTGTCCCTGCTGCGAACGTGGAAATCCGGTGACAGAGTTCATCGTGATTTGCTCCCATTTCCATTCGGGCACAGGTAGTGGTTGCAGTTTCCCCGCCGGTCGCTGGTGCTCGGCTTTACTGGTTAATCATCCAAACAACGAGCAGTGAACTGTGTTACATCCCCCCTCGGTTTAGTCCACCAAAGATTCTGCTTGAGGTCCTTGTACATCTTCGTGTCACCTGGACGCGCCGCATAGGGAGCGCAGTGTGCCTCTGTGTCACGCCCCCGGGGGTTTTTGAGTCAATTGAAGCGGAAAGACGTGTCTATTTTTTTTTTTTTTTCTTTTAATAAGGTAACATAGACCTTCAACCCCGGTGCGTGCCAGACCGCCACATACACAAATTCACTCTGTCCACGGACAGAGTCTCCTTTGTATATGCACGGCGTCTCATTTACACATATCATTCAATCACAAATATCATACATCAATCACCAACCAACAACCATACAGTAGACATACACCAAGTTCAGAGTTAAATCATTTAACTAAAGCATGTCATTTAAGCGGCGTCAATATTTGGAAAGGATAAAACCCAGAGTTGTAAAACCTGTGCCCACACGGCACTTCCTTTTGAGAAAACATTTTCGCAACCCTTTATCTTATCATGAAAACATGCCGCGGATGAAAACATAAGAAAACGCACTACTAGTAATATGAAACATAAAGGGTCACCTCATCCACAGTGCTAGCTAATACATGTCCACAAATAAAGTAATCCACAGGCAACTAGAAATAGCATAAAGAGGAAATGAGTCATAAATACGATAACCAAGAGTCCGACTACGACCCTCACGACGCAGTCCCACCGCCATCCCGGCTAACGCACCTAGGAATACCTGTCACGGAGTGGGTAAAGTCAGTGACAAACAAAGTAGATGTGTAACAATATCAAGGGGGAAATCATACGAACACACCGAATACACCATAACCTTTCGTTAGACACCTGCACATTAATTTAATTTAACCTGGGCACCAATCCCCAGATCACCTGTCGGGGAGACGGAAATCTCCCCTCGTGCACAAACACCTACTTTGATGCTCTTACCCCTTTCGCGGTGCTGGTGCAACACCTCAGCTGGCGCGAAGAGGTCCCCGCTTGCACCGTTACCTTTGCGGGGCACACGGGTCATAAAGACCACTCTTCCGGAAAAGTACACCCATGCGGAGGCCAATCCGCCTGTGTACGTGCAGCATCCGAAACCGGATTGCCAAGATTGGCGTGTAGTGGGCACCGCGACCGCAGCCGCACAATTATTAGATAAACAACATTAATCGAAAGGTTAAACTATCCATCTACTTTGTTAGGTAAATTAACGAGTACTTTTAATGACGATAGATGCACTTACAGCACCGGTTGCACTCATCGCAACCGTACCCACCTTGTTGGAGAGCAAACGGAACACCCATATCCTTCGCGCTCCCCCGCTGCGCACCTGGACCTAAGAAAAGTCCGCACGGACAATAATAGTCACAAACGTGTACTAACATCCCAAAACAAAAGACCCAATTTACCCCTTTTTGACGGAAAAGTCCAACACCGTCCGGTTTGCCGAAACCGGAACCCAAAACCGCTAACGGAATCTAACAAAACCCAATCTCTCAGCTAGTCGCCAACTCGGGGCGTCAACGGTCCAGCCGAGAAGCCCCGACGACGAAAACGATGAGAGAAAGACCCGACGGCGCGCCCCCGACAATTTTGTCGAGGCGCGGAGTGTCGGCGAAATCGGCACCCAACATTATAATAAAATAATGACCAAGTAGGTCCCAAGTGGCCATGACATGAAAGCCACTGAAATAACGATCCCAACGGCGAAAACCGCGCTCAAAACGGTGGAAAAACGGACCCAAACGGAGCCAAACGGACTTTGGGCTGTCGGGTGGTGCACGGCTGAGGCGTGGACCGGGTCTACCGCTCGGTGGAGGCGGCGGCATGCGCCGGGTGCACGCAGGAAGCGTGCACCGCGCTTCTCGGGCCGGGCCGGTGCACGATCCGAGCGTGCACCGGGCTCACGGCCGCAGGGGCCTGCGGCGCGAACCGGGTGCACGCTGCGGCGTGCACCGCCCCTAGGCGGGCCGGGCCGGCGCACGGATTTCGTGCGCCGGGTCTGCGGCTTCTGCGCCACGGGGCGTGCACCGGGTGCACGCCCCGGCCCGTGGACCGCGGGCCTAGAATGAATAGTAAACCCTATTCTTTTTTCCGTTTTCGCTCCCGTTCGCGATTTCTTCTCCGTTTTCGCCCCCGTGGGATCCCGGCGACGACCCCGCGAACATGATAACGACAGCGGCGGCCTCCCGTCTAACAACGGCGGCGGCGGCCTCCCGTTAACCCTCTATGTTCCGACGAAGTCGCCCCAAAAATTCCCGAAAAATTCCCGAAAAATTCTCGGAAAATTCCCGGTAATTCCCGGCAATTCTAACGGCTAAACCGTCGATCGACGAACACCCAAAACGTCGATCGGAAGTTCGATAACAAGATACCCGTTAAAAATCATCAACTAATATCCGATAAAAAAATCCTCGATCACACCCGATCAAGAACGAGGATAAAATATGGATCAAAACCCGACGAAAATCCGCGAACGATATTCCGGTTAAAATAATCTAACAAGAACACGGAAAACCCCCGATTTGTTTATCAAACGAAACGATGATAACTCACCTTAAATTTATCGGAATAAAAGATCCGATCTTGTTTCTCGCGGCGTCGGAAATCCGGATCCGCTCCCCGTAGACGATGGCGTCTCGTTCTCCGATCTCCGGCACGTGAATCGGGGCGATCGGGTTCCTCCGCTTCCCCCTTCTTTTCCTCTTTTCTCCTCCGGTTAGGGGTTCCGCCTCTTTTCTTTTTCTCTCCTCACCGGTTGGGGTTTTCGGTACGCTCGAAAGGGGCGATTTGAGAGACGGTATTTCACAATTAGGGTTTCGTTGGTAACGGGGAATAAATAATCTGTTATTTATTTATCCCCTTTTTATCTAATTTCACACATACGCACCGTCAAAATCCCTTTCGGGTATTTTGACTCCGATTAATTAATTTCCCAATTAATTAATCCTTACCGTCCTCAATTAATTAATTTTCCAATTAATTAATCCTTACCGTCGGTCCTAATATTTGATTATTTGATTTCTTTATCTTACGTGCGTAGGTGAACCCGAATTTCCCCGTTTCTATCTCTCACATAAATATCCGACTGACGGGATATTTATTCACCTTTAAATCTGACCACCGGTTATTTAATTACTTCAAATCCTGACCACCGATTATTTAACCACCTTTATTAAATAATCATGGGAAATCAATTCCCAATTGGATTCAAATTACCGGATATTTAAATCTTAATTTTAAATCCTGGTCACCGATTATTTAATCACCTTTATTAAATAATCCCGGGGAAAACAAATCCCCGATTTAAATATCCGGATTTTATCTCTTATCCAACCCACGAGATAAAATCCCACCAATTTAAATCCCTTAATTAAATATCCGAATTCTATCCCTTATCCTATCCACGAGATAAAATCCCACCAATTTAAATCCCTTAATTAATTCGTACGTAGGAGGATTTAAATTTCCGTTACCGGATAATTAATTAATTAATTAATTAATTAATTATCCCTCCGAGATAACCCACCTTATCCCTAGGGTGCAAGATATTTTGCACGGTTACCGATGCGTGACTAATTACCGCATCGCTAAAGATCCCGTTCCGGGAGATCCCGATATCGGATTTCGAATCCGATCGCACCGTCGGTCATCGTTTTTCGCGCTCTATCGCAGAAAAATACACCCACCTTGTCCCGGCCGACTTAAGAAAATTAAATAAATTTTATTCCGCTTAAGGCCTAAGCGATTAATGTGAGTTCGAAAATACCCCAAAGGGTCGGGTCACTACACTCTGACAATATCTCTTCCTTCAACTCTGGCAGCTCGGGAACGTAATTCCGCCCTCGAAAATGTATCGTGCCGTTCGCACTCGCCGAAAAGTCGCTCACGTGGTCAGGGGGGATTTGTCTCGAACAAGCTGTATCTGTGCGCCTGTCCTCAGGCCTCTCAGGATTTTTTTTCTAATAGGGTTGGCTTGACCATCAAGGATAAGAGTCGCGCGACCGTACCGGCCCTGCTGAGTAATCGCGCTTATCGATTCCTCCTCGATTTGACCCTCCCCGCTCAAGACATCCGCTCACATTCCTGCGATCCTCGTTGCTGACACCATGTGCCCCAAAAAGCCCGCTTAGAGAAGTCAGAACTCACATTTCTTAGACTTAGCAAATAGCTTCTGGTCCCTGAGATTCTAGAAAGTAACCCGCAAGTGCTTCTCTCAGTTGGTTGAAGAGGTCACCAGTCCTGGGCTTGTCCTTCATTGTATCCTTGTTCATCTTCCTGTAGTTGATATGCCGGCGTAAGATTCTATCCTTCTTTCGCACGAAGAGGACGGGTGCGCCCCAAGGCGACACCCTCGGCTTGATGAACTCCTTGTCTAGAAGGTCTCTTAGTTGTGCCTGGTAGAAGCTCGAAAGAGAGGATGACCTCACGCAATGCTTCGAGGCACCCGAGTCATACCTCCCAACCCGCACCGAAGAGCCCCTAAAAGCCCAATACAACCAACCCGACAACAAGGGAAAGATCACACTAACACCCTCACAAGGCTTCGAGAGGTGTTAGATAAGCAGGCTGGGTTACTAACTACCAGTAACCCTCCCCCGAGGGCAACGAATTCACCCGTCACCAACACGGACCGTTCCCACCCGTCACCCACACGGGCCACCTCCACCCGTCACCAACACGAGTCACAAGCTTGGAGCATAACCACCGTCCCGGATTACTCGCTCTGGCGGTCCGTCTGACCGGGCGACGGTCAAAACCAGAGTTAGGCTTCAGCTCTAAGGCCTACCACAAGGTCTACCCTACGGAAAGGGCTGCGTACAAGGCATCCTAGCCGAGAGTGACCAGTGCCAATGCTCCAAGCAGTCGACTGATCCCCATGACCCACACCTGCCTCACGAGATCAACGACCCAAAACGCTCACAACTAAGCCTCATAAATATGCCCTGGTCACGGGAAGCTGGCGACAAGACTCACAAGGTCAGGTCCTACCTCCATCCCGACACCGACGAGGTGCGACCCTCCTGTGCAGAACGCAGGAACTCGACCCAGAGCTACCGGCATCACCCAGCGTCCAAAGCTAAACCTCCTAATAAAAGTCGCCACTCACGCGCACTTGCGTAAAGCGAGACACAGCTTCTCCAACCCAAAATCGAGCCCTAACAAACAAGATTTACTAGCCCTGGGGGTCTCCTTTTCAATCCAAAGGGGGACCCCAAGACCCCCATCATGTCGATCTCTACAACCATCACCGCGCCTACAGTAAAAAACCGAACTATGGGTAACAACCGTAGGGGAAGAGTCCCCGCTCCCACCCCTACCTTGTCCAAGACGCAAAACGAATCGGCCGACTGGCCGCTGTAGCCTAACACCCGATGACCCAGAAGGTACTACCTAGACAAAAGGTTATCCAGTTACTCCAGACCGACAAAACGGCCGACACACTAACAAACACCGGTGGGATACACTACCACCCGCCACCGTTACTAACAATGACCAGAGCGTCGGCAGAGAAAAGGGGTTCGGGAAAACGAAAACCGTCGCAACGATCTGCGGTACTAACAGCCGCAGCAAGTGCAAGAACACCGTCAGCAGACCCACCGTGTCCTGTGCTGGTTGCCTAATCCACTGATTCCTAGCAACCATCAAGGCCCCGGTGGCAGCCGGCCCCGACCCCAACCCCCAAATCAACCCGACTACACTAGCACAACACCCGAGCTAAACCGAAAAACCAAACTTGACAATCCCGCACTCTCGCATCTCTACGCGTCTATACCCTGATCATTTCATTGGTTAGTAGCTAGTGATGATGTACCCCGTGGATGTTGGACAGCGTCTACTGTGGTTAAAGTTGTTTCGCTCTGATACCATCTCAATCTGTCACGCCCCGGGGGTTCTAACGCGCGGAAGATGGAGCCACCTGTGCCCCTAAATTAACATGCTTATTTATTTTATTTTTTTTTTGAAAACAAGTCCGCCCCGGCGCGTGCACAGACCCGCCGCATATACAAATTCACTCTGCAAACGGGCAGAGTCTCCTTTGTATATGCACGGCGTCCTGATTACAAAGATCACATAAACATGCCTTTAACCACACTAGATCGATTGCCAATCACATACAACCATTTTCAACAACATACAATCAGTTTCCACAGTAATAAAGTGGCCGACTATTTTTGAAAGGATAAAACCACAGGGTTTTGAAAGCGATGCCCACCCGACATCAGGTTTTATAAAACTAGTTTCGAAATCACATAAATTCCCAGAATTTGAAATCGGTGCCCACACGGCACCCATATTTTTTTAAAACAGTTTTCACAACAGTTTTCTTGTTCCTCATTTGTAGTTTGAAAGCGGCCAAGCCAAAAAGTGAGAACAAAACACACATCCAAAAGGGTTGTCGAATAGCCCAACATCCACATCGATCCCACGGGGGTATCGCGATCCACAACTAGCTACAATGCGTAATGAAATGAACAAGGAAGGTAAAGCAAACCGTATCTGTGGCCCCACAGGGGCCAGAAGATCGCTCACGCGGCCTCACCAACGACCTAGCGCTCGGCCCTGGACGGACTGGGCGAACCTGTCACGGAGTGGGGAGTCAGTGACCAGAAATAATAATAAAAGCAATAAAGGCTAAAGTAAGGCAAACCCTGATAAGAACCAGAGCAGTCAACAATGAAGCACCCTGTGCAACCCACACAACGCAGAACCCCGTGCAACGATACCCTGCAGAACCTTGTGCAACCAAAACCGGGCACCTCCCCCGGCAACCCCACCGAGCACCTACCTCGGAACCCTTGCCGAGCACCTGCCTCGGCCGCCGAGCACCCGCCTCGGCATCACCGCTCACACCCCCCACCCACGGGGCCCCCATTCCTAACGTCACCATCACGTGGGGTACACGGGTCAACGTACCACTTTTCCGGAAAAGCACACCCTCGCGGTGGCCAAACCGCCGGTGTGCGTGTAGCAAAACAAGAGCCTCGACCGAGCACCAACCTCGGTTAATCGAACCGAGCACCAACCTCGGTAAACCCGACCGAGCACCTGCCTCAGCCGTCTCCCAGATCATGGTGTGTCGTCGAGCACAGCGACCCTTAGTCGCCATCGACGTGGTGATAATAAAACGTAAGCACAAGCGGGGGTTAGCAATATTTTAATGTGTTAAACCTTTGCTCTTACCAATTGTCCTCGCTTCCCGACTCAATAACTGTCGGGAAAGGAACCCACCTTTCGCCGTCCCACTGGTCACAACGATCACCGTCCTCGTCGCCCATACACTCCAAACAACCCTACAATTGTTCGGAGAGGCGAACCGCCCATCCAGTCTCCCGCCGCGACGATCATTAAACCCGGAGGTCCATGTCACCCCTTACAAGATATAAATAGCAAGAACGGGAACATACATAAAGACGTGCTAAGGGGTACCCACCTCGTGTGTGTCGCCCTGTGCTCGACTCGTCCGTGCCCGTGCACCTGTCGCTAACAACGTCCCGCACTCCTGTAGGAACAAGGCAAGTCAAGACTAAAAGGTCGAACACCGACACTGACCCTAGGCCGAAAAGAACGACCGCCGCGAACCCCGGCTCCGCGCGGCGGAGCTCCCTGCACGGCACCGGCCCGTGCGGCGGACGCTCGGCCTGCGGTCAGTCTCCTCCCCGCGCGGCCCCGACCCAATGCGGTGTCTCGACGGCGCGCTCGCTGCGCGGCGTGCGGCCTGCAGGCGGCCCGCCGCGCGGCACCAGCCCGCGCGACGCCCTCCTGCAGGCGGCCCGCGCGGCACCAGCCCGCGCGGTGCCAGCCTGCGGGCGGCGCCCGCACGGCGCGCCTGCCGCGCGGCGCCCCACCTGCAGGCGGCCCGCGCGGCACCTGCCCGCGCGGTGCCAGCCTGCGAGCAGCGCCCGCGCGGCGCGCCTGCCGCGCGGCGCCCCGACTGCAGGCGGCCCGCGCGGCGCCCCGCCTGCAGGCGGCCCGCGCGGCGCCTGCCCGCGCGGTGCCAGCCTGCGGGCGGCGCCCGCGCGGTGCCCCGCCAGCAGGCGGCCCGCGCGGCACTTGCCCGCGCGGTGCCAGCCTGCGGGCGGCGCCCGCGCGGCGCGCCTGCCGCGCGGTGCCAGCCTGCGGGCAGCGCCCGCGCGGCGCGCCTACCGCGCGGCGCCCCGACTGCAGGCGGCCCACGCGGCGTGGCGGCGGCGGCGGCGGCGGCTTTAGTACCGTGAAGGGAGAGGAACGGGGATCTCGTTTTCCACCTTCTTTTCCCCTCGGCCGTCTCCTCCTTGTCATAAGCTACGAGAGGAAAAGCAAAAGGAGGCGGAACAAAAGAAAACCCTAAGTCCCAAGTGCCCCAGCCCATCAGGTTAAATTCACCTCAAAAGTCGTGCGGATCGCCAGCACGGATCCCGAAGCGCGTACGGAGGGTTCAAACTTCGAAAATTAATTCTGGATGAACCGGGAGTCGGAAACTGAAACCGATCGCGTCCGCGCGCTCCGTTTCGCGAGCTCTACCCCCTAAAAAAGTCCCCGAGCCCCGACGAACTATCCGGAAAACACCAAAAATTAGTCCCTCGGTCGGACATCATAAGAAAAGGGGTAACGGGAAAAGTCATAGAAAGGCCAGGTCTTACATTCTGAGACCAGTTGGGGGACTTATATCGGATACTTTGGGAGTACAGAGGTACTTGGAACGAGCTTTTGTGTCGACGGACTGGTGGTTGGATTATCTGAGGCCCTGGGAGGGGCGGGTGCTTGTACCGATGCAGACTACTTGATGGCCGAGCTGTTAGCCCAGCTGTACCTTGTTGAGGTGGCGTGGTCCTCTGGAGTGTTCCCCTTTGTTTCGTTCTGGTTAGAGACCCAAGGATTGCATCGCGTCTCTGGATGAGGTATTTGGTAGTTTTGGGAGCTTGAGTGTTGGATGATTGGATATTTACCCTCCCCCCCCCCCTGTTGGTTGAGATTCCGTGTTGAGGAATGACCTTAGTTTCGAGGACGAAACTTTCTTTTAGCGGGGGAGGATGTGATGACCTGGATCTCCGCAGAGCTGTTGCGGTGCTTTGAGGTGGCTACTGGAGGCCTACGCGGTGTGCGGGAGGTATTTGGGGCTTTTACAGGGTGACCGGCAGCTTCTGGAGGCCTACGGGGCACGTCGGCGGTGTTCGGGCGCCAGTTTGGACACAAGTGTTGGACTCCGGGCTTCAAATGGATCACGTGGGTGATCGGGGGACCCCATCGGATGTTTAGAGGTGTTTGCGCGCAAAACGGATATTAAGATTGGGCTCTGCGCGAAATTTGGACCAAGAATATTTTTCCGGGGGCTTTCGGCAATTTTTAGAGTGAGAATTTGGCGAAACGGACGTCAAAATCGGATTCAGCGCGCGAAAACGCTTCAGACGGACTATTTGCTTGCATTTTTGGGCTTCGGGTTACTGTTCATGCCGGAACAGTAACTCCGGCGATCGCCGGCGGCGGCCGGCGGCGGCGGGCGGCGGCGGAAGGCGGCGGAGGGCGCTCGGGCAGGCGGCGCGCGGCCGCGGGCAGCCGCTGAGGCCGCGGGCAGGCGCGGCGGGGGGCGCGGGCAGGCGGCCGGTCCACGCGGCGGGCGTGCACCGAGGCGGTGCCACGTGGCACGAGGTGTTGGATGGCTCACAGCACTTGGTTCACGGAATACTCTGGATGGCTCATGGTCTACGGTGCACCGGTAGCGGACACGTGGCAGTCTCCCATTGGTTCGGTCCACAGAGGCTCGTGCACCGGGTGCACAGAACAGTGGAGGGGACACGTGGCGCTTCCCCATTGGACGGTCAACTGTGCGGGCAGGGCAGCAGAAGCGACCGGGCGCGCGGGCAGAGATGGTCGGGACACGTGTCGAAGACCCATTGGCTGTTTTGGCTGTTCCGTGTTCGGCAGGACACAATGGTAATTATTGGAATTGTTTTTAGGGGTTTTCTTCATTTTTCCATCCGAGGCTCATTCAAGGCTCATTTTCTCCATCATAGAGGCCTCATCTTCTCAAGGAGTGAGAAGATGAAATCTTCATCAAGAAGAGAGGAAGCATCCTGTGAAGTTTGAGGAATTTAGGAGGCTCGGATTTCGAGATTTGGATTTTTCGGCGCGGCGCGACGTTGCATTCCTGGATTCTTCTTCGGCGCAGCGACAGTGTTTTAGCTCCCCCGAGCTAACCAGGCAGTATTTTTCAGCGATTCTTGCGCCATCGTCTTCGTAACAGGTAGGGCTACATTTCTTATTTCTACTGGTTTTTCCCCATTCCGAGGTTTTCATGGGTTTTTCGGATCATCTTGTGACCCCATTTTCTGGGGTGGAGTTTTGGACAGCGCCGGATTGTTTTGGCGATATCTCCGCAACCGGACATCGGATTGAGGCGATTCAAAAGGGGATTTGCATCTACGCATCGCAAGGAATCTCTCTGAATTTTTGTGGAATTTCGTGGAATTTCCCTGAAGGTGAGAACCCCTTTTTACAGAACCTTGTAGCACAGTTTTTGGGTGAAAATATTGTTTGAGGTGGTCCTCTTGTCGATTTTGGTTCTCAGCATAGAAAAATCGTGGGAAAACGTGCAGGTACTCGTTTCGACCGGTTCGTCGCGTAGATCGCAGTGGTATTTTTCTGGGAATTTTTGGGCACGTTTCGCAGGTGAAAATGGCTGAACTGTAAATCTGATTTTGGGGACAGATTTTGGGATTAACTTGGATAGTAATTGTGTGTGTATCCTTTGGGATTTTTGGCACAGTGTTGCGGGGACTGTTGAGGATCGAGCGCGGACTTCGCTGTCAGGACTTGGATTTAGCGCTCGAGGTGGGTACCGTTGTTTAACCTCCTACTTGTGATGTCCCCACTAGGCCTATTTGAGTGCTAATATGTTATATGGCTAAATGAACCGGTAAAATGAACATGGCATGCATAATTTGGGAATTGGGCTTATAACTAGAGTTTGTGACTTCAAAAGGACTAAGTGCTGATTAATGGTTAATTCTTGTAATTATATGTCGCTTAAAACCATGGGAAGGGCTTTGTTAAATTGGATATGTGGCATATGCATGATGGGACCTCTTTTACATATACCTAAGCTATTTTGGGGCAACTTGTAAAATGGAAGGCTATTTAAACGGCATATCTCTACTTTGTGAGAACTAGAACACTTGAATCATGTTTAATAATGATAAAGGACTTTGCATGCGTGTATGGACACTTAGTTAGGCCACCTTTTTCTGCTACACTATCATGATGGCATTGACTTAGGAGAAACCATGCTTTTCTCTTCTTTTGTCTATATTTGGGGGATAGTGCGCTCGGGTTCGAGCAGGGGCTGGGATAGTGTAGTCAGACGGTTGTGGGTTTTGGGACAGGCAGGCTGTGAGGACAGGGCATTGCGGCAACCGCGGATCTTTGGCGGTTGACCGGACAGTGGTTATTGCATCAGATTGGGATAGAGGCTTTGGGCTTTCTTTTAGTGGATGGGTTTTCCACTTTGATCAGAGTCATGATCCAGTCCTGCTGATTTGGTACTTGTTACCCAGGCATTATACTCGTGTGGGTCGCTCCCCTCGAGTGCCACTCCGGAGTGTGCGTTTTACAGGCTTCGAGTCCTTGAGACTCCCTTTTCCCCTATCGGTGTTATGCGTTGGCCAGCATACCCGATTTGGCAGGCAGGCAGGCAGGCACAGCAGGCAGTACCAGTGCTTACTGGTGTATCGATTGGGTCTAGGCAGGCAGGCATTTACATTCTGATGCATACATATAGCTATACTATCAGTTAGCTCATTAGAGGCATGTAGTGGTAGCTCTATTCATCATCGGCAGTTTTATTTACAGCTTACCACCCTTGTTCATCTTTTTCGCCTCTTGTAGTCCTAGTGGGCACATTTGAGTTGAGGTTTACCCACTAGGGGGAGGCTACTGTTTACAGTAGTTCTCACCCCCACTGCTTTCTCTTTTCTCTTCCCCTTTGTTTTGCAGTGTCTTCTGCGGGTGCTGCTGAGTTTTCAGCGACGGGTCGAGGAGAGAGGACGGCTGAGTAGATAGACTTCGAGGCAGGTTGAGCGTGTTAGCTGGACTGTTGGTGTACCCGTGTTTTCTCAGACGGTTGTACTTTTACTTTGGGACTGGCTTTTGCCAGCAGGTTGTATTTATTTTTGGTGAGCTGGGAGAGACAGATGTATCATTTATACAGATGTATTGTATTTTATTTCCAGCTTCAGTCTGAGATGTATTAGTTTAGTTCAGCTCTGTTTTTATTGCTCTTTTATTATATCTCTTATATATCTGAGCAGGTTTGGCGCTTCGTGTACGCGGGAAATACCGTGTGCACGGCGGATCTGTAGACGGGCCCGGGTTCTGGTTTACACCCGGGGCGTGACAGATTAAGTTGGTATCAGAGCTTAGGGATAGGTCAGTTGGGACTTAGGAAACCCTAGGCTTTTGGGCGGACCCTAGGATGTTAGGGCGTGAGAGACGTGACTTTTAGCGAAAGTCGGTGATTTGGTTTTGACTCTTCCAGTGAGTGAAGAGGGATCGGCATACCCTATTTTTGTGGGACAGTTATGTTGGCTGCAGACAACATAACGTTACAAAAATAGGGGGATGCCTTTGACTTTCGCTAGATTGGGTCGAGTGTCCACCCGGTCTACCGTGCACCCGGGCCCAAACTCCGTGGACCGCGTCTGCAGCGCCGGCCAACCAGAAGGCGCCACGTGGCCCGCCTCCGGTGCACGACCCCCGCGGTGGACCGCGCTCCTGCCCGCGCCCTCAGCCGCCTGCCCGCGGCGGCGCCGCCGCCCGCCGACGCTGCCCGCCGCCGCCGGCGACACTGTTCCGGCGTGAACAGTACCCGCAAGCTCAAAATCGACAAGCAAATAGCCCATCTTGACCGTTTTCGCGCGCTGATTCCAAAAACGAGGTCCGTTTTGCCAAATTCCGCCTCCAAAATTTGCCGGAGGCTCCCGCAAGCGCCAAAAACTGCCAAAACTTCCGGGAGTCCGCTTTTGGACATCCGGACTCAGAATTGAGCAAACAAAAAGCCATTCTCAAGCGTTTTTCCGCGCTGAATCCAAATCCAACCTCCGTTTGGCCTAAATCCTTTTCTAAAATTCGGCAAAAGCAGCCGAAGGCCCAAACAGCTAACAAAAGCTCGCAGGGTCCATCTGTGGCATCCCTTTGATGCACTATGGGCCAGATACACCATCAACAGGTGTTTAAAAAGTGGATTCACGGGAAAAAGCTGCATGGGGGTTCAGGGGCCCTACATGTTGTGTCACATCCATCTTCAGTTTTGGCCACCAGAAGGTCTGCTTGAGGTCCTTGTACATCTTCATGCCTCCGGGATGCGCCGCATAAGGGGCGCGGTGTGCCTCAGCCAAAATTTCCTCCTTCAATTCCGTCGAATCCGGCACGCAGATCCGCCCGCGGAACCGTAGGGTGTTGTCGGCCTCCACTGAAAAATCGTTCTCTTGGTCCGGGGAGATCCTGTCTCGTGCGAGCTGCAAGTGAGGGTCGGTGTGTTGCCCTTCCCGGATCCTTTCGAACAGCGTCGGCTTGACTATCAAGGTTAGCAGTCGTGCAACCATGCCTACCGATAACACTTTCAATTTCATACGCGCAAACTCCGCGATCAGGCTGTCCTGCTCAGTTAACCCGCCTGCAGGTGTCGTTTCTTGCTGCGCCTTCCTACTTAACGCATCCGCTACCGCGTTGGCTTTTCCGGGGTGGTATTGGATTGACAGATCGTAATCCTTTAGTAGTTCTAACCACCGTCTCTGTCGTAGGTTTAGCTCCTTCTGGGTGAACAGGTATTTCATACTTGGGTGGTCCGAGAATACGGTACAGCGGACACCAAAGAGGTAGTGCCTCCAAAGCTTCAACACGAACACCACTGTGGCCAGCTCCAAGTCATGCGTCGGGTAGTTTTTCTCGTATTCCTTTAGTTGCCTGGAAGCATAGGCTATTACTCTGCCTTGTTGCATCAATACCCCTCCGAGGCCGATCCTTGACGCATCACAATACACTTCGTAGTCTTCACTGGGGATTGGTAATACGAGTACTAGTGCCCTGGTTAGCCTTCTCTTTAGTTCTTCAAAGCTTTCCTAACATCGAGCCGTCCA
Organism: Tillandsia fasciculata; assembly: GCA_029168755.2. Lineage (NCBI taxonomy): Eukaryota > Viridiplantae > Streptophyta > Magnoliopsida > Poales > Bromeliaceae > Tillandsia > Tillandsia fasciculata. Next base: position 255,631 of record JAQOTM010000051.1, on the reverse strand, counting down.
AATAAACTTTTCCCCTTTCCTGGTCAACCGGTTCAGAGGGGCGGCTATCTTCGAGAAGCCCTCGACGAAGCGTCGGTAGTATCCCACCAGGCCCAAGAAGCTGCGGATCTCCGTCACTGTGGTTGGCGGCTGCCAGCTGAGTACCGATTCCACCTTCTTGGGGTCCACTGCGATCCCTTCTGCCGAAATCACATGTCCTAGGAAGCCCACCTCGCGCAGCCAAAATTCACATTTCTTGAGCTTAGCGAACAGTTTCTGATCCCGGAGAGTCTCGAGAATCGTTCGCAAATGGTCCTCGTGCTCCTCGTCGGTGGTCGAATAGATCAGGATGTCGTCGATGAAGACCACTAGGGTCTAAAGATGCGGTTCATCATATCCATAAATACCGCGGGGGCGTTCGTCAGTCCGAATGGCATAACCGTAAATTCATAGTGGCCGTAACGAGTCCGAAATGCAGTCTTTGGGATGTCCTCGTCCCGAACCCGCAGCTGGTGGTAGCCCGATTGCAGATCAATTTTGGAGAAGACCGTCGCTCCACGCAGTTGGTCGAAGAGATCGTCGATTCTGGGCAGGGGGTATTTGTTCTTCACTGTAACCTTGTTGATCCCTCTGTAGTCGATGCAGAGTCTTAGGCTCGTGTCTTTCTTTCGCACAAATAGTACTGGTGCACCCCAGGGCGACACGCTCGGTCTGATAAATCCTTTGTCCAAAAGGTCTTCAAGTTGTGCCTTAAGCTCCTTCAGTTCCACGAAGGCCATTCGGTAGGGCGCCTTCGTAATAGGCTGTGTACCCGGTAGGAGTTCGATGGGGAACACCACTTCTCGTTCAGGGGGCATCCCGGGTAGCTCCGCCGGGAAGACGTCGGGAAAGTCTCTCACCACGGGAATGTCTGTCGGCGTCCCCGAGGGTCGAGTGATCAGGTCCACCGACGCCAAGTAGGCCATGCACCCACCCTCTACTAATCTTCTGGCTCTTGCCGCTAAGATGACCGCAGGGAAGGTAGTACTTTTGCACGCCAGGTACACGTGCTCAAGGAAACCCGGTTCTTGTAGCCGCACCTGCCTTTTCTCGCAGTCAATGAGCGCTCGGTACCTCGAGAGCCAGTCCATGCCCAACACGGCGTCATACTCCTTCAAAGGTATCACCACCAAGTCCCACGGGCAAGACAGCCGCCGCCCTAGCCTGATCGGGCAGGCGGCCACGAAGTTAACCGCCTCTAGGGCCCCAGCTGTCGTTTGGACCGTCATCCGATTTGGGAGAGGTGTCTCCCCAAGGTCATGCATGAACACGAAGTCACAAGAAATGAAAGAGTGTGTTGCTCCAGTGTCAAATAGGGTTCTAGCACGGGAATTTGAAACAGAAGTAATACCTGCAAGCACATCCTCTGGTGGATCCGACTCCTGGCGGGTCATTGAGTAAACCCTCCCGCCTGCCTGAGGTTGCTTCTCCCCCTCTCGCCGTGGTGCAGGGGGTCTAGAGGTTGACCCCATAGGCGCCTTTCCTCATCCAGGAAGCTGTGGTGATGGTGCCGAAGCTGTTGAGGTAACCGCTCCCAGGGTCAAGGGGCAGTTGTGGCGGAAGTGCCCCTGTTTACCGCAGCGGAAGTAATGATCATGACACTGGGGGCAATCGGATACTCGGTGCGCCCCCCCGCATATCACATAGGGCCTATCTCCCGGCCTCGGCCCTCCTGCTGGCGCGCCCCGAGGTCCTGCCTGCGGTCTCCACCGTTTGGGGGGTCGGCTCCCGCTAGAAGAGCCTCCCCTCGAGCTTTGCTGCTGTCGCTTCCTATCTTCCTGCCGCGTCGAGCTCTCCCTTCTGGCGCGCGTGACTGCAAACTCGCGCTCCACCATAGTGGCCCTGTCGACCACTTTTTGAAAGGTGTGCAAGTCGGCTGCTTGCACCACCTCGAAAATATCGCTCCGCAGGCCGTCGACGAAGAGTTGCGCCTTGTGGGATTCGTCCCTTATGACGAACGGGACGCAGTTTGCCAGTCTCACGAATTCCCGTTGATACTCCATGACCATCCTGCTCCCCTGCTGGATGTGGTTCAAGTCATCCTCCAACTTCTTTTTGACGTTGTTGCTGAAGAAGGCCCCAAACATCTCCTGTTTGAACGTCGCCCAGGACGGGAGCGCGTTACTCTTTGTAGGATCGGGGCGTACTGTCTTCCATCACAAGCGGGCGTTCCCCTCCAGGAAATGGACCGCTAGGGGAACCCGCTCGTCGTCCTCCATGAGCAAGTCTTCGAACAGTTTTTCCATCGATCCCACCCACTTCTCGACGACCCAAGGATCGGTCGTCTCCCCTTCGAACACGGGCGGGTCGTACTTCTTGAAATCCGCCAGGTTGGCCTATACCCGCTCTCGCTCAGTCAGAAAGGCTGTCCCCTCCCCCGTGGTGGCGGCGGCCACGGTAGGGGAAGGCGTGAGCACAGTCTCCTCCAAAGTATCCCTGCCGGTGGCTCCCGGCGCCAGTCCTGTAGTCGCCGCCGGCGGTGCCGCTGCCGGCGCAGTTGGCCCCTGCGGAGGAACCGGGGCGGCCGTCACTGTCGTCGCCTGCTACTGTTGCGTCAACTGACGCACGTGATCCGTGAGGGTTGCCAGCTGCCCCGCCATCTCCCGCAGCTGCTGCCGCAGGAGCTGGTTCTCCGCGGCCGTCGACGTCGTCGCATCTGTCCCGGTGTCCTCAGCGGATGATCTAGTACGGGCCATGTCTGTACACACACACAACACAAGTCAGCTCTTGACTTCGTTAAAAGACAACGGACCACTTATCGAGAGAAAGGACTCGGACTCCCCGCCCCCCAATCACTCACGTTCTACCCTCCATTGCCCTATCCATTCCATTCATCTGTAGTTCAATGAGGTATCCCCACGGATGTCGGCACTAACTGTTGTGATTGAAAGCACTCTCTGATACCATCTTAATCTGTCACGCCCCGAGGGTTTTCGATCAGCGGAAACAGTCCACAAAAGTACGAATTTAGCACGTAAATTAAATTTTTTTTTTTTTGAAAAGTTCTCTCCCCCGGTGCGTGTCCAAACCCGCCGCATACACAGGGTCACTCTGCACACAGACAGAGTCTCCCCTGTATATGCACGGCGTCGCGGCTAGTACAGTGTTCACACGTAATCCACAGATCAATCACAACAGTTCAACATTCATACATACATACATGCATTAAAGATGGTTACTCAGAGTTCCGTTAGGAAACGACCAGTACCTGAGGGTGAGGGACAGGCTAGTTCATGGAGACCACCGCGGCCTCAGTTATCTAGCCGTGGGCGTGTGGAGCAACGAGAGCCCAGTGGACCCCAGAGGCCATCGCGGCAGCAGCCGGAGTCTCAGCATCAGGCACAGAGACAGCATCAGTCGGGACAGCCACGGCTTCGCGACAGAGACAAATGTATTTTCTGCGGGGAACCCCATTTGTCGCACACCTGTGATCAGAGGTGGGGTCGTTGTTATAGGTGTGGACAGCCAGGCCACATTCGAGCTTCGCGCCCTTTTTCGACTTCAGCGGCACCTTCATCAGCATCGGTTCCTTTTCCGCCTCAGCAGCAGTTGTCAGCTCAGCGGTTTTATACTCCAGCAAGTGGCTCACCATCTTCCTACCCTGCGGATCATCAGTCGCCGGCTCAGAGCGGTCGAGTCTACGCCGCTCAGGTGGAGGACTTTGCAGCAACCGACCTTGTGGTGGCAGGTATTATTTTATTTTGTTTACTGGCATTGGTTTTGCATTGTATTGCACTTGAGCATCCTAGTCCTTTGTTGGGTGTGCATGTACTTCTTTGCATGGGTTAGGGGTAGGACGGTTACCTAGTGTTCGGGAGGTTCATATTCCCGATCTTTGGCACGTAGGGGTGTGTGGTTGGTCCTGCCCGGTGCAGTTGAGTCCTCGATAGTACCGGTAGACCTGATGGTCTTAACCTAGTGGTGGGACTTGGTTTGGTACTTTGGACGGGTTGGGCTGGCTCGGTTATCTCCTTTTCGCGGCGGTTGATTATGCCGCGTGGACGGTTTTCGTGGGGAGCCAGGCCCGGAGGTATTAGTGTACCTGGTTTGCTTGAGAGTTACCTTCGCCTCTATGGTTTTGACTTTGTGCGTGAGGCGGATGTTCCGCAGTGGATGAGTAACCTTTTTGGCTGGTGTGGTTGAGGGACCATTGGCGGCGCGCGGGCGCCGGTGCTATTCGAGTTGTGGAAGGTCTGTTCGCTTCGGCTTTGTGAGGACCCCGGGAATTTGATGAAGTGACCATCTGGCGAGGGCACCTTGTTGTTGGGCATGGAGGATTTGATTTACCAGCTGCAAGGGTACTGGACCTTCTCGAAGATTGATTTGTATTACGGTTTTCTCGACTGCATTTGGCTGAGTGTTGACGCCGGAGGGTTAGGGAAGTGCTTCTACATCCCGACGGTTTTGGATTAGATATCAGAGGCTACGGGATCAGTTGGGGGACTTATATTGGATATCTAGGGAGTACAGGGGTACTTGGATCGAGCTAGTGTGCCGATAGACGTGTGGTTGGATTATCTGAGGCCTGGGAGGATCGGATGCTTATACCGATGCGGACTACTTGGTAGCTCGAGCGGTTAGCCCAGCTGTACTTGGTTGAGGTAGTACGGATTCCTGGGGTGCCCACCTTTATTTTGTTCCAGTTAGAGACCCGAGGATTGTATCGCGTCCCTGGAGGAGGTATTTGACAGCCTTGGGAGCTTGAGTGGCGGATGATCGGATATTTACCCCCTCTTTTTGGTTGAGCTTCCGTATTGAGGAACGACTTTAGTTTCGAGGACGAAACTTTCTTTTAGTGGGGGAGGATGTGATGACCTGGATCTCTGCAGAGCTGTGGTAGAGTCATTGGTGACTTCGGGGGAGCCTGTACTATGTTTCGGGAGGTGTTTGTGCATGATTGGACACAAGTGTTCGACCTCGAGCTTTATTGGATCACGTGGGTGATCGACTGACCCCGTCGGATGTTTAGAGGTGGTTTCGCGCGAAACGGATATTAAAATTGGGCCCAGCGCGAAATTTGGGCTAAGAATACCTTTCCGGGTGCATTCGACAGTTTTTAGAGTTGGAATTTGGAAAATCGGACATCAAATTCGAATTCAGCGCGCGAAAACGGTCAAAATGGACTACCTACTTGTTTTTTTTTGTGCACCGGTTACTGTTCATGCCGGAACAGTGTTCCCGGCGATCGCCGGCGGCGGCAGGCGGCGTGCGGCCGCGGGCAGGCGCTCAGGGGCGCGGGCAAGCGCGCGGGGGCGCGGGCAGGTGCGCGGTCCACGCGGCGGCGTGCACCAGGGCGGTGCCACGTGGCGGTTTCCTACTGGTTGGCTCACAGCTCGCGGTCTACGGAGAAGCTATGGTCTTTGGTGCACCGGGGGTGGACACATGGCATATCCTTATTGGTTTGGTTCATAGGATTTCGTGCACCGGGTGCAGCAGGCAGAGGCTAAGACACGTGGCGCCTTCCCATTGGTCGGGTACTGTGCAGGGCAGGTAGCGGGGCAGGTGGCCGTACGCGCGGGGCAGGTGCGCGACGTGCGCGGTGCAGGGTTGCCGGTGCCACATGGTGCGCCGCCATTGGCGGGCGCTCGTGCACCGGGCGCATGGGGCGCGGGTGGGCCGCGTGGCGGGCCACGTGGCGGGCCGTGGTGACTTCGGGCCTGCACAGTAATGGGCCGGCCTCATTACTGTAGCAGCCCGAATTTTTCTGGCGCCCGATTCTTGGGACCCATTCGGTATTTCTTCAAATGTTTCTTTGGGGCCTTTTTAAGCAACCCGAGCCTCTTTCTTCTCCCATTTTCTACCATTTTCGAGCCTTCTCTGCCCGAGAACCCTTAAGAAGATTTCTTCATCTTCAAGTTCTTGGTCCACCTGCAAAGTTTTGGAATTTTAGGAGCACGCATCCCGAGGTTCTGGATTTTACGGCGCGACGCGACGTTGCATCTCCTGTGTTCTTCTTCGACGCAGTGGCGGTGTTTTGACTCCCCTGGGCTACCCCGAGGTCCTTTTTCTGTGATTCTTGCGCCGACAAACTCTCGAGAGGTAGGGCTTCATCTTTCATATTGATCGTACTTTCCTATTTTGAATGTTTGGCACGGATCCCGAGGCAAACCAGTGACCCATTTTCTGTGTGGATTTTTGAGACAGCGGCAGGGTATTTCAGCCATATCTTCGCGCACGAGCGTCAGACGGAAACGTACTTATACAACTTTTTCATCTGCAGATCGCAAGGAATGCGTTCGTATTTTTCTTGGAATTTCCTGAGATTTATTTCAAGGTGAAATCCCTGTTTTCTCTGTGAACAGTGTACAGTTTTTAGCACAGATTTTTGTATGAGTGTACCCCCTTGCCGAATTTATATCTTGACTTACCGAACTCAGATTTGGGCGTGCAAGAAGCCGTTTCGAAGGTATCGACACGAGGATCGCCGTGATATTTTTCTGGGAATTTTTTGGGCACCTTCTGCAGGTGAAAATTTAGCAGTTTTGGGACTGTTCTTGTATGTGAACTGTATGAGCAATATTTGGGAACTTAAGTGTTTTAGTGGACTTTGTATTGTGCCAGGAGTGTTACGGGTGTGCTGAACTTATTGGAGCAAGGGATTGGAGTTTTTGGTATTTTCAGCTGTACGGATTTGGACAGTTGCACTTCAGGTGGGTGGTAGCTATATCCCTCTTTTCTGACTTACTCACTAGGAATATTAGAGTGATCATCTTTGGAGCATTATGATTGATAATTGCTATTCTCATGAGCATATCATGTTGGAAATGTTATTAGAGCATCACTATTGGGGACACATAATTGAATACTTAATTGGGACTTATGCATGCTTGTGTGGAATCATGGATTGCTATGTTAGCACTTAACCCTGCATGTGAAATTGTTTATTATATTTGATCAAGATGATTTATCCTGTTAGTGGTATTACTTGAGGATATGTGACATGCATAGGTGGATAATTTATGTGAGATTATTTTGGTGGACATAGCATGTTAGAACATGATTACTGGGATATTTTAATAGTAATAATTAACACGCCACGTTAGCACATAGATTTTATGAAAGCGGGTTAAATGGATTGATTGTTGGGACATTATGACACATCTATGTGCGGGTACCACTTTGGTGATTCATCATGGATCAGGGATTATAGACATGTGTGGTTGAGTCATGATTTTAGCATGTTGATGGTTATATCCATGCAGAGCTATTAATTGATACACATGTGGAACCACTATTTGTCACACTTTCTTTTATCGCTCTTGAGGACAATTACATGCTTGTATGGACATCTAAATAGGCCATCTTTTATCGCTACACTTTCATGCTGGAACTTGACTTAGGAGAAACCTTGTGTGCTTCTTTTCTCCTTTTCGTTAGTCAGGTGGTTCAGGTTGCTCGGGTTTGAGCAGGGGTTTGGGGATAGTGTAGCCGGGGCCTGGATTGTGATTTATGGGTTTTGGCGGCGACCATGGATCTTGGGCGGTTGACCGGAGGTCGGTTGTGAGACCGGGTTCTAGATTGTGGGGTATTGCGGCGATCGCGGATTTTGGGCGATCGACCGGATGTTCATTTGTGCATCAGATTGGGGGATCTGTGTTTCTTTTAGTGGAGGGTGTGTTCCACTGGGGCTTTACAGTTGTGACCTACTCCTGCTTTTGGTACTTATTTTACCGGCGCGGTTATTGCCCGGTGGTGCTTTTCTCGTGTGGCTCGCCCCCCACGAGTTCCCCTCCGGAGGCCAGGGCCAGACAGTTATGGACAGGGTTGATATCACATCGGCGCGGTTATTGCCCGATGGTGAGGACGGCAGCAGGAGGTTTGCTATCACATCGGCGCGGCTTATTTGCCCGATGATGAGGGCGGTACAGATTGGGTCCATCTGGGATGGTTGGTCATGGTTGCATACGGTTATTCCAGTCTAGAACTGTATTTTGAGGCATAGTAGTGGTAGTTTTCTTTCTTCAGCATGTCATCATTGCTTACCACACTTCTTTTCTTTTTTCCTCTGGTAGACCTAGTGGGTGTGTCAGAGTTTGAGGTTTTACCCACTAGGGGAGGCTACTGGTTTACTAGTAGTTCTCACCCCCATTCTTCTTTCTCTTTTCTTCTCCTTTGTTTTGCAGAGCCTTCTGCGGGTGCTGCTGGGCTTACAGCGGCGGGTCGAGGAGAGAGGACGGCTGAGTAGCTAGACAGTGGACCCGACAGTGAGTTAGCTAGACTTGCACCTCCTTTGTATTCTATTCCAGACGGTTGTACTTTTGGGGTCTGGCTTTAGCCAGCCGGTTGTATTTTTGTGGTGAGCTGGGAGAGAGACTTGTACTTTATTTTTTACAGTTATTTGTATTTCTTACTTCCAGTTCAGTCTGAGATGTAGTATTTTCTGTTCAGCTCTGTTTTATTGCTCTATTTTGGTATCTGATTTATCTGAGCAGGTTACCGGCGCTTCGTGTATGCGAAAATTTTGTGTGCACGGCGGATCTGTAGACGAGTCCGAGTTCTGGTTTTCACTCGAGGCGTGACACTTGTGGAGGAGGTCGACTTGCAATTGGCTCCTCAATAGATATTCCTCGAGCACTCCCTCTCTTTCGTGCAACACTTTTTCTCTTCGTCTTAAGAGTAGGTTCTTCCATCGGAGCTTTACCCTTATCCGTAGCAGTTGGCACAGACTTTGAAGTAGTAGGTGCAGTTGTTTCTACCATAAGCTCATCCCAGTCTATGGACTCGGTTTCTGACTCTGTCTCCGAGTCATCCTTTGCTTTCTTGGCCTTCTTTGTTCTCTTAGGCTTGTTTGTGGTTCGAGCGTGAACCATTGCAACTAGCAGAAAGATGATCCATGAAAACTCCATTGCTTGTTTGTGCTTTAAGAAAGAAGTGTCCTGTGAAGACCAACTCATGAACACGAAAAATTGTTAATTTTCAAAAAATTGAAAAATTGTACCCAAACAATCATAATCATGTAGAGAGACTAGGGATCAAATTAGTTTTGCAAAAGGAATTTTAAAAATAGATCAATTCAATGATTTTCAAAAATTCTTCATTATATGCCCTAAAACCGAATTTTTAGAAATCGAAGGCCAAAAATCCGTTTATCCTGAGAAAACCTAGCATATAATCAAAACTAATGTTCCCAGAGTTCTTATTTCAAAAGAAGTTTGATCAAAAACCATCCACAATCGAAAACGATTCAAGTTTTCTTCCACGTTTTGAGCAAAAATATGAAAAACTGAGAAAAACCGAGATTTTGATCTAAAGAACTCACTTTGATTCGAAGAAAACGAGTTGGGAGGGCTCCAAGATCCTTGCTTTTTAGAGAGAGAAAGTTTGGAAGCTTAGAAACAAAAGATTGGAGTAAAGAAATATCAAAAACCCTTTTGTTCTATATAAACCCTCGCCGCGGTCCGGACCCTCTGAAGAATGCAGTCCGGATCAGCTGCCCGCAGGATTTTTCTGCGTTCGGGGTCCGGATCGGCTCATCCAGTCCGGACCGGCTCCAAACTTTTTCTTCAGAAAAATTCAAAAAAATTCCAGAAAATCCAGAAAAAGATTGTAAGCACTTTTGTGTATCAACTTTAAATAAAAATCATCGTTTCATACAACAAGAAATAGATTATGCCAAATCTATCAAAAATATTCAAATAACGAAACGAAAATTTATAAAAATTAAATCCCTTAAAGTTGAACAACTTCAATCACATCTAACATGATCTTATGCGTAATGCCTTTATCAAATCATCAATTTGGTAAAGAAAATGAAATACCAAGATCAATAGATGTTTGAAATCCCAAATATGGTAGATAATATATCTAGACAATCTGTTGAAGAGAGTGGCTCTTTGAGCATCTTTCATTAAAATTCCCACCTTATACCAACCTTGAAATTTGACAGAGTCAAGTATTTCAACATGCATTTTATTTAATCAAAATTAAAAAACCATGCTTGGTATTCATGTGGTAGCTGCACACAGTACTCGGACGACCGAGGTGGTAGCTCTTTCCTCCATGTGGTGGTAGTTTTCACACTCCTCATTGGGATGTAACTCTTTCCACATCTTTTGAGCATATTACTTTTCTTTGACTCCCCCTCAATTGGCTATCAATTATTTAAGATATAAGGTATTCAACCAAAAATTGATCTCGCATTCATACTCGACTAAATAGTCAAATAAGATAATAACTATACCAAGAGATCATTGAGAGAGAAATTGACTTTGATCACTTAAAAGATGACTTAATTGATATAAATGATCATTTCATCAACTGAAATATTATGATATCAAAAGCATAATAAATTTCTAAATGTGTGAAAAGATGCAGTTAAAGTCAATATAACTAATGCTCAATTAATGTTCTATGTACAAACATAGATAAAGAACAAAAACACAAAAACAAAACCTAACCTAAGGATTGGTTTCAAAAAGAGATTATTTCAAGAAAAGCATACCAATTGCCTTACGCAAGTGAATAAATCGTTTTTGATCCAAAGGTTTTGTTAAAATGTCAGCTAATTGATCCTCAGTTGAAATGTAGGAAAGTTGAAGAATATTTGATTCAACTGGCTCTCTAAGAAAATGATATTTAAGTTCAATGTGTTTTGTTCTTGAGTGCAACACAGGGTTTTTGGAAATGTTTATAGCACTGGTGTTGTCACAAAGAATCGTTACCGAAGTTGCTGAAATCCGGAAGTCGCTCAACACACTTTCCATCCAAATGAGTTGGGTTGAACAACTACCCGCTGAGATATATTCCGCTTCGACAGTCGAGAGTGCAATGCAGTTTTGCTTTTTACTATGCCACGCGACAAGGCAATGGCCAAGATAAAAACATGCACCACTCGTACTTTTTCGATCATCCACAGATCCTGCCCAATCGGCATCTGAATATCCAACAATATCTAGACTTGTTCCCATAGGATACCAAATTTCGAAATTTATTGTTCCTTTGATGTACCGGATGATCCGTTTCAGCGCTTTCAGGTGAACTGTGATGACCTGGATCTCAGCAGAGCTTCTGCAGTGGGTTTGGTGACTTCTGGGGGCCTGTACTGTGTGTTGGAGGTGTTTGTGCACCAATTGGACACAAATGTGGGACTTCGGGCTTTATTGGATCATGTGAGTGATCGGAGGACCCCGTTGAGTGTTTAGAAGTGTTCTCGCACGAAATGGATATTAAAATTGGGCTCAGCGTGAAATTTGGGCTAAGAACACCTTTCCGGGAGCATTTGGCAATTTTTAGAGTTGGAATTTGGCAAAACGGGCATCAAATTCAGATTCAGCGCGCGAAAACAGTCAAAATGGACTACCTACTTGATATTTTGCGCAACCGGTTACTGTTCATGCCGGAACAGTGATTCCGGCGGCCGGCGGCCGGCGGCAGCGGCGGCGGGCAGCGGCGGAGCGCGGCGGGCAGCGGCGGAGCGCGGCGGATGGGCTCGGGCAGGAGGCGGAGCGGTCGCGGGCAACGCGCGGGCGCGGGCAGCGCGCGGGCAGGCGCGCGGCGCATGGGAGCGCGCTGGACACGTGGCGGCGTGCGATAGGGTCGGTGCAGTGGACTGGGACCGCGGAGCAACGCGGAGTGGTGCATGGACCGGGCGGACACGTGGCAGCTTCCAGTTGGCGGGCTCAGGAAGGCGGGGTCCACCGAGGCACGGGAGGTCGCCTCGGGAACCGTGCCTGGCAGGTGCGCCAGGCGGCGTGCCAGGCGGCGCGCCAGGGTTGGTCGGGGCGTTAGTGCGGGCCACGTGGCGCCCGCTGATTCGCTGGCGCCACCTACCCGCGTGGACCGGGTGTACCACGTGGCGCTTCCTGTGTGGTGCGATTGGCTGTTTCCTGTTCTGTGGATGACGTGGCGCATCCAGAACATTTCGGGCGCACTGCGGGGGATGTTTTGGGTACACTGTGGGGGGCCCGAATCATTCGGGCGCCCGGAAACTGCACCCCAAAGTGGATTTTTGGCTTGGATTTTCTGGCCTATAAATAGGACCCGAGTGACCTTGTGCTCACCTTTTTCTCCTCTTCTGGCCGGAATTTCGCAGGGAACTCTTCAGCAAAGTTCTTCCTCACCCTGAGCCGCACCTTTTGGAAGACTCTGGGATATTTTTTGGGGCACGCATCCCAAGGTTCCCATTTTTACGGCGCGGCGCGACGCTCGTTCGTTTGTGTTCTTCTTCGTCGCGTTTTGGTGCGAGGACTCCCTCGGCTTACTCCGACCACTTTTTTTGTCGATTTTTGCGCCGTTGGCTTCACGACAGGTAGGGCTACGATCTTCGTGAGTTTTCCCTCGTTTTGAGTTTATCTTGGAGTTTCCCGAGCTTTCATTTGACCCCTTTTCTTGGGCGGAGTTTTTGGACAGCACTGTGGTATTTTGGCCATATCTTTGCGCACAAGCATCGGATCGAGGCGTTTCAAGAGGCGTTTTTCATCTACATTTCGGAAGGAATCTCCTGGATTTTTCTTTAATTTTTCTGAATTTTCTTCGAAGGTGAAAAATCTCTGTGTACAGAAATTATTGCTACAGTTTTTGAGAGCAGTTTAATTCGAGGTGGTTCCCTTGTCGGATTTGTTTCTCAACGTACGAAACTCGGTTTTGAGCGTGCAAATACTCGTTTCGACCGGTTCGTCGCGAGGATCGTGACAGTATTTTTCTTGGAATTTTCTGAGCATTCTTCATAGGTGAAAATAGGGAAACACTGGATTGTTGTATTTGGACAGATTTTATTGGAGCATTGTATGATTAATTATGTATGTTCTTTTGGAAATTTTGTACAGTGATCGCGGCGGCTTATCTGTTTGGGCGAGAGTACTTTTTGGACTTGGAATTAGCGATCGAGGTGGGTGGTTGTTATATCCCTCATTTTTCTGACATACCCACTAGGAATATTACAGAGATTTTGTTGGAACCTTGTGATTGATAATTGCTAACTTTATGAGCCTATCATGTGAGACCTATCATGACGGGAATGTTTTTAGAAAACTGCTATGTTGGAACTATGATCGTATTTGGAACTTAGACATGATGGCATGGATTTAATAGTAGTACATAATCTTACATGTGGTGGATAGTGGCATGTTTGGACAATGTGTGATATATTTTGTTGGTGGGTACTACTTGGGGTTCTTTTGGACATGTATAGGCGGATGGTTTATGTGAGGGTAGTCGGTGGATTTTTAAACATGTGTAAATATTTAATGACTTTAGCATGATGGTTATGTCTATGCGGAATTATTATCTAATACACATGTGGGACTATTAGTTGTTAATATTCTTTCAATTTTTGCATGAGGACGATTACATGCTCGTATGGACATCTAGATAGGCCATCTTTTATCGCTACACTTTCATACTGGAACTTGACTTAGGAGAAACCTTGCGTGCTTCTTTTCTCCTTTTCGTTAGTCAGGTGGTTCATGTTGCTCGGGTTTGAGCAGGGGTTGGGAATAGTGTAGCCGGGGCCTGGATTGTGGATTACGGGTTTTGGCGGCAACCGCGGATATTGGGCGGTTGACCGGATGTCGGTTATAGGACATCGGTAATAGGGCATGATTACGGACTAGAGGGTTTTGTGGCAACCGCGGATAGTAGGCGGTTGGCCAGATACATATTATTTTACCCGATTTTTGGATTGGGGGATTATAGCGGATACCGCGGATAGTAGGCGGTTGACCGGAGGTCGGTTGTGAGACCTGGTTGTGGATTGTGAGGTATTGCGGCGATCGCGGATTTTGGGCGATTGACCGGATGTTCATTTGTGCATCAGATTAGGGATCAGTTTCTTTTAGTGGAGGGGTGTGTTCCACTGGGGCTTTATAATTGTGATCCAGTCCTGCTTTGATACTTATCATACCGGCACTGTTATTGCTCGGTGATGCTTTCCTCGTGTGGGTCGCTCCCCTCGAGATCCCTTCCGGAGGCCGGGGCCAGACAGTTATGGACAGTTTTACGATCACATCGGCGCGGCTGATTTACCTGATGATGAGGACGGCAGCAGGAGTTTTGCTATCACATCGGCGCGGCTTACTTGCCCGATGATGAGGGCGGTACAGATTGGGTTCATCTGGGACGGTTGGTTATTGTTGCTTACGGTTATTCCAGTCTAGGACTGCATTTTTAGAGGCATAGTAGCGGTAGTTTGTTTCCTTCGCAGTAGTTTTATTACTTACCACTCTTCTTACCCTTTTTGCCTCTGGTTGACCTAGTGGGTGTGTTCAGGGCGTGAGGCTTTACCCACTAGGGGAGGCTACTGGTTCACTAGTAGTTCTCAACCCCATTCTTCTTTTTCTTTTCTTCTCCTTTGTTTTGCAGAGCCTTCTGCCGGTGCTGCTGGACATACAGCGGCGGGTCGAGGAGAGAGGACGGCAGAGTAGCTAGGCAGTGGGCCCGACAGTGAGTAGCTAGACTGGTACCTCTTATGTATCCTATCTCAGACGATAGTATTTTTACTTTTGGGGTCTGTCTTTAGCCAGCTGGTTGTATTTCTTTTTTGGTGAGCTGGGAGAGAGACTTGTACTTTTTTTTTTGCAGTCGTTTCGTATTTCTACTTCTTGTTCAGTCTGAGATGTAGTATTGTCAGTTCAGCTCTGTTTTATTGCTCTATTATTATATCTATTTCTATTTGAGCAGGTTACCGGCGCTTCGTGCATGCGGAAAATTCCGTGTGCACGGCGGATCTGTAAACGAGCCCGAGTTCTGGTTTACACTCGGGGCGTGACATGAACCTCCTTTGGTGCTGATTGATATCTCGCGCAGATCCCAACACTAAAGGATATGTCCGGGCGACTAGCCGTGAGGTAAAGTAGACTTCCAATCATGCTGCGATAAAGTTTCTCGTCTACATTCTCACTAAGTGATTCACTTCCAAGTCCCTTATGGCTAGTTCCCATTGGAGTCGGAAAATCTTTAGAATTTTCTAAATCAAACTTTTTGACCAACTCCATTGCATACTTGGATTGACACAAGTGAATTCCTTCATCACTTTGTTTAACTTGTAATCCAAGAAAATATGTCAATTCGCCCATCATGGACATCTCAAATTCGCTTTCCATGGTCTCCGCGAATTTAGAAGCATCATTATCTCTTGTTGCACCAAATACAATGTCATCGACATAGATTTGTGCTACAATGAAATTGTTTTGATAATGCTTCACAAAGAGAGTCCTGTCAGCTCCCCCTCGAGTATAGCCCTTTTCCAAAAGGTGCTTTGTCAACCTTTCGTACCATGCTCGCGGTGCTTGTTTCAGACCGTAAAGAGCCTTTTTCAAACGAAAAACATGGTTAGGTAGTTTATGGTCCACAAAACCTTTCGGTTGAGCCACATAAACTTCCTCATTTAAAAACCCATTTAAAAAGGCGCTCTTAACGTCCATTTGAAATAATTTGATTTTAAAATGACAAGCAATCGCAAATAGGATACGAATGGACTCGAGTCTAGCTACAGGGGCGAAAGTTTCATCAAAGTCTATACCTTCTACTTGAGAGTAGCCTTGAGCAACTAACGTGCTTTGTTCCTGATGATAGTACCATCCTCATTTTTCTTGTTCTTGAAAATCCATTTGGTACCTATCACATTGTGTTGCTTCGGAGGCTTCGTTAATTCCCAGACTTTGTTTCGCTCAAATTGATGGAGCTCTTCCTGCATTGCTTCAATCCAGTAGTCATCCTGAAGAGCTTCATCGACATTCTTTGGTTCGATTAAGGATACGTAGCAAGCGAATCCGCAAACCAATTGTCTCCGAGTTCTAACTCCTTCTTGTGGGTCTCCAATAATGTTCGATTCAGGGTGATCCTTGGAGATGCGTAACGTTTGAGGTAGCGGAGTACTCGGAGGTACATGAGATGATTCCTGCACATCAGATAAACTTGAAGAACCGTTAGATGCATCATCATTATCGGAAGAATTGTTATGAGAAGATGCATTAGCAGGTGTATCATCATCAAGAGAGATATCGAGGGTAGATTTTTCAGATTCAAAGTGAAAAGCTTCATCTACTTTAACATTTATCGATTCTACGATCGTCTTAGATTCCAAGTTAAATACTCGATATGCTCTACTGTTTGTAGAATAACTCATGAAAATCCCTTCGTCACTTCGAGAGTCAAATTTTCCAAGATTTTCGCGGTCACGTAAAATAAAACACCGACTCCCAAAGATACGAAAATATTTGATATTCGGTTTTCTACAAAACCATAGTTCATATGGTGTATTTAAAGTTTCCGGGCGCAAATACACTCGATTAATTACCTAGACAGCAGTGTTCACCGCTTCAGCCCAAAAATATAACGGTAAATTCCGGCTATGAAGCATAACACGTGCCATCTCCTGTACGACCCTGTTTTTGCGCTCGACTACACCATTCTGTTGAGGTGTATAGGGTGCTGAGAATTCATGTTTAATGCCGTTGGAAGTGCAAAAATCAATGAATTTAGAATTTATGAATTCTCCACCTCTATCACTTCTAACACGAGTAATCTTTTCATTCTTTTCAATCATAATACGATGGCAAATCTCGTGAAAAGAATCAAAAGTATCAGCTTTCTCTTTTAAAAATGCTACCCAAGAATATCTAGAGAAATCATCAACCATCAAGAAAATATACCATTTACCTCCCAAAGATGGTTGACGAGTTGGCCCCATTAAATCCATGTGCAAAAGTTCCAAAGGCCGTTTTGTACCAATGTGGTTCAAGTTCTTGTGTGCAGTCCTAGACTGTTTTCCCTTTTGGCAACCGCCACACACAATGTTTTGTTCAAGTGAAAGTTTAGGAACCCCCTTGACCACATCTTTGTTTGAAATTCTAGCAAGTTCCTTAAAATTTATGTGACCTAGCCTTTCATGCCAAAGTGTTTCATTATTCAAAGAGGCTAAGTTACAGTTTTCAGAAATTTTATTAGGAACAACATAACAATTGTTTTCAGATCTAACCCCCTTTAAAAAGAAAACATGGTCCTTATCAGTTACAACACATTCAACAGATGAAAAGTTAACTGAAAAACCATTGTCACAAAGTTGACTAATACTAATGAGGTTAGTCTTAAGGCCTTCAACAAATAACACATTATTCAGTACCGGGCCATCCGGAATAGCTACAGTTCCTTTTCCAACAATTTTGGAAGACCGACCGTCTCCGAAAACTACAAGTCCTCCGGAGATTTTCTCAAAATTTTGAAAGCAGTTTTTGTCACCGGTCATGTGACGGGAACATCCGCTATCCAGATACCAAGACGAATTATCATACGCATGCATGGAAATGTTAATAACAAGACAAGGGAAAATTTCACCTTTGCGCACCCAAACCTTTTTGGACTGCGTTGGCAATGATCGCGAAGTTATTCTCCTCGGTGAAAGCGTCTTGTTAGATTGATTGCTGTTCCTTGATGATGTTGTCTTGCACGATGAACTACCAAGGCTCTTTTCCTTCGAATGATTTGCATTTGATTCCCGAGGAATCACCCTTTTGGTAGTTGTTGCAAGAAGTGCTTGAGTTGAGCGTTTGGCTCCCATCTTGCAATTTTTCCTTATGTGCCCTGAAAAACCACAACGAAAACATACCTTAGTGCTTGTCGATCCCGAAGAGGATGAAGTAGGCTTGTTGTCGTTGTTTGTCGTGAATTCCGGTGTCGGAGGAGGAGTAACCGACTGAGGTACAAAAACTGTTCCACTCGAACTAGGACTGTCTCCAGTTTGAGTGTATCCGAGGCCGAAACGGTTTGTTTGACCAAGACCAAGAAGCTTGTCCAACTTACTCCTTCCTGATGAGAATCTCTTTAGATCATCCTTGAGTTGGAAAATGGTCTTCGTCATTTCCATTTTTTCCTGTCGAGCCTCGTTGTAGAGCTTCAAGAAGTAATTCGCCTTATGTAGAGTACCGAAACTTTGTAGAGCGCACCGACCTCGCAGGATGGCGTGGTGCGGAGGAATTGCCTCGGGCATGTTGCTTATGTGCTTACAGATGAGTTCGGGTCGACTCGAATCAACGCGGAAGCCCCAGGTCGATTCGGGGTTTTCCGGGCATTGTCCGCCGTTAGAAGACTGGCTTCGGGGAAGCCTCGACTCCACAGTGGAGTGCAGAAAAATTAGAAAATACTTGGAACAGGTATACTTTATGATTACAGCGGAGTTCGGGAGGTTCCGGACTGACGCGGAGGGCCCGAAGGCAAAAAGTGAGTTGGAACTGGCAATTTTGGAGCCGGTTTTTGGATTGAGCACACCGACTCCACGGTTGAGCTTTTTGAGGAGAAAAAGCTTTGAGCATGTGTATTTTCAGATTACAGCGGAGTTCGGGAGGTTCCGGACTGGAGCGGAGGCCCCGAGGGCAAAAAGTGAGTTGATGGGGGGACTTAATGGATTAACTAATTAAATTATTTAATTATTGGTTTTGGGGCTTTGATCTCGGAGGTTTGTTGGAAAAGAAAGAATTAGTGATTTGAATTAGTTAAGGGAGTGGATTAGTATGTTTTGGATTTGAAAGAGTAAGCTGGGATATTTTGGGGTTGTGCATTAAATGGAGCCACCTACCCTCCCTCCCTTATTAATTAAGGCTCACCTAATTAAATGTCCTCATCATCACCTCCCTATCCTGTTGAAGCAGGGGAAACAAAAGAAACAGAGGAAGGTGAGAGAAGAGAGAAGAAGAAGGAAAATGAAGCAGAAGAGAAGGGTTTGGATGAGCTTTGGTGGAGGAACTTCCTGCTGTCCGCGTGGAGCGAGCGGAGCGCGCACGCGACGAGCTTCCGGCAATGGTATGTGCGGTTTTGAGGAAGCTTGGATTCTTGGGTTTCGATTTCTAGTTTTGGATCTTGTTTTGGTGTTGGGTGAGTTGTGTTTTGGCGTGGACTGCAGTCCACAGGGGCTTGGGTGGCCGCAGCGGGGAGCCGCGCGGGGCGCAAAGGCGCTGCGCGCGGCCAGCCTTGGTACTGCGCGGGGGGTGCATGGGCGCCGCGCGCAGCAGGGAGCGGCGCTGCGCGCGCGCTGAGGGCGCGCGCAGCAGGTGTGCGCGCTGGGCGCGCGTGGGTGGCCGCAGCGGGCGCCGCGCAGCGCGCATGGGCGATGCGCGGGCGTCCACCGCGCAGCGCAGGGCGCGCGCGGGGGCTGCTGCGGGCGCCGCGCAGCGTGCAAGGGCGCTGCGGGGGCGGGCGCCGCGCAGCGCAGGGCTCCGCGCGGCAGGCCCAGGGCGCTGCGCAGCCGCTACGGCGGCACCGCGCTGCAGCGGCAGCGGCAGCGGCGCGGCGGGCAGCGGCGGCAGCTGGGCTGCGCGCTTTCGGTGGAGAGCTGGATGCTTTTCCGCGCCGTTTTCGCGGCGGGGGTTGTTTTTCTTGGCCGTCGGCGCGCGTTTTTTTTAGCAGAACTTGACTGTCTGTGTTCCTTTTCTCTCTGTGTGTTGGTGCAGCAACTTCGGTGCGCGGCGAGCTCGGTGCCGCGCGAACGTTTGGGGCCGGCAGTGACGGCACGTGAATCTCCATCAGTTTTTCAGCCGAGTGTCGAGCGGAGCCCGGATCAAGTGTGCAGATTTCTCCAGAGTGAAGGCTTTGAGAGTGTGCTGTGGCTTGTGGTTTTAGTGGATGATATGTTACAGTTTTTGTTGAAGATGATGATAATGATATTGATGGATGGGTTGTGGAACTTGTATGTGTGCTGTGTGTTTATTTGTTTAATTCTGATGGAGTTAAATTATGCACATTGGTAGTGTGGACGGGTGGAATTAAGGGACTATGTAGATGGGATCTTGAATTATTATGTGAATGTAACAGAGCTTGGTGTGAGTGTGGCCTTATGTGAATATAATGAGGGTGTATGTGGATGATCAAAGCTTCAGAGTTGTATATTGAGTTTATGTGTTTAATTGGAGCTGACTATTGGATTGGGTGGAATTACTCAATTTGCTTATTGTGAACTTGAATGTAATCTGTGCTGGAGCTTTAGTGCTTGATGGCAGAGTTGTTGTATGCGCGCGGGATTTTGTAATAACTCAAGGATTTTATTTGGAGCTTCCATGGATTCTTCCGTGTTTTTCAGCCCGATTTTCGGGGTTTCGTCAGTTTGAGGATCCGGCGCTTCACCGACTTCAGCGTTGCCTGCGGAAAGCGATCCAGGTGGGTTGGTTTTCTTTCGAAAGTACGGTATGCTCATAATGCTTCCGAATGCAAGGTATCGTGACCTATTTTGCATTATTTCTTTTATCTATTGACTGCCGGACAGCCGTGATATGTTGTGGGAACCCGGACCTGGTTTCGGTATTATTATTGCTCCCGGGCCATTTTTATTAAATTGTGAGAAACCCTTTATTCAGGATCTGACCCTTAACATATGTTTAGTATATGTTATGTCAGAGCTTATAGAGGGTTTGGGATGTTAGAGGGTTATTCAGACCTTAGTCGAGGGATGTTGCTCCGACTTGGACACGAGTGTGAGTGGTATCTTTTGATCGTTTGAGTTGGTTTCCCACTTTAACCGAGAGGGGCCGAATCCCTGAACGGTAAAGGATCGAGAACGTCGATAGGCTGAGCCTAGAGTCTGTTCTTGTTTGATTGGGGTTATAGGTGTGATGACCTGGATCTCCGCAGAGCTGTTGCAGTGCGTTGGGGTGGCCATTGGAGGCCTACGCGGTGTGCTGGAGGTGTTTGGGGCACGATTGGACACGAGTATTGGACTTCAGGCTCAGAGGGATCACGTGGGTGATCGGTTGACTCCGTCAGGTCTCTGGAAGTGTTTTCGCGCGAAACGGATATTAAGATTGGGCTCGGCGCAAAGTTTGGACCAAGAATACCTTTCCGGGGGCATTCGGCAATTTTTAGAGTGGGAATTTGGCAAAACGGACGTCAAATTCGGATTCAGCGCGCGAAAACGGTCAAGATGGACTATCTACTTGATTTTTTTCAGCATCGGGTACTGTTCATGGCCGGAACAGTAATTCCGGCGATCGCCGGCGGCGGCGGCGGCGGCGGCGGCGGGCAGCGTCGGCGGGCGGCGGCGCGGCCTCGGGCAGGCGGAACGGCGGTGGCACAGGGCGCGGGCAGTGCGCGGGCGCGCGGGCAGGCGCGCGGTCCACGCGGCCGTCGTGCACCAAGGCGGGGACACGTGGCATCACCCGGTAGGCTGGCTCACAGCTCTCGGTCTACGGAGCATGATGGTTGGGTGTTGGTTCATGGTGCACCGGGGTGGACACGTGGCAGGTCATCATTGGTTCGGCTTACTGAGGCTCGTGCATCGGGTGCAGCGGTCAGTGGCGGGGACACGTGGCGCTTCCCTATTGGCTGGTCAACTGTGCGGGCAGGATGGGCAGCGGGCGCAGGCTGCGCGCGCAGGCGCGACTGACCGCTGACCGGGACACGTGTCGACTCCCGGGGGTGGCCACGCGGCGCAGTGGGAGTGGAGGATTCGGCTGTCGCCTGTTCGGGCGACACGTGGCGGGCGATGAGACGGGTCGGACGGATTTCGGATCCCGTCCGACGGCGCGTCATGGGCCGGGCCGCACTGTGCGCGCCCGAAAACCCTGGGCCGGGCCGCACTGTAGCAGCCCGGAAATTTTCGGGCGCCCGGAATCCGGGACACAGGCGAAATTTTGGGAATTGTTTAGTGAGGCCTATTTAAGCAGCCCGAATCCGGTTCTTCTCACTTTTTCCACCATTTCCGAGCTTCCTCTCACCAAGGTGTCTTCAGCAAAGTTGTTCCCATTCGAGTTTTACATCTTCTGGAGGATTTCCAAGATTTTTGGTGGCACGCATTCCGAGATTTGGATTTTACGGCGCGGCGCGACGCTCATTCCCTTGTGTTTCCCTTCGTCGCATTTCAGTGCACGGACTCTCCCGAGCTACCCCGACAGTATTCTTCAGCGATTCTTGCGCCATCGTCTTCACGACAGGTAGGGCTACGTTTTCTGTGTTTACTGGTTTTTCCCATTCCGAGCTTTTCATGGGTTTTTCGGATCATCTTGTGACCTCATTTTCTGGGGTGGAACTTTGGACAGCGTTGGGTTGTTTTGGTGATATCTTCGCGTACAAACCTCGGATTGGGGCGATTCAATAGGCGTTTTGCATCTACACATCACGAGGAATCTCCCCAAATTTTCTTGGAATTTCCTGAATTTTCCCCGAAGGTGAGAAGCCTCTGTTTACAGTTCTTTAAGATTCAGTTTTTGCGATCGACTTGCTTCGGGATGGCTCTCTTGTCGATTTTGGTTCTCAGCGTAGAAAACTCGTGTGGGAACGTGCAGGTACTCGTTTCGACCGGTTCGTCGCGAGGATCGTGACGGTATTTTTCTTGGAATTTCTTGAGCAGATCTCGCAGGTTAAAATGGCAAAACTGTTAACTAGATATTTTGGGACAGATTTTGGATTAGAACTTGGAATAATATTTGCATGTGTTCCTTGGGGTTTTTGGTGCAGTGTCGTGGGGATTTTCGGATCGGGCGTGGACTTTGCGTTCAGGGGACCGGATTTAGCACTCGAGGTGGGTACCGTTGTTTCACCTCCTACTTGTGATGTCCCCACTAGGCCTATTTGAGTTGCTACTATGAACCGGTAAAACGAATATGGTATGCTAAGTGGAGAAATGGACTTATAGCTAGAGTTTGCATCTTCAAGAGGACTAAGTATAATTAAATGCTAATTCCTACAAATGTTAAGTCGCCCAAATCCCACTGAAAGAGTTTTGCTAGATATGTTATGTTGCATGTGCTTATTGGGACCCCTTATGCATGTACATACACCGACTTGTGGCAACCTAGTAAAATGGAAATTTATTTGAACTGGCATACCTCTATTTGTAAATTAGAATACTTGAAACCATGTTTTAACTAAAGGACTTTGCATGCTTGAATGGTCACATAGTTAAGCCACCTTTTTCTGCTACACTATTATGCTGGAACTGACTTAGGAGAAACCATGCTTTTACTTTTCTTCCTCTGGTTATCTAGTTTTGGGGGATAGTGCGCTCGGGTTCGAGCAAGGGCTGAGATAGTGTAGTCAGACATTTGTGGGTTTTGGGACAGGCAGGCTGTGAGGGCAGGGCATTGCGGCAACCACGGACAGTAGGCGGTTGACCGGATAGTGATTGTTGCTTATGCATCAGATTGGGTATCAGGTCGCTAGGGGATGGAGTTTCCACTATTTGTTTATCTTGTATCAGGTTGAGATCGGGTCTCCCTTTAGTGGACGGATTTTCCCACTTTGATCAGAGTCATGATCCAGTCCTGCTGACTTGATACTTATTACTGAGGCACTATGCTCGTGTGGGTCGCTCCCCTCGAGTGCCACTCCGGAGTGTGTATTTTGGTGACCGTGCCGGTCAGGAGCCGGTCTGTTGCCTTGGGGCGGGACCGTGCCGGTCAGGAGCCGGTCTGTCGCCCTCGGGATGGGACCGTGCCGGTCAGGAGCCGGTCTGCACCCCGTAGCTGAGTTGGGAGTTAGTAGGCGTAGTGGGCAGTACCGGTGCTCGCCGGTGACTAGGTTGGGCTACCCAGGCAGGCATTCATATTCTGATGCATACAGTTGGCCATACTTTTAGCTGGGCACCTTAGAGGCATATAGTGGTAGCTTCATACACCATCAGTAGACATACTTACAGCTTACCACCTTGTTTTATTCTTCCGCCTCTTATAGTCCTAGTGGGCATGTCGGAGTTGAGGTTTACCCACTAGGAGGAGGCTACTGTTCTATAGTAGTTCTCACTCCCCACTGTTTTCTTTTTCTCTTCCCCTTTGTTTTGCAGAGTCGTCTGCGGCAGTTGCGGGGCCCTCCTCAGCGGACTGAGGTAAGAGGATCGCGGACTAGATAGCGGTCTACCCAGGCACCAGTTCAGTTACTAGATGTACCCCGATACTCTCAGATACTCTACTTTTCATTTCTTTTTGGGTCTGGCTTCGGCCAGCTGGTTGTATTTGATTAGTGAGCTGGGAGAGATATTTGTATTATTGAGAGTTTACTTCTGCACTTTTACTTTCCAGCTTTATCTGAGATGTATTAGTTCTAATTTAGCTCTGTTTATGCTCTTTTATTATCTCATTTATATTTGAGCAGGTTACCAGCGCTTCGTATACACGGAAAATTCCGTGTGTACGGCGGATCTGTAGACGAGCCCGGGTTCTGGTTTACACCCGGGGCGTGACAATAGGCACCGGCCTAACGGGATTCTCGGACCTTTGCTGCGTCAGTCGGTTCTTCTCGCCTATTAGTGGGGTGTCTTTTTGGGAGCCGTTTGGAGTGACGGCGGTCCCAGCTGGGTAATACCTTCTTTTAGTGAGTTAGTGTTGTGAGATTGAGCCGTGGAGGGTTCTCCAACTGAGTGATAGATTTTGGATACGTACCACTGGCCGAGTTACCATATGGGTACTTGCCACTGGCCGAGTTACCAGATGGATACGTACCACTGGCCGAGTTACCAGATGGGTACTTGCCACTGGCCGAGTTACCAGATGGATACGTACCACTGGCCGAGTTACCAGATGGGTACTTGCCACTGGCCGAGTTACCAGATGGATACGTACCACTGGCCGAGTTACCAGATGGGTACTTGCCACTGGCCGAGTTACCAGATGGATACGTACCACTGGCCGAGTTACCAGATGGGTACGTACCACTTGCCGAGTTACAAGATGGGTACATGCCACTGGCCGAGTTACCAGATAGATACGTACCACTGGCCGAGTTACCAGATGGGTACTTGCCACTGGCCGAGTTACCAGATGGATACATGCCACTGGCCGAGCTACCAAATGGATACGTACCACTGGCCGAGTTACCAGATGGGTACATGCCACTGGCCGGGTTACCAGATGGATACGTACCACTGGCCGAGTTACCAGATGGGTACTTGCCACTGGCCGAGTTACCAGATGGATACATACAACTGGCCGAGTTACCAGATGGATATCTGAGTGAGACTGTGATAGTCTGACAGGACGCCCCACGTAAATCCCGTCATCATTTGGATGTGTGGTAATGGGCAGGTGCGTTCCTGGTACACGAGCACCGCAGGCTTGACTGGAGCCTATGTGGGAGTCGCTGAGATTGGGCGACTAGAGCGGGTGGTTGTAGTGTATGTTCTTAAATGTTGTTTCCTTCGAGCATTACATTGAGACATATAGTGGTAGATTCATTTCCAGCATTCATACACTATCTATCTATCTGTTTTTGTCTCCAGCAGACTTAGTGGGCATACCGTGGGCTTTGACGTCGGTACCCACTGAGATCTGCCTGTTGCAGTCGATCTCACACCCGCTGCGGTGACAGGTGGAGGCGGCTGTTCCGGATTGGTTCGCGCGAGACAGCAGCTCGAGGTGAGGACGCGGCCGATTAGTTCCTTACCAGCTTTGAGAGTCGGAGGTAGATGTACCCGGTGTATTTTATTTGTCTCCACTTTTGTACTGGACATTCTGTGAGACTTTGTACCTTGAGGATTTGTGTACTAGTGGAGTTTTTACTTTCCCAGATGTTCAGTTTATTCTATAGCTTTAGTTTTAGTTTCATCTCTGATACATATTTTTTTTAGCTATAGATCTGACTTGCAGGGTAGTCGCTTCGTCTGTGCGGCAGTTTCCGTACAGATGGCGGATCTGTTGGCGAGCCCGGGTCGCAGTTTCGACCCGGGGCGTGACACCTTATCCATCATTTTTACATGTTCCTTCTCGAAATACTCATTTTTCTCTTGAAGGGAAACATTTGTCTTGATCAGGTTATCCCTTTCCACTTCAAGAGCGTTCGAGAGAGAAGTTGCTGCTTTCACTTCTTCTTCGAGTTCCTGCAATCTCCCTCTCAAACTCCTGTTTTGCTTTGCCAGTTTCTTTGAATCCCTCAAAAGTTTATGGTAGGCAAGAGCAAAATCTTCACCTTCAGAGTTACTCGATTCGTCGTCCATGGCATTCTTTTCAGCATGGGAGGAGTTGGACAACAAATCGGATGTACTTGCCATTAAGCACATGAAGGGTGAAGATGTGGACGCGTGGAATGCCGTTGCGTTATTTTCTTCATCACTGGAAGATGACTCATTTGACGTTGAGGTGTCATCCCAAGTGACGGCTTGCATCGCCTTCTTCTTTGCCGGATTCTTGTTGGGACACTCCGTTGCAATGTGGCCGTAGCCTCGACATTTGAAGCATTGTACTTGTCCCTCTGAACTTTTCTTATCCTTTGAAGAATTCTCTTGCTTTCTTGACTTGTAACTTGAAGAACCCTTGCCTTTCTTCGACTTTCCGAAGGATGGAGTTTTGCTTGAATTACCCCTTCGAAAGTTTCGGCGAAACTTCCTTGTCAAGAGAGCGAGCTGCTTCTCAAAGTCCTCCATAGATAGGTTCTCGTCATCGTCCGAGGAGGATGAATCCGCGTCTTCTTCTTTAGTTGATTTCAATGCAAAACCTGAAGACTTAGAAGAGGATGCTTTTCCAGAAGAATAGTTAGTAGGAAATGTCATTTCATAAGTTTGTAAGTGCACCAACTAATTCTTCTACACGCATTTCGTCCGGGTGTTTAACTGTTTCAATGGCTGTAACCTTGGGCGAAATCGTTCAGGAAGAGTTCTTAATATTTTTCTTACAACTTTAAATTCTGGAATCTTCTCTCCCAAGTTAGCACATGAGTTTACGATGTCTTGCAATCGTGTGTAATAGTCTGTGAACGATTCATTTTCTGCCATGAAAATAGAGTCAAACTTGCTCGTAAGCATTTGCAGTTTCTGAATCTTCACAAGGTTAGTTCCCTCATGCGTAACTTGAAGAACATCCCAGATTTCTTTCGCAGTCTCACATGCCGAGACGCGAGAGAACTCAGTTTGCGACAAAGCATTAAATAGAGCATTAATCCCTTTGCCATTGTAAGAAGAAGAATCTATCTCTTCCTTGGTCCATTTCGACCTAGGTTTGATGGTGCGAACATCAGCAATAATTTCAGTTGGATTAGACCATCCTAATTCAATTGATTGCCACACCCGTTCGTCGATGGAAATTAAAAAGGCTTTCATCCGTACTTTCCAGTACGCATAATTTGTTCCATCGAAGAACGGGGGTCTGTTGATGTTTCCACCTTCAACCATTGTTTACAACCCTATTCCCGCTCTGATACCACTTGTTGGGTTATGTATAATTGGATCTAAATAGGGGAAAAAACACCTAGAGGGGGGTGAATAGGTGTAAACAATAAACACTCAAAAATCTTTGCGCAATAAAACCCAATGCGGAAAAAAAAATAACACGCAAGATTTTTACGTGGAAAAACTCCAAACCGGAGTAAAAAACCACGGGACCGATAACACGGCGAAATCCACTAGAATTAAACACGTACAAGGTGATATAACGTACTCACAGACGACTCAACCTTTTACCATACGCTCCTAGTAGATCTTCTCCGCTCGCTCCGCAACGCTTCTCGAATCCACGATCTGCGCCCAACGCCGAATCCACAGCGTCCAACGTCGAGTCCACGACGTCCGACCGAATCCACGGTCTTCACCCAGTAGCACGCTTCGAATCCACGAACGTACCTCGCTCCGAATCCACGAGAGCGGTTGCACCTTGAATCCACAAGGCCACGCGAGTCCACGCGCCGATTTTGGGTAAATCGTTGTTTTTGGGTGGTGATGATCCGCCGAATACTTAGATTAGAAATAGATCGGAAATACCATCTAAGTATTCATTAATTTGATTCTACTCAAAATCTGAGTTTGGAAAACCTAGAATCAAATTAATCAATATAGATGAAGAAACATAGAATTAAATCTATTGATTTCCTTTCTTCTCTATATGTGGATTTTTTCTCTTTTTCGACTTCTATCGATGTGCCCTAGAAAATGAATCATAGGGTCTATTTATAGGTTAGAAACCATTGGAAGAAGATAAGGATCAAAAACTAACCATTTCTGGAATTTTACAGGACGGCGATCCGGACTGGAAATCGGCGATCCGGACTGTCTCAGCGAAACAGACTTTTCCAGAAAAGAGGGTTCGGGATCCGGACTGAAATTCCACGATCCGGATCGTTCATACAATTTTCAAATTACACGTTCGGGATCCGGATTGAAATTCCACGATCCGGATCGTTCAGCAAGGTAAATTTCCCATTCGGATCCGATCTGAAATTCGATCCGGATTGAATTGTGTATGAACCAACACCCTTCGGGATCCGGATTGTAATGTCCGATCCGGATCCTGAACATGTCCCATGTCCAGTTTTTGATTTTTATGCAATTAAAATTCTTCCAGGTGTTTCTACACTATAAGAAGTATTCGGATCACCAAAAATCTTTAGTTAAACGTACCTGATCCTTTTGAATTCTTCTTTCTTGAGATTGAGGTATATGATCCAAGCTTCTCATCTTCAATCTTCAAGACTTAAACAAATTTCACGAAATACGCCAACACAAATTCCGTAACACACGGTATGCCCATTAAGTCTACTGGAGGCAAAACAGATAGGTATGCAGATAGATAGATAGATAGTGCATACTCTCGCTACTGCTAAAATGCCTCAGTATCAATGCTCAAAGAAAAACCATCTAAGAACATATGATGCAACCACCCGCTCATGTCACCCAATCCCAATGACTGCCACATAGGGTTCAGTCCAGCCTGCGCCTGTCGACTAGGAACGCACCTGCCCACTACCACACATCCACATGAGGACGGGATTTACGTGGGGCGTCCTGTCCGACTATCTCAATCTCGCTCATGTAACCACCTGGTAACTCGGCCAGGGGCATGTAACCCACCTGGTAACTCGGCCAGGGGCAAGTAACCCACCTGGTAACTCGGCCAGGGGCAAGTAACCCACCTGGTAACTCGGCCAGGAGCAAGTAACCCACCTGGTAACTCGGCCAGGGGCATGTAATGTCACGCCCCGGGGTCGAAACTGCGACCCGGGCTCGCTAACAAACCCGCCATCTGAACGGAAACTGCCGTACAGACGAAGCGTCTAACCTGCATAAAAAGTCTATAACTAGCAGATATCAGAGCATAAGTAACTAAATACAAGAGAAAGGAAACTAAACATCTGTAAACAAGTAAAATCCAAAATACAGCAGGTAGATAGATAGATAGATAGATAGATATGGAAAGCTGTAAATCTATCACTAAATGCTCAAGAAATAATGAACTATGAATCATGCAAAGTACCTCACTCACCCATGTCACCCAATCACACTGACTGTCCACTTTGGACCAGTCAAACAAACCTGCGCTCATCTACGGCCGCACATCCCGGAGGAACGGACTTACGTAGGGTGTCCCTCAAGGACTAACAGTAACCACATTGCAGCCTCGTTAGGCTCGGTATCATCATCGCATCCGGAGCGTAGCTCGCGGGGAGCGACCCCGCGAACTCAAGTATCTCAGAACTGGCGTAAAATCCAGGCTCAGCAGGCTAAAATCCGCGATCAAATAGATCGGAAACACCATGAACAGATGACTCACTCTCATGTCAAGGACGGAGTAAACCCCTCTACTCAATCTGATGTGCTCTCATAGAACCCCCAAAGATACTAGTAAATCTCTAAATATCATAAAAAAAAATCTCCTCGGGCCCCCGGCACGAGAGAACAAGCACCCCGAACCCATGTCATATTTATGGAAGTCTCGAGAATTTTTAAACTATTTTTGAAAGCTAATTTTCCAAAAAAAGTGGTTTCCGAATTTTTAAGACAGTTCGGGTGCATAAATAAGGTCAACTAAGCATGTAGCCTAGTGTCAAATAATGCCAAGAATCTACTAAAAGGGAACCGGGGTTCAAATAATTTTTCTATAAATTTTCGGGCATTTATCAGATCCAAAAATAGAAAAATAATGCAATTCTGACATGTTCAAAGTGCTTCCTCAAGCATTAGAGGGCATTCCACGATTTTTGAAGTAAAATCCAACCCACCTGTGGTCTATCACAAGACCGCGCGCTCAACGGCTGTCCCGAAGCAAGTCTGCGGCTCCACGCGACGAGAAAAACGCTCACTCGGCCCCGACGGTAGCTAACAACTGCCCTGAAGCTGCCTGGAAGGAAGAAATCACAAAAATAGTCAAGAACGGTCAAAAACCGAGCATTCGGCGGCAGAAAACGGCCTCCGTCGGCGAAAAACAGCTTCCGACGGCGAAAAACAGCTTCCGTCGGCGAAAAACAGCTTCCGTCGGCGAAAAACAGCTTCCGACGGCGAAAAACGGCCTCCGACGACGAAAGAACGGTGCTGGCACGCAAACCGAGGCGCCGCCGGTGTCCCGGGGCACGACGAACGGCGTAAGACGCAGCCGCACAGCCCAGGAGGCTGGCCGTGCGGCGCAGGGGCTCGCTGCGCGGCGCCAGAGTGCGCCGCGCCCAGCGGCGCTGCGCGCAGCGCCCATTGGCGCTGCGCGCGCCCGCTGCGGTGCGTGCGCTGCTGCGCGCGGCCCGCAGCGCTGCGCACGCCAGCACGGCCCGCGCGGCCCGCGGGGCTGCGCGCGGCCGCCGCGCACACCCTTCAGCGCTGCGCGTGCGCCCGCGCGCGGCGCTGCGCCCAGGCAGCGCCCACCGCGCGCCTGCTGCGGAAAAAAATTTTAAAAAATTAAAATAAATTATAAAAAAATTAAAATAACTCAGTTTAATTTACCAAAATTATTTTAAGCCCAAAAAAAATTCCTAAGCTCAATAATACTCTCCAAAAAAAAACCAAAATCTCCAACAAAACCAAAAATCTCAAAAATCACCTACCTCGTAGATGCTCGGCGCGCGTCCTCGAGTTCCTCACGGCCACCAAGGGAAAAACCACAAGCTCAACCTCTTCTTTTTTTTTTTTTTTCCTCACTTCTCTTCTTTCTCCTTTCCTTGCTCTGCTTCGAAAGAGCTACAGTGGGGTTCTTCGGAGGTTGAAGGTGATGAGGTGGCCAAAAGAGGATAAGCTTACACCTAATAAAGCTACAGGCTTCCTTTTAAAAAAAAACAAAAGTTTAATTAAAGCTTAATTAAGGAAAGGAAAGGCTAATTAAAAGTATAAATCCACTTACCTCAATCCACAATCACAGCCAACTAGCAGAGAAAACCCAAAAAAAGAATTAGCAACTAATTAATTAAATTAAATTAATAAAAATAATCCAAAAAGTCCAACTCCAACTCACTTTTTGCCTTCAGGCTTTCCGACGCCGCCCGGAACCACCCGAACTCCGCTGTAATTTGAAAATACACGCGCTCGCTCCTTTCCTCAGTCGAAAAGCTCGTCGGTGGAGTCGGTAAGCTCACCCGAAGATCCGGTATACTACATGTAACCTACCTGGTAACTCGGCCAGGGGCATGTAACCCACCTGGTAACTCAACCAGGGGCATCAACACATCTACGCATCCGGAGCATGACCCGAGGGGAGCGACCCCACCGAGTATCAAGCATGTCTCTACTGTCTCAGCAAGCGGCAACTGCAGGCTATAGTCCACGATCAAACAGATCGGCAACTCGATGCACAATCACAACTCAGTCGGAACAAGACTCCACGACTCAACAGGAAAAGCCCACATCCTCACATCATCAGTCGGAGAAACCTCTACGACTCAATCTGATAATGCACAATCCATGGCTAAGTCGGGAAACCTCCACGACTCGATCTGCCAGAACCTCAAAACCCTTATAACCAGTCGGAGAACCACCTCCACTATCCAATCAGAGATACATAACTCGTGGTCTAGAATAATCTCATCATAAGCTCAAACTCAAATGACACTATAACTGTCACGCCCCCGGGGGTTTTTGAGTCAATTAAAGCGGAAAGACGTGTCTATTTTTTTTTTCTTTTAATAAGGTAACATAGACCTTCAACCCCGGTGCGTGCCAGACCGCCACATACACAAATTCACTCTGTCCACGGACGGAGTCTCCTTTGTATATGCACGGCGTCTCATTTACACATATCATTCAATCACAAATATCATACATCAATCACCAACCAACAACCATACAGTAGACATACACCAAGTTCAGAGTTAAATCATTTAACTAAAGCATGTCATTTAAGCGGCGTCAATATTTGGAAAGGATAAAACCCAGAGTTGTAAAACCCGTGCCCACACGGCACTTCCTTTTGAGAAAACATTTTCGCAACCCTTTATCTTATCATGAAAACATGCCGCGGATGAAAACATAAGAAAACGCACTACTAGTAATATGAAACATAAAGGGTCACCTCATCCACAGTGCTAGCTAATACATGTCCACAAATAAAGTAATCCACAAGCAACTAAAAATAGCATAAAGAGGAAATGAGTCATAAATACGATAACCAAGAGTCCGACTACGACCCTCACGACGCAGTCCCACCGCCATCCCGGCTAACGCACCTAGGAATACCTGTCACGGAGTGGGTAAAGTCAGTGACAAACAAAGTAGATGTGTAACAATATCAAGGGGGGAAATCATACGAACACACCGAATACACCGTAACCTTTCGTTAGACACCTGCACATTAATTTAATTTAACCTGGGCACCAATCCCCAGATCACCTGTCGGGGAGACGGAAATCTCCCCTCGTGCACAAACACCTACTTTGATGCTCTTACCCCTTTCGCGGTGCTGGTGCAACACCTCAGCTGGCGCGAAGAGGTCCCCGCTTGCACCGTTACCTTTGCGGGGCACACGGGTCATAAAGACCACTCTTCCGGAAAAGTACACCCATGCGGAGGCCAATCCGCCTGTGTACGTGCAGCATCCGAAACCGGATTGCCAAGATTGGCGTGTAGTGGGCACCGCGACCGCAGCCGCACAATTATTAGATAAACAACATTAATCGAAAGGTTAAACTATCCATCTACTTTGTTAGGTAAATTAACGAGTACTTTTAATGACGATAGATGCACTTACAGCACCGGTTGCACTCATCGCAACCGTACCCACCTTGTTGGAGAGCAAACGGAACACCTATATCCTTCGCGCTCCCCCGCTGCGCACCTGGACCTAAGAAAAGTCCGCACGGACAATAATAGTCACAAACGTGTACTAACATCCCAAAACAAAAGACCCAATTTACCCCTTTTTGACGAAAAAGTCCAACACCGTCCGGTTCGCCGAAACCGGAACCCAAAAACCGCTAACGGATCTACAAAACCCAATCTCTCAGTTAGTCGCCAACTCGGCCGTCAACGGTCCAGCAGAGAAGCCCCGACGATGAAAACGATGAGAGAAAGACCCGACGCGCGCGCCCCGACAATTTCGTCGAGGCGCGGAGCGTCGGCGACATCGGCACCCAACATTATAATAAATAATGACAAGTAGGTCCCAAGTGGCCATGACATGAAAGCCACTGAAATAACGATCCCAACGGCGAAAACCGCGCTCAAAACGGTGGAAAAACGGACCCAAACGGAGCCAAACGGACTTTGGGCTGTCGGGTGGTGCACGGCTGAGGCGTGGACCGGGCTACGCATCGGTGGAGGCGGCAGCATGCGCCGGGTGCACGCAGGAAGCGTGCACCGCGCTTCTCGGGCCGGGCGGGTGCACGCATCCGAGCGTGCACGGGCTCACGGCGCAGGGGCCTGCGGCGAACCGGGTGCACGCTGCGGCGTGCACCGCCCCTAGGCGGCCGGGCCGGCGCACGGATTCGTGCGCCGGGTCGCGGCTTCTGCGCGCGGGGCGTGCACCGGGTGCCACCCCGGCCGTGGACCGCGGGCCGAGAATGAATAGTAAACCCTTCTTTTTTTTGTTTTCGCTCCCGTTCGCGATTTCTTCTCGTTTTCGCCCCCGTGGGATCCCGGCGACGACCCCGCGAACATGATAACGACGGCGGCGGCCTCCCGTCTAACAACGGCGGCGGCGGCCTCCCGTTACCCTCTATGTTCCGCGAAGTCGCCCCAAAAATCCCGAAAAATTCCCGAAAAATTCCCGGAAAATTCCCGGTAATTCTAACGGCTAAACCGACGATCGACGAACAACCAAAACGTGATCGGAGGTCCGTAAAAGAAACGCGTTAAAAAACCATCAATTAAATCCGATAAAAATTCGGCCACACCCGATCATGAACGAACAAAACGTTGATCGAAAACCCGAAAAAGAAACCGCGAACGATGTACCAATTTAAGCGACCTTTCAAGAACACGGAAAACCCCCGATTAATTTAACAACCGGAACGATGATCACTAACCTTAAATTTATCGGAATAAAAGATCCGATCTTGGTTTCTCGCGGTGCCGGAGATCCGGATCCGCTCCCGTAGAGATGGCGGTCTCGTTCTCCGATCTCCGGCACGTGAATCGGGGCGATCGGTTCCTCCGCTTCCCCCTTCTTTTCCTCCGGTTAGGGGTTCCGCCCTTTTCTTTTTCTCTCCTCACGGTTGGGGTTTTCGGTACGCACGAAAGAGGCGATTGAGAGGCGGTATTTTACAATTAGGGTTTTCGGGGAATAAATAATCTGTTATTTATTTATCCCCTTTTTATCTAATTTCAAATATACGCACCGTCAAAATCCTTTCGGATATTTTGACTTCGATTAATTAATTCCCAATTAATTAATCCTCACCGTCGATCCCTAATATTTGATTATTTGATTTCTTTATCTTACGTGCGTAGGTGAACCCGAATTTCCCCGTTTCTATCTCTCACATAAATATCGACTGACGGGATATTTAATCACCTTTAAATCTGACCACGGTTATTTAATACTTGAAATCCTGACCACCGATTATTTAACCACCTTTATTAAATAATCATGGGAAATCAAATTCCCAATTGGATTCAAATTACCGGATATTTAAATCTTAATTTTAAATCCTGGTCACCGATTATTTAATCACCTTTATTAAATAATCCGGGGAAAACAAATCCCCGATTTAAATATCCGGATTTTATCTCTTATCCAATCCACGAGATAAAATCCCACCAATTTAAATCCCTTAATTAAATATCCGAATTCTATCCTTATCCTATCCACGAGATAAAATCCCACCAATTAAATCCCTTAATTAATTCGTACGTAGGAGGATTTAAATTTCCGTCACCGGATTAATTAATTAATTAATTAATTAATTATCCCTACGAGATAACCCACCTTATCCCTACGGGTGCAAGATATTTTGCACGGTTACCGATGCGTGACTAATACCGCATCGCTAAGGATCCCGTTCCGGGAGATCCCGATATCGGATTTCGAATCCGATCGCACCGTCGGTCATCGTTTTTCGCGCTCTATCGCAGAAAAATACACCACCTGTCCCGGCCGACTTAAGAAAATTAAATAAATTTTATTCCGCTTAAGGCCTAAGCGATTACATGTGAGTTCGAAAATACCCAAAGGGTCGGGTCACTACACCACTCACACTTTATAAAAAGTTTCGTCCCGAAACTTAAACTCAAACCTCACTTAAACAACTCGGGAAAACATTCCCTCATCTTTGATTCCAGTTCCCACGTCGCCTCGCGCTCTTCGTGGTTGCTCCACTGGACTTTCACATAGGGGATCGTTCGGTTGCGTAGCTTGTCCTCTCTTGCCAAAATCCGCACCGGCGTCTCCTCGACGCTCAAGTCCTCTCGTAGCTCAATGGTGGAGGCATCCAAGGCATGAGAGGGGTCTGCCAGGTACTTCCGGAGCATCGAAACGTGGAACACGTTGTGGACTCGTTCGAGGTTCGGGGGCAGGGCCAACCGGTACGCCACCGGTCCCACGCGCTCCAGAATCTCGAACGGTCCCACGTATCTGGGGCTCAACTTCCCCTTTATGCCGAAACGTCGGTTCCCCTTGGAGGGTGAAACCCGGAGCAGCACGTGCTCGCCCACCATGAACTCTAAGTCTCGGCGTCTGTTATCTGCATAGCTTTTCTGTCTGCTTTGGGCGGTCAGCAGCCTTTGTTTAATCAAACGCACCTTTGCTTCGGTCTCCTCCACCAGATCTGGGCCCAGAAACTTTCGCTCACCTAAGTCATCCCAGCATATCGGAGACCGACAGCGGCGCCCGTACAGGGCCTCGTACGGCGCCATCTGAATACTGGCCTGGTAACTGTTATTGTAGGCAAATTCCACCAGGGGCAAACACCGTGCCCACCCTTCGCCCAAGTCCAGAACGCATGCTCGAAGCATGTCTTCCACGATCTGTATCACCCGCTCCGATTGCCCATCGGTTTGCGGATGAAAGGCTGTGCTGAAGTGCAACTTGGTCCCCATCGCTTGTTGCAAACTTCGCCAAAAGTTCGACACAAAACGTGTGTCTCTGTCCGACGTGATGGATGTCGGTACACCGTGCAACCTCACTATCTCATCGAGGTACGTTTGCGCCAGTCGTTCCCGGGTCCACGTCGTGTGTATGGGCAAAAAGTGGGCCGATTTCGTCAAACGGTCCACGATCACCCATATCGCATCGTGTCCCTGTGGCGATCTCGGGAAACCGGTCACAAAATCCATGGTAATCATGTCCCATTTCCACTCGGGCACCGGTAAAGGTTGCAATTTTCCCGCCGGCCGTTGATGTTCGGCCTTCACCCGTTGGCACACTAAGCAGTGAGCCACGAATCGGGTCACGTCCTCCTTCATTTTGGGCCACCAGAAGGTTTGCTTGACGTCCTTGTACATCTTCGTTCCTCCGGGATGCGCCGCATACGGGGCAGTATGCGCCTCCCGTAGGATCTCCTCCTTGAGTTCCGGTAGATCCGGCACGCAGATTCGTCCGCGAAATCGTATCGTGCCGTCGGAGCTCACCATGAAATCACCTTCCTGGTCGGCGGTTATTCTACTCCGCACCAGCTGGAGCTGATCATCAGTCGATTGGCCTTCGAGAATCCTGTCCAGCAGAGTAGGTCTGACCACCAGCGTCAGAAGTTGGGCGACTGTCCCTGCAGGTACCACCTCTAGTCTCAATCGCGAGAACTCCGCAATTAGACTATCCTGCTGCGTAATGGCGCTTACATCCGCTCCGCGGCCTGTCCTTTGCGACTCAGGGCGTCGGCCACCACGTTGGCCTTTCCCGGGTGGTAGTGGATCGTTAGATCGTAATCCTTTAATAGCTCAAGCCACCGCCTTTGTCGCAGATTTAGCTCCTTTGGGTGAAAAGGTACTTGAGGCTCTTATGATCTGAGTACACATTACAGTGTGCCCCATACAGGTAGTGCCTCCAAAGCTTGAGCACAAACACCACCGCTGCGAGTTCCAAATCATGCACGGGGTAATTCCGCTCGTACTCCTTGAGCTGCCTTGATGCATAGGCTATCACCTTTCCCCGTTGCATGAGTACTCCACCCAATCCATTTCGCGACGCGTCGCAATATACTTCATAATCCTCCCCAGGCTCTGGCAGGGCGAGGATCGGGCTCGCGTCAACCTGTCCTTGAGCTCCTCGAAGCTTCTTTGACACTTGTCCGTCCAGACAAACTTTTCCCCCTTTTTCGTCAAACGGGTTAAGGGGGTGGCTATCTTGGAGAAGCCCTCCACGAAGCGCCGGTAATACCCGGCTAATCCTAGGAAGCTTCGAATCTCCGTCACCGTGGTCGGTTGGGGCCAGTCCGTCACCGAATCTATCTTCTTTGGATCCACCGCGACTCCAGCCGCCGAGATCACGTGCCCCAAGAAACCGACCTCTCGGAGCCAAAACTCACACTTTTTGAGTTTGGCGTAGAGTTTCTGTTCCCGTAGGGTCTGGAGGACTGTGCGCAGGTGTTCTTCATGTTCCTCGTCTGTACGGGAGTAGATGAGGATATCGTCGATGAAGACCACCACGAACAAGTCCAGAAGGGTTTGAATACCCTGTTCATCATGTCCATAAACACCGCCGGGGCATTAGTGAGCCCGAATGGCATTACCGTAAACTCGTAATGGCCATAGCGAGTACGGAAAGCCGTTTTGGGGATGTCCTCCCCCTTGACCCGGACCTGATGATAGCCCGACTGCAGGTCGATCTTTGAGAACACCGTCGCCCCCCGTAACTGGTCAAAGAGGTCGTCATCCTTGGCAGGGGGTACTTATTCTCTGATCGTGACCTTGTTTATTCTC
>JAQOTM010000051.1:177763-217634 GCA_029168755.2 Tillandsia fasciculata | reverse complement strand
GTGTTGATGATCCGCCGAATACTTAGATTAAAGATAGATCGGAAATACCATCTAAGTATTCATTGATTTGATTCTACTCAAAATGTGAGTATGGAAAACCTAGAATCAAATCAATCAATATAGATGAAGAAACATAGAATAAATCTATTGATTTCCTTTCTTCTCTATATATGTGGATTTTTTCTTTTCGGCTATTTTCTTCTGTAATTGCGGATGCCCTAGAAATGAATATAGGGCCTATTTATAGGTTAGAAACCTAGGAAGAATATACGGATCAAAAACAGCCTTTTCTGGAAAGAATTACCGACGGCGATCCGGATTGGATTGGCGATCCGGATTGCAGAAGCACAAAAGACGGTTTCCAGAAAATTGCTTGTTCGGGATCCGGATCGTAGTCCCCGATCCGGATCGTTCATACAGTTTACCAAACATCATGTTCGGGATCCGGATTGCAGTTCCTGATCCGGATCGAGGAAGCAAGCAGGTAAAACTAGTGTTCGGGATCCGGATCAGAGGATGCTGCGATCCGGATTGAACCAGTGTATGAACCAACACCCTTCGGGATCCGGATTGCCGAGCCACGATCCGGATCCTGAACATGTCCCATGTCCAGTTTTTGATGTTTAAGCAATTAAAACCTCTTCCAGGTGTTTCTACACTATAAGAAGTATTCGGATCATCAAAATTCTTTAGTTAAACGTACCTGATCCTTTTGAATTCTTCTTTCTTGAGATTGAGGTATACGATCCAAAGTTTCTTCATCTTCAATCTTCAAGACTTAATACATTCACGAAATACGCCAACTCAAATTCCGTAACAATCTCCCCCTTTGGCGGTTTCGTGACAAAACACAAATCCACAAAAGAAAATTCAAAAAGATATTTTTGTTGCTATCACCATACAACAAAAATTTACAAAAGAGATCCAGAAATTAAAAACATGAGATAAACTCCTAGAACAGACTCTAGACTTAGACATCTGTAATCTCTGCACACAGAAAACATTCTTGACAAACAAAATCGTTAGATACCTCAAGAATTGAAACATTCAAAACCAACTACAGAGATAGAGTTTATTCTCATCATGACATTTGAAAAATTCAGATATGTAAGAGAATCATAGTTAAAACCAACATATCTTCTAAGCAGTCGAAAACCAAATGTCAAAGTATGTTAGTCCAACATCAACTTGTTAGTCATATTACATGCCCAAATAGTTAGTCGAATAGTTAGTATAGAGGCATGTCACAAATCACAAAGAAAAACCAAAGTTGAGTTGAAGTCATACTTACCTTGATTTCACAATCAAGAATTCATTCATTCATTGTTCAAAGTTCTTCTCTAACTCTCTCCCCCTTTTTGTCACAAAACAAAGCCAAATAATTACAAAACAAAGGGAGTTAAAAGATAAACAAAAATTAAATACCTGCAAAGTTAGAGCAAAAGATTAAAACATAAAGTTACTCCTGAGAGTCGGAGTCATCGGATGTCGTGCATCCCATTTTAGCAAACAACTTCTTCACTAGTTTCTTCACTGATGAGACGGACTTATTCAGAGTGATTTGTGAAGCTGTGAGGACTTCCATCTCATTTTTCATAGTATGAAGATCTCCTCGCATTTCAGTGAACTCAGCCGACATACGTTCCTGTTCATTCGACAGCCGCTGTTGTTCTTTAAGGATAGAGGTGACAGAGGCATCATCGTCAGAGGTGGATGGTGGTGCCTGCTGTGGAGGAGGAACTGGAGCTGTGGAAGTAGTTGCTGGTTGTCGAGCTCGTTGCCGGATGGAGGAGATGGGGGATCATCTTGCTTGTTGACAAAGACTTTACAATAGTTGTTTCATTTATTGTCCCAAACTATACATATAAGAGCTCGCGCTTGTATCCACTTTAAACTTCTTAAGGATGCGCATGATAATCATTGGGTATGGTAGTCGCTCTGTGGGGTGAGAGTGTTCGACATACCGCGTCATCCTATGCCAAATGAGATACGGAATATTCATATTTGCTCCCATCAAAATGGTCGGGTTGCCAAGAAGATAGAGAAAGAGCATCTATCCCATCGAAGGACTTTCGTGTTCATATTGGGAAGAATGTTGTAACAGACAATGAAGTTTATGTACTTGTACTCTTTCTTAAGTTCTTTGGAGAAAACAGAATTTCCGGTAGACAAAGTTTCTGGAACGCAGATTCCATTGACTACAACTCTCCACGAGTTGGCGTTGAAGCTTTGAGTCTTGAGGTAGTGGAGTCCATCAGATCTTGCTTTCATATTAAGCACCTCTCCAATCAGTTGGGGAGTGACTTTGATTTGATACCTTTAACCACGGTATGAAATTCTCGTCGTCCGTCCTCATGATCCATAGACTCGTAGCATTCTGGTAAAACATGCGAACTGAGTGTGGACAGTACCCAGTTGATTCAGGAAAGTTGCAAATTGGAGCAAGCCCGACTTGGTCAAACAGAACTCCAAACTCTGCAGATCGATTCTTCATCTGTTGGACATTAACATGTCTTTCCCCAATGCATTCCCTCTTTTCAAAATCTTTGATTCTTGTGGAGCTAATGAATTCCGGAGGAGGGGGCTGGCTAGCAATTGGTTCCCATTGAAATTTCCGTTGTACTGCCTCGTTTTCTTACGCCAGTCTTTGTTGTGTTCTAATTTGACTTGGTTCCATGGGAGCTTTTCCCTTTTCTGCAGCAGTAGGAGGAACCTTGTCTTCTTTGAGGTTCTGCAGGTGCTTTCCCCTTGGATACAATAGGGACATCTTCCTCAATCTCTAGGTTATCCCAGTCAATCGAGTCCGTTTCCGAATCCGTGTCGGAATCATTCTCAGCTCGCTTGGTTTCTCTTTGCTTTCTTAGGTTTGGCAGTGTCCTTAACATGGACCATTGCAGCAAGTAGGAAAATGATCCAGGTGATCACCATTGCTGAAAGTGCTTTGAGTTTGAGAAAGTGTCCTGTGAAAACCAACTCAAGAACATATGAAAAATCGTCAATTTTGAAAAATTTGAAAATTGTACCTAGACAATCATAATCATGTAGAGAAGCCAAGAATCAAATTAGTTTTCCAAAAAGAATTTTAAAAATAGATCAATTCCATGATTTTCAAAAATTCCTCTTTTATGCCCTAAACCAGAATTTTTAGAAATCGAAGCCTAAAAACTCGTTTATCTTGAGAAAACCCAGCATAAAAGCAAAACTAATTGACCCAGAGTTCTTATTTCAAAAGAAATTTGATCAAAAACCATTCACAAACGAAAAAGTTCCAAGATTTCAACTCACGTTTGATGAAAAACTGTGAAAAACCGAGTTTTGATCAATAAAACTTACTTGAATCCGAAGAACTTTGAGTTTGGAAGCTCCAAAATGCAAGAAATCTAGAGAGAGAAGCTCTAGAGATTTTAGAACAAAAGATTAGGGTAAAAGAAATCAAATCCTCTTTGTTCTTATAAAAACCCTAGCCGTGATCCGGATCGGATCGAGAATGTGATCCGGATCGGCTACCCGCAGGAAGAATCCTGCGTTCGGGATCCGGATCACTTACCCGATCCGGATCGGCTTCAACTTTTTCTCCAGAAAAATTCCATAAAATCCAGAAAAAGTATGTAAGCACTTTACCATGTCAACTTTAAACAAAAGACATCGTTTCATACAACAAGAAATAGATTATGCAAAATCTATCAAAAATACCCAAAAATGAAACGAAAATTTACGAAAGTTAAAACACTTAAAGTTGAACAACTTCAATTACATCTATCCTGATCTTATGTGTAATGCCTTTATCAAATCATCAATTTTGGTAAAGAAAATGAAATACCAAGATCAATAGATGTTTGAAATCCCAGATAAGTTAGATAATATATCTAGACAATCTGTTGAAGGAGTGGCTCTTTGAGCATCTTTTACTAAAAATCCCACCTTATACCAACCATGAAATACGACTGAGTCAAGTATTTCAATATGCATTTCATCAACATTTTCAAAACAAAAATTTGCTTTTCATTCATGGAGTATCTTTTTCTTTCTTTCATTTTCTCCATGTGGTGGTAGTTTTCACACTCCTCATTGGGATGTAACTCTTTCCACATCTTTTGAGCATTTTACATTTCATTGACTCCCCCTCAATTGGCTATCAATTATTTAATATATAAGGTATTCAACCAAACCATTGATCTCGAATTCATACTCGACTAAGCAATCAAATATGATAATGACTATACCAAGAGATCATTGAGAGAGAAATTGACTTTGATCACTTAAAAGATGGTTTAATTAACGTAAATGATCATTGCAACATTGAAATATTATGACATCAAAAGCATAATAAATTTCTAAATGCATAAAAGGATGCAATTAAAGTCAATTATGATTTATGCTCAATTAATGTCCTATGTACAAAACATAGATAAAGAACAAAACAAAAACAAAAACAAAACCTAACCTAAGCAAAGGTTTCAAAAGAGTTTATTTCAAGGAAAGCATGCCAATTGCTTTACGCAAGTGAATAAAACGTTTTTGATCCAAAGGTTTTGTTAAGATATCAGCTAATTGATCCTCAGTTGAAATATATGACAGTTGAAGAATGTTTGATTCAACTAGCTCTCTAAGAAAATGATATCTAAGTTCAATATGTTTTGTTCTAGAGTGCAACACAGGGTTTTTAGAAATGTTAATAG
Organism: Tillandsia fasciculata; assembly: GCA_029168755.2. NCBI lineage: Eukaryota > Viridiplantae > Streptophyta > Magnoliopsida > Poales > Bromeliaceae > Tillandsia > Tillandsia fasciculata. The sequence goes on along the minus strand of JAQOTM010000051.1, from coordinate 212,955 downwards.
CACTAGTGTTGTCACATAAAATGGTTACCGAAGATGTTGAAATCCGGAAATCGCTCAACACGCTTTTCATCCAAATCAATTGGGTTGAACAACTTCCTGCAGAAATGTACTCCGCTTCGGCAGTCGAGAGTGCTATGCAGTTCTGCTTTTTACTGTGCCATGCAACAAGGCAATGGCCAAGATAGAAGCATGCACCACTCGTGCTTTTCCGGTCATCCACTGATCCAGCCCAATCGGCATCTGAGTATCCAACAATATCCAAAGTCGTTCCCATAGGATACCAAATTCCGAAATTGATTGTACCTTTGATATACCGGATGATCCGTTTCACCGCTTTCAGGTGAACCTCCTTCGGTGCTGATTGATATCTCGCACAAATCCCAACACTGAAGGATATATCCGGGCGACTAGCCGTGAGATATAGTAGACTTCCAATCATACTGCGATACAGTTTCTCGTCTACATTCTCACTTTGTGATTCACTTCCAAGTCCCTTATGGCTAGTTCCCATTGGAGTCGGAAAATCCTTAGAATTTTCAAGATCAAACTTTTTGACCAACTCCAGTGCATACTTGGATTGACACAAGTGAATTCCTTCATCGTTTTGTTTAACTTGTAATCCAAGAAAATAATTCAATTCGCCCATCATGGACATCTCAAATTCGCTTTCCATGGTCTCCGCGAATTTAGAAGCATCATTATCTCTTGTTGCTCCAAAAACAATGTCATCGACATAGATTTGAGCAACTATGAAATTGTTTTGATAATGCTTCACAAAGAGAGTCCTGTCAGCTCCCCCTCGAGTGTAGCCCTTTTCCAAAAGGTGCTTTGTCAACCTTTCGTACCATGCTCGCGGTGCTTGTTTCAGACCGTAAAGAGCCTTTTTCAGACGAAAAACATGGTTAGGTAGTTTATGATCCACAAAACCTTTCGGTTGAGCCACATAAACTTCCTCATTTAAAAACCCATTTAAAAAGGCGCTCTTAACGTCCATTTGAAATAATTTGATTTTAAAATGACAAGCAATCGCAAACAATATACGAATGGACTCGAGTCTAGCTACAGGGGCGAAAGTTTCATCAAAGTCTATACCTTCTACTTGAGAGTAGCCTTGAGCAACTAACCTTGCTTTGTTCCTGATGATAGTACCTTCTTCATTTTTCTTGTTCTTGAAGATCCATTTGGTACCTATCACATTGTGTTGCTTCGGAGGCTTCGTTAATTCCCAGACTTTGTTTCGCTCGAATTGATGGAGCTCTTCCTGCATTGCTTTAATCCAGTAATCATCTTGGAGAGCTTCATCAACATTCCTTGGTTCGATTTGAGATACATAGCATGCAAATCCGCAAACCAATTGTCTCCGTGTTCTAACTCCTTCTTGTGGATCTCCAATGATGTTCGATTCAGGGTGATCCTTGGAGATGCGTAACGTTTGAGGTAGAGGAGTAGACGGAGGTACACGAGATGATTCCTGCACATCAGATAAACTTGAAGAACCGTTAGATGCATCAACATTATTATCGAAAGAATTGTTAGAAGAAGATGCATTAGCAGGTGTATCATCATCAAGAGAGATATCGAGGGTAGATTTTTCAGATTCAAAGTGAAAAGCTTCATCTACCTTAACATTTATCGATTCTACGATCGTCTTAGATTCTAAGTTAAAAACTCGATATGCTCTGCTGTTTGTAGAATAACCTAAGAAAATCCCTTCGTCACTTCGAGAGTCAAATTTTCCAAGATTCTCACGATCACGTAAAATAAAACACCGACTCCCAAAGATACGAAAATATTTGATGTTAGGTTTTCTACAAAACCAAAGTTCATATGGTGTATTCAATGTCCCCGGGCGCAAATACACGCGATTAATAACATAAACAGCAGTGTTCACCGCTTCAGCCCAAAAATAAAAAGGTAAGTTCCGGCTGTGAAGCATAACACGTGCCATTTCCTGTACGACCCTGTTTTTGCGCTCGACTACACCATTTTGTTGAGGTGTGTAAGGTGCAGAGAATTCATGTTTAATGCCATTAGAAGTGCAAAAATCAATGAATTTGGAATTTATGAATTCCCCACCTCTATCACTCCTAACTCGAGTAATCCTTTCATTCTTTTCAATCATAATACGATTGCAGATTTCGAGAAAAGAATCAAAGGTATCAGCTTTTTCTTTTAAGAATGCTACCCAAGTATATCTAGAAAATCATCAACCAATAAGAAAATATACCATTTACCTCCCAGAGATGGTTGACGAGTTGGCCCCATTAAGTCCATATGCAAAAGTTCCAAAGGCCGTTTTGTACCTATGTGGTTCAAGTTCTTGTGTGCAGTCCTAGACTGTTTTCCCTTTTGGCAACCGCCACACACAAGGTTTTGTTCAAAAGAAAGTTTCGGAACCCCCTTGACCACATCTTTGTTCGAAATTCTAGCAAGTTCCTTAAAGTTTATGTGACCTAGCCTTTCATGCCAAAGTGTTTCATTTTTCAAAGATGCTAGGTTACATTTTTCAGAAATCTTAGTAGGAACTACATAACAATTGTTTTCTGATCTAACCCCCTTTAAAAAGAAAGCATGGTTCATGTCAGTTACAGTGCATTTATCAGATGAAAAATTAACTGAATAACCACTATCACAAAGTTGACTTATGCTTATGAGGTTAGTCTTAAGGCCATGAACAAATAACACATTATCTAGAACCGGGCCATCTGGAATAGCTACCGTTCCCTTTCCAACAATTTTGGAAGACCGACCATCTCCGAAAACAACAAGTCCTCCGGAGTTTTTCTCAAATGTTTGAAAACAGTTTTTATCACCGGTCATATGACGGGAACACCCGCTATCCAGGTACCAAGACGAACTATCATATGCATGCAAGGAAACATTTGTAGCAAGACAAGGAAAAATTTCACCTTTGCGCACCCAAACCTTTTTGGAGTGCGTCGGTAATGATCGTGAAGTTGATTTCCTAGGTGAGAGTCTTGCTCGAAGAATTGCTGCTCCTTGATGATGTCGTCTTGAGCGGTGTACTACCAAGGCTCTTTTCCTTCAAATGATTGCAGTTGATTTCTGAGGAATAGCCTTTTTGGTAGTCATTGCAAGAGATGCTTGAGGTGTGCGTTTGGCTTCCGTCTTGCAATTTCTCCTTATGTGCCCTGAAATGCCACAACGAAAACATACCTTGATTCTTGTCGATTCCGAGAAGGATGTAGTAGGTTTGTTGTCGTTGCTTGTCGTGAATTCCGGTGTCGGAGGAGGAGATACCGACTGAGGCACAAATACTGTCCCACTCGAACTTGGAATGTCTCCAGTTTGAGTGTATCCGAGGCCGAACTTATTTCTTTGACCAAGACCAAGAAGTCTGTCCAACTTACTCCTTCCAGAAGAAAATCTCTTTAAGTCATCCTTCAGTTGGCGTATGGTCTCCGTCATTTCCAATTTTTCCTGTCGAGCCTCGCCGTTGAGCTTCAAGAAGTAATTCGCTTTGTTCACCATATCCATATAATTCTTCTCGAGTTGCTCATTGGACTCTTGAAGGGAAACATTTGTTTTAATCAGATTATCCCTTTCCACTTCAAGATCGGTTGAGAGAGAGGTTACCCTTTTTACTTCTTCTTCGAGATCCTGCAATCTCCCTTTCAACCCCTTGTTTTGCTTAGCCAGTTTCTTTGAATCCCTCAAAAGTTATGGTAGGCTAGAGCAAAATCTTCACCTTCCGAATCATCTGATTCATCGTCCGTTGCAATCTTTTCAACAGAGGAGTTGGACAAGGAATCGGATGTACTTGCCATTAAGCACATGAAGGGTGAAGATGTAGTGGACGCGTGGAAAGCTGTCGCGTTGTCTTCTTCATCACTTGAGGATGACTCATTTGACGTGGAGTTGTCATCCCAAGTAACGACTTGCATCGCTTTCTTCTTTGCCGGATTCTTGTTGGGACATTCCGTTGCAATGTGGCCGTAGCCTCGACATTTGAAGCACTGAACTTGTCCCTCTGAACTTTTCTTATCCTTTGAGAAGTTCTCTTGCTTTCTTGACTTGTAGCTTGAAGAACCCTTGCCTTTCTTCGACTTTCCGAAGGATGGAGTTTTGCTTGAATTTCCCCTTCGAAAGTTGCGGCGAAACTTCCTTGTCAAGAGAGCGAGCTGCTTCTCAAAGTCCTCCATAGAAAGGTTCTCGTCGTCGTCCGAGGAGGATGAATCCGCGTCTTCTTCTTTAGTTGATTTCAATGCGTAACCTGAAGACTTAGAAGAGGATGCCTTTCCAGAAGAATAGTTAGTAGGAAATGTCATTTCATAAGTTTGTAAAGCACCTACTAATTCTTCTACACGCATTTCGTCCGGGTGTTTAATTGTTTCAATGGCTGCGACCTTCGGGCGAAATCGTTCAGGAAGAGTTCTTAGAATTTTTCTTACAACTTTAAATTCTGGAATCTTCTCTCCCAAGTTAGCACATGAGTTTACGATGTCTTGCAATCGTGTGTAATAGTCAGTGAAAGATTCATTCTCTGCCATAGAGATAGAGTCAAACTTGCTCGTAAGCATTTGCAGTTTCTGAATCTTCACTAGGTTAGTTCCCTCATGCGTAACTTGAAGAACATCCCAGATTTCTTTCGCAGTCTCACATGCCGAGACGCGAGAGAACTCAGTTTGTGACAAAGCATTAAATAGAGCATTAATTCCCTTGCCATTGTAAGAAGATAATCTATCTCTTCCTTGGTCCATTTCGACCTAGGTTTTAAGGTGCGAACATCATCTAAAATTTCAGTTGGATTAGACCATCCTAATTCAATTGATTGCCACACCCTTTCGTCGATGGAAATTAAAAAGGCTTTCATCCGTACTTTCCAGTACGCATAATTTGTTCCATCAAAGAAAGGGGGTCGATTGATGTTTCCACCTTCAACCATTGTTTACAACCCTATTCCCGCTCTGATACCACTTGTTGGGTTATAAGTAAATGGATCTAAATAGGGGAAAAAACACCTAGAGGGGGGTGAATAGGTGTAAACAATAAACACTCAAAAAATCATTGCGCAATAAAACCCAATGCGGAAAAATAAAAGAACACGCAAGATTTTTACGTGGAAAAACTCCAAACCGGAGTAAAAAACCACGGGACCGATAACACGGCGAAATCCACTAGAATTAACACACGTACAAGGTGATATAACGTACTCACAGACGACTCAACCTTTTACCATACGCTCCTAGTAGATCTTCTCCGCTCGCTCCACGACGCTTCTCGAATCCACGATCCGCGCCCAACGCTGAATCCACAGCGTCCAACGTCGAGTCCACGACGTCCGACCGAATCCACGGTCTTCACCCAATGGCACGCTTCGAATCCACGAACGTACCTCGCTCCGAATCCACGAGAGCGGTTGCACCTTGAATCCACAAGGCCACGCGAGTCCACGCGCCGATTTTGGGGTAAATCGTTGTTTGTTTGGGTGGTGATGATCCGCCGAATACTTAGATTAAAGATAGATCGGAAATACCATCTAAGTATTCATTGATTTGATTCTACTCAAAATGTGAGTATGGAAAACCTAGAATCAAATCAATCAATATAGATGAAGAAACATAGAATAAATCTATTGATTTCCTTTCTTCTCTATATGTGGATTTTTTCTTTTCGGCTATTTTCTTCTGTAATAGCGGATGCCCTAGAAATGAATATAGGGCTATTTATAGGTTAGAAACCCTTGGAAGAATATACGGATCAAAAACAGCCTTTTCTGGAAAGTTTTACCGACGGCGATCCGGATTGGATTTGGCGATCCGGATTGCAGAAGCACAAAAGACGGTTTCCAGAAAATTGCCTGTTCGGGATCCGGATCGTAGTCCCCGATCCGGATCGTTCATACAGTTTTACCAAAACATCATGTTCGGGATCCGGATTGCAATTCCTGATCCGGATCGTTCAAGCAACAGGTAAAACTAATGTTCGGGATCCGGATCAGAGGATGCTGCGATCCGGATTGAACCAGTGTATGAACGAACACCCTTCGGGATCCGGATTGCAAGCACGATCCGGATCCTGAACATGTCCCATGTCCAGTTTTTGATGTTTAAGCAATTAAAACCTCTTCCAGGTGTTTCTACACTATAAGAAGTATTCGGATCATCAAAATTCTTTAGTTAAACGTACCTGATCCTTTTGAATTCTTCTTTCTTGAGATTGAGGTATACGATCCAAAGTTTCTTCATCTTCAATCTTCAAGACTTAATACAATCACGAAATACGCCAACTCAAATTCCGTAACAGGACCAAATCACCATGGATTTTGTCACTGGATTCCCACGCTCACAGCAGGGCCACGACACGATCTGGGTCATTGTGGACCGTCTAACCAAGTCAGCGCATTTCTTGCCGATTCATACGACGTGGACCCGGGATCGACTAGCCCAAGTCTACCTCAGCGAGATCGTAAGATTACATGGAGTTCCAACATTAATTACCTCGGATAGAGACACGCGCTTTGTCTCAAAGTTTTGGCAGAGTCTACAGCAGGTGTTGGGGACCAGACTGCAGTTTAGCACGGCCTTCCACCCCCAGACGGACGGACAGTCTGAGCGAGTGATCCAGACCCTAGAGGACCTGCTAAGCGCCTGTGTACTCGACTGGGGAGTCGGTTGGTCACGTTACCTGCCCCTCGTGGAATTCGCCTACAACAACAGCTACCATGCCAGCATACAGATGGCACCTTTCGAAGCCTTGTACGGGAGACGTTGTCGGTCCCCGATCTGTTGGGACGACTTGGGTGAACGAAAGTTATTGGGACCCGACTTGGTAGAAGAAACTGAAGCGAAGATACGACTCATCAGACAGCGCCTGCTGACCGCCCAGAGTCGACAAAAAAGCTACGCAGACCGTAGGCGCCGCGACTTGGAATTTCAAGTGGGAGACCACGTGCTCTTGCGTGTCTCGCCTACCAAGGGGATCAAGCATTTCGTACTGAAAGGTAAGCTGAGCCCACGGTTTGTGGGGCCATTCGAGATCCTGGAGCGCATCGGCCCGGTGGCTTACCGCCTTGCCCTACCACCTAACCTCGACCGAGTTCACGACGTGTTCCACGTCTCGATGCTCAGAAAATACCTTTCCGACCCATCACATGTTCTAGACGTCTCTACACTCGAATTGAAGGAGGATCTAAGCTTTGAGGAAACCCCAGTGCGAATCCTAGCAAGGGAGAGTAAAACGCTGCGAAACCGAGCCATCCCCTACGTGAAGGTGCTCTGGAGCAACCATGAGGAACGGGAAGCGACGTGGGAGCTAGAGTCAAAAATGAGGGAATGCTACCCCGACCTTTTCACAGCAACCCAGGATTGAGTTTCGAGGATGAAACTCGTTTTTAAGAGGTGAGTGGTGTAGTAGCCGCTGGTTTAGAAATACTTTGGATTCTTATTTTGTTTTATTTTGCACCGCTTTTCGCTTAAGGGGGTCCAGAGCGTGGCTTATTTTTCCCTTTTTCTGGGCAGACCGTCGGGGCTCGTGGATATTTTTGGGCGATAAAGCTCGCAAAACGGAGCGCGGCGGCGCGATCGGATTGATTTTCCGACCGCGGAATCTCCCAGAATAAATTCCGGAAGCTTGTGGGCTGTTCAGGCGACTAACGCGATTTTTGAGGCAGACCGGACCCAGGTTCGCAACCGATCGACCTAGCCTCTGTTTGAGGTTTGGGTTACTCCCACTGCTCTTGTCGCCCAATCCCTTTTTCTTTTAAGTCGCGTTTGGGTTTAGGGCATTATTTTTCACCCTTCTTGCCCTGTACGTAGGTCACACCGGAACGAGGAAGCGGAACCCTTTTCCCAAAAACCCTTCCTTCTTCTCCATCGTCGGATCGGTGAGCTTTATTTAACAATTTATTTTGTTTTTTCGGGGGGGGGGGGGGGGGTTCCGTCGGATCGTCGCAAGAAGGAGGCGCGGCACCTCGGTCGGCCGCACGCCGCCGCCGCGAAGCGACGCACGTGCGCGGGGCGCCGCCCGTGCGCGCGGCCTAGGCGCCGCGAGGGAAGCCGCGCGAGGCGCCGCCCGCACGTGCGGGCGGGGCGCAGCCCGCGCGTGCGGGCGTGGGCGCCGCGCGGGGCGCCGCCCGCGCGTCCGGGCGGGGCGCCGCGCGGGTCTGGGCTCCGCGCGGGGCGCCGCCCGCTCGTGCGGGCTGGGCGCCGCGCGGCGCCCGGGCCCGGGCACCGCGCGGGGCGCCGCCCGTGCATGCAGGCCGGGCGCCGCGCGGGTGCCCTACGCGCAGCGCGCAGCGCGGTAGCTTGGGCGGGGGACCACCACCACCACCGGTTCCGGCCAGGCCGTCGCCACTTCTTCCGTCGGTGGGCCCGAGGGTCCCGTCCCGCCACGGAAACTGGACAGTCTTCTTAGTCTTCTTACTGCTCTTGATTTACGCATGGTGGGTACTGACTCGTCCCGGGGGACTTTGCAGATTCGGGGAGCGCACCGGGACGCGGAGGTGTTGAGCGTTGGTCATCGCACGTCGCAGGTGGGTTTTATTTTGGGACCCAGCGTCGGGTTCCCGACAGTTGTACATCGAGTTAATTGATTCAAGTTATTTTGATTTAAGTTAATTTAAATTAATCTGCAAAGTGTTTGATGATGCTAATCTGGTAGTCTTTATGGTCCCTACTGTCTGGTATACTGTTATTGTTGGTTACTTGGCTCGAGGCTGCAGCACGCGCACCCGCGGTTTGGCCACCGCAAAGGGTGCGCTTTTCCGAAAAAGTGGTCCATGACCCGTGTAAACCCACGAGGTGACGTAGTGGGGGCTCCCGCAGGTGGGGAGTTTGAGGCGCCGAGGTATGAGCGGTGCGACCCGTCGGGGTAGGTGCCTGACGTGGTCTACCGAGGTAGGTGCTCGGTTGGGATGCCGGGGTAGGTGCCCGGATTAGGTTATGCAGGTGTGCGAGGTCTTGTCCCCATGTTGGGGGAGTGGTTGCTCCGGATAGTTTACGGTTGGGCGCACTTCTTTTTCCTGCTTTTCTTATTACTTTTATATTGTTGCTGACTTCCCACTTTGTGACACGGTCCTTCCGGGGGGTGAGTTAGGCGACGGTGAGGCCGAGACTGGAGTTTTGGGTCTTTGGAAACCCCGTATTGTACTTCCTCTTTTCTTTTCCGCTTTCCATTTATTACTGTAGTCTTATGTGTGGTTCTCGATACCCTCGTGGGGTCGGTATGGATGTCGGCAAACTTCTGCTTATTTAGTAAACTTTATTTCCTCTCTCTGTTGGCCGTTTTTCGAGAAGAAAAAGAGAAAACAAACCCAAAAGAATTGTGAAAACCGTTTTCAAAACCTAAGTGTCGTGTGGGCACTGTTTTCAAAACCTGGTGGATTTATGGATTTCGAAAAAGGATTTCAAAACCTAAGTGTCGTGTGGGCACTATTTTCAAAACCCTGTGGTTTTATGTTATTTTCGAAACTGGTTTTTAAAATCTAGGCGCCGAGTGGGCGTCGCTTTTAACAATTGTGGACTTTATCCTTTCAAACTGACCGGCCGTGAGAATGCTTCAGTTTTAATGCATGTATGTATGTATGAATGTTGAACTGTTGTGATTAATCTGTGGATTACGTGTGAACACTGTACTAGCCGCGACGCCGTGCATATACAGGGGAGACTCTGTCCGTGTGCAGAGTGACCCTGTGTATGCGGCGAGTCTGGACACGCACCGGGGGAGAGAACTTTTCAAAAAAAAAAAAATTTAATTTACGTGCTAAATTCGTACTTTTGTGGACCGTTTCCGCTGATCGAAAACCCTCGGGGCGTGACAAGTGATTCGGCTTTTACTTGTATTTGTGACTCACATGTTAATTAAATATTTCTTTTATTGGAATAAAATTATCGAGTTCCTGAAAGTCGGTCGGTGCGTTACATGAGTATTTTTTCGTAAAAGGGCTCGAAAAATGAGGACCGACGGTGCGATCGGATCGGAAATCCGATGAACCGATCTCCCAGAATAGGGTTTCTAAGATTGCGGTGACTTAAGCGCGCATCAGAATTCATGTAAAATATCCGGCACGCTTTTCGAGGAACTTTTGGATATTTCGTATGATTAATTAATTAAGAAATTAATTAATCGGTGACAGAAATTAAAATAGGGATTTAATAATACGTACGGGGGGGAAAATATCACTTTTTGCAAAAAGAGAAACCCTAGCCGGAGAGAACGCTAGAGAAAAAGAAAAGGAAAAGGCGGAACCCTAACCGGAGGAAAGAAAGAAAGAAGAGGAAGGAAATAAAGGAGTCCGATCACCCCGAACAACGAACCGGAGGAAAGAACGCGATCGGACGACTCCCCGTCGATTAATCCGGTGAGTAAATCTTCATTGTAGTATTTCGGGATCTTCTTTTAATATTTTTGTTGGGTCTTCGGTTGTCTCCGTCGTCTCTGCCGCCGCCGCCGTCGCCACGCAAATTAGGGCACGGAGCGGGCGGCGGAGACGCGCCGTGCCGCTAGGGCACCGCGCGGGCGGACACCGCGAGCGGGCGGACGCCGCCCTCGGGCGGACACCGCGGGCGGGCGGACGCCGCCCGCGGGCGGCGACCGCGGGCGCCGCGCGAGCACCGCGCGGGGGCAGCGCGGGCTGCACCCGCGCGGGCCGCACCCGCGCGGGCGCCGCCCGCGGAGGCACGCCGCGCGGTTTGAGGCTGCGCGGCGCTCCGGCAGGCGGTGGCGGCCGCGCGGGGATCCGTCGGGTGACGTGGTTTTGACGGTTTTCTTGGGTTTTCGTCGAGTAGATAAATTCGGACTTTCGTTTGCGATGTTAGTGCATGGTTTTGATTATACTTTACCCTTGCGAACTTTTCTTAGGTCCAGGTGCGCAGCGGGAGTGTGCGAAAGATCCAAGTGCTCCGATCTTCCCGCAACCAGGTAGGTACCCTTGCTATAAGTGCAACGAGTGCAGTAAGTGCACCATGTCATCATAAAAAGATTGTTAACCGGTGTCACGCCCCCGGGGGTTTTTGAGTCAAGCAAAGCGAAAAATTGCGTGTATATTTTTTTTTCTTAATAAATGGACATAAACCTCATTCCCGGTGCGTGCCAGACCGCCACATACACAAATTCTCTCTGCCAACGGACAGAGTCTCCTTTGTATATGCACGGCGTCTCATTTACAACATCATCCATCAACCATCAACCATACAGTAGACATACATCACCAATCAGAGTACATTAATTTAACTACTGTTTTAAGAGACCGGTGTCCACTCGACACCTTATTTTTTTCAAGCAAGTTATTAAAGCGGCGTCACCGTTTGGAAAGGATAAAACCAGCGGTTGCAAAACCCGTGCCCACACGGCACTTCGTTTTGAGAAAACATTTTCGAAATCATTTGGTTTTTCATGAAAACGTGCCGCATATGAAAACATCACTAAAAGTATCTAAAACGTAAAAGTACATCTCATCCACAGTGCTAACTAATACATGTCCACAACTAATGTAATCCACAAGCAAATTAACTAAGTAAAGCATGAAGGAAAATGAGATAAAACCAAGAATCCTGACTACGGTCCTCGCGACGCAGTCTCACCGCCATCCCGGCTAACGCACCTAGTAACACCTGTCACGGAGTGGGTAAAGTCAGTGACAAACAAAGTAGATGTCTAAATATCAAAAAGGAATAAGGAGCAAACCGATTACACCGGAACCTTTCGCTAAACTTTGTACATAAATAAGTTGGGCACCAACCCCAGAGTACCTGTCGGAGAGACAGAAGTCTTCCCTCGTGCACAATCACCTTTTGATGCTTTTAACCTCTTCACGGTGCTGGTGTGTCATTTTTAGCTGGCGCGAAGAGGTCCTCACGGCTCCCACTCCTTTGTGAGGCACACGGGTCAAAAAGACCACTTTTCCGGAAAAGTACACCCATGCGGAGGCCAATCCGCCTGTGTACGTGCAGCATCCGAAACCGGATTTGCCGAGATCGGCGTGTAATGAGCACCGCGACCGCAGCCGCAACAGTTGTTAGATAAAATACATTCATGCGAAAGGTTAAACTGTCCATCTACTTTGTTAGACAAATTGAGAGCATTTTAATGATGATAGATGCACTTACTGCACTTGTTGCACTTATAGCAACCGTACCCACCTAGTTGAGGAGAAACGGACACCTGAGTCTTTTGCACACTCCCGCTGCGCACCTGGACCTAAAGAAAGTCCGCAAGGATAAACTATAATCAAAACGTGTACTAACATCCCAAAACGAAAAACCCAATTTACTCTTTTTGACGGAAAAGTCCAACACCGTCCGGTTCACCGAAAACCGGAACCCCGCGCGGTGCCCAACATAATAAAATAGTGACCAAGAAGATCCCAAGTGGTCATGCCAAGGAAACCACGGAAATAATGATCCCAACGGCGAAAACGGCGCTCAAAACGGTGGAAAAACGGACCCAAACGGAGCCACCGAACTTTGGGCTGTCGGGTGGTGCACAGGGGCAGCGTGGACCGGGTTTACAGCTCGGTGGAGGCGGCGGCATGCGCCGGGTGCACGCAGGGAGCGTGCACCGCGCGCTACGGGCCGAGCCGGTGCACGACCCGAGCGTGCACCGGGCTCACGGTTTCGGGTCGCTGCTCCAGCACCGGGCGCACGGCGGGCGCTGCTCCGCACCGGGCGCACGGCTGGTCATGGACCGCGCCTGCGGGCTGGGCCGGTGCACGGGCAAAGCGTGCACCTGGTCTGTGGCTCCCGCGCCGCGGGGCGTGCACCGGGTGCACGCCCCGGCCCGTGGACCGCGGGCCGAGAAACCGTACGGGCCATGAACAGTAACCCTTTTTTCGGTTTTCTCGTCGTTTTCGCTACCGTTTCGCGATTTCTTCTCCGTTTTCGCTCCCGTGCGACTCCGGCGAAGACCCCGCGACCATGGTAACGGTGGCGGCGGCCCCCCGTTTAAAAACGGCGACGGCGGCCTCTCGTTAAGCCACAAAGCTCCAATGAAACACCCCCAAAAATTCCCGAATAAAATCGCGGTAAACCTAACGACCAAACCAACGATCGACGAACAACCAAAACGTCGATCGGAAACTCGATCGAAAGACCGATTTAAAACCGTCGATTAAACTCGATAAAAACAATCGACCACCCCCGATCGAGAACGAGAATAAAAACATGAATCAAAACCCGACGAAAATCCGCGATCGAGGTACCACTTAAACGACCCTACAAGAACACGGAAAAAATCCCCGATTAACTTAACAAAAAGAATTAGCGGTCGCTAACCTCGATCAAAGAACCGATCTTGCCCCTTCGCGGCGTTGGGGATCCGGATCCGCTCCCCGTAGATGATGGCGTCTCGTTCTCCGGTCTCCGTCTCCGGCAAGTCGATCGGGGCGATCGGGTTTCTCCGCTTTCTCCTTCTTTCCTTCTTTTCTCCTCCGGTTAGGGTTTCACCTTTTTCTTTTTCTCTCGGTTCCTTTCTCTCTTTTCAAACTAGGGTTTCGTTGGTTTTCGGTACGCACGAAAGAGGAGGGTTTGAGAAGGCGGTATTTTAAATTAGGGTTTTCCTTCTGGTAACGGAATTTAATTATCCTCTTATTAATTTGATTTCCTCTTTTATTTTCCTTTTTATCTCATACGTACGTAAAAAGGAAAAACCCCACGAATATCCGGATATTTATCCCTTAACAATAAATATCTAATCCCACGAGATAAACCCCACCTTTTTAAATCCTAGTCACCGATTAATTAATTTCCTAATTAAATAATCATAGGAAATAAATTCCCATTTAATTTATCGTCACCGATTAATTAATTTCTTAATTAATTAATCACACGGAATATCCAAACTTCCTCAAAAAGCGTGCCGGATATTTTACACGAATTCCGATGCGCGCCTAAAATCATCGCGATCTTAGAAACCCCATTCCGGGAGATCCGTACATCGGATTCCCGATCCGATCGCACCGTCGGTCTACATTTTTCGGGCCCTTTGCCAGAAAAATACCCGCACCCGCACCGGCCGACTTTTAAAAATTAAATAATTTTATTTCACTTAAGGCTTAAATAATTACATGTGAGTCAAAAGTACCCCTAAGGGCCGAATCACTACACCACTCACACTTTATAAAAAGTTTCGTCCCGAAACTTAAGTACAAACCTCACTAAACAATTCGGGAAAACATTCCCTCATTTTCGATTCCAGTTCCCATGTCGCCTCGCGCTCTTCGTGGTTGCTCCACTGGACCTTCACATAGGAGATAGTTCGATTGCGCAACTTCTTGTCCTCTCTTGCCAAAATCCGCACCGGCGTCTCCTCGACGCTCAAATCCTCTCGCAACTCGATGGTGGAGGCATCCAAGGCATGAGAGGGGTCAGCTAGGTACTTCCGGAGCATTGAGACATGGAACACGTTGTGGACTCGTTCGAGGTTCGGCGGCAAGGCTAACCGGTACGCCACCGGTCCTACGCGTTCTAGGATCTCGAACGGTCCCACGTACCTCGGGCTTAACTTTCCCTTTATGCCGAAACGTCGGTTCCCCTTGGAGGGCGAAACTCGGAGTAACACATGCTCACCCACCATGAACTCTAAGTCTCGGCGTCTGTTGTCCGCGTAGCTTTTCTGTCTGCTCTGGGCGGTCAGTAGCCTTTGCCTAATCAATCGCACCTTTGCTTCGGTCTCCTCCACCAAATCTGGGCCCAGAAACTTACGCTCACCCAAGTCGTCCCAGCATATTGGAGACCGACAGCGGCGCCCGTACAGGGCCTCGTATGGTGCCATCTGAATGCTGGCCTGGTAACTGTTATTGTAGGCAAATTCCACTAGGGGCAAACACCGTGCCCACCCTTCGCCCAAGTCCAATACGCATGCTCGAAGCATGTCCTCCACAATCTGTATCACCCGCTCTGATTGTCCATCGGTCTGCGGGTGAAAAGCCGTACTGAAGTGCAACTTGGTTCCCATTGCTCGCTGCAGGCTTTGCCAAAAGTTTGACACAAATCGCGTGTCCCTGTCCGACGTGATAGATGTCGGTACCCCATGCAACCTTACTATCTCGTTGATGTAAGTTTGTGCCAGTCGTTCCCGCGTCCACGTCGTGTGTATGGGCAGAAAGTGGGCCGATTTCGTCAAACGGTCCACAATCACCCATATCGCATCGTGTCCCTGTGGCGATCTCGGGAAACCGGTCACAAAATCCATGGTAATCATGTCCCACTTCCACTCGGGCACCGGTAAAGGTTGCAATTTTCCCGCCGGGCGCTGATGCTCGGCCTTCACCTGTTGGCACACCAGGCAGTGTGCCACAAATCGAGTCACGTCTTCCTTCATCTTGGGCCACCAGAAGGTCTGTTTGACGTCCTTGTACATCTTCGTTCCCCCGGGGTGCGCCGCATAGGGGCAGTATGCGCCTCCCTCAGGATTTCCTCTTTGAGTTCCGGTAGATCCGGCACGCAGATTCGTCCCCGAAATCGTATCGTGCCGTCGGAGCTTACTGTGAAATCACCTCTTGGTCGGCGGTTATCCTGTCTCGCACCAGCTGGAGTTGGTCATCGGTCGATTGCCCTTCAGAATCCTGTCCAGCAGGGTGGGTCTGACCACCAGGGTCAGAAGTTGTGCGACTGTACCCGCCGGTACCACTTCTAGTCTTAATCGCGAAAATTCTGCAATCAGACGGTCCTGCTGGGTGATGGCACTTACACCTGCTTCCTCTGCCTGTCCCTTGCGACTCAAGGCGTCGGCCACCACATTTGCTTTTCCCGGATGATAGTGGATCGTCAAATCGTAATCCTTCAGTAGCTCGAGCCACCGCCTTTGTCGCAAGTTTAACTCCTTTTGGGTGAAAAGGTACTTGAGACTCTTATGATCTGAATACACGTTGCAGTGTGCCCCATACAAGTAGTGTCTCCATAGCTTGAGGACAAACACAACTGCTGCGAGTTCCAAATCGTGCACGGGGTAATTCCGCTCGTACTCCTTGAGTTGCCTTGACGCATAGGCTATAACCCTTCCCCGTTGCATAAGTACTCCTCCCAGTCCGTTCCGCGACGCATCGCAATATACCTCATAATCCTCCCCTGGTTCCGGTAGGGCGAGAATCGGGGCCCGCGTCAATCTGTCCTTGAGCTCCTCGAAGCTTCTCTGGCACTGATCCGTCCAGATAAACTTCTCCCCCTTTTGGGTCAAACGATTCAAGGGGGTGGCTATCTTAGAGAAGCCCTCCACGAAGCGCCGGTAATACCCTGCTAATCCCAGGAAGCTTCGAACCTCCGTCACTGTTGTGGGTCGGGGCCAGTCCGTCACCGAATCTATCTTCTTCGGGTCCACCGCGACTCCAGACGCCGAGATTACGTGCCCCAAGAAGTCCACCTCACGGAGCCAAAACTCACACTTTTTGAGTTTGGCGTAGAGTTTCTGTTCCCGTAGGGTCTGGAGGACTGTGCGTAAGTGTCCTTCATGTTCCTCGTCTGTACGGGAGTAGATGAGGATATCGTCGATGAAGACCACCACGAATAAATCCAGGAAGGGTTTGAATACCCTATTCATCATGTCCATAAACACCGCCGGGGCATTAGTGAGCCCGAATGGCATTACTGTAAATTCGTAATGGCCATAGCGAGTCCGGAAGGCCGTTTTGGGGATGTCCTCCCCCTTAACCCGGAGCTGATGATAGCCCGACTGCAGGTCAATCTTTGAAAATACCGATGCCCCTTGTAATTGGTTGAATAGATCGTCGATCCTCGGCAGGGGGTATTTATTCTTAATGGTGACTTTATTTATCTCCCGGTAGTCTATGCACAACCGAAGGCTTCCGTCCTTCTTTCTCACGAATAGGACGGGCGCACCCCATGGTGACGCGCTTGGTCTGATAAAGTCTTTGTCCAGAAGGTCTTCCAACTGTGCCTTGAGTTCCTTCAACTCCGCGAAGGCCATCCTGTACGGTGCCTTAGTGATGGGTTTAGTGCCTGGGAGTAGTTCAATAGGGAAGTCGACCTCTCGTTCCGGCGGCATCCCAGGGAGTTCTGCCGGAAATACATCCAGGAATTTCCTTACAACTGGGATATCAGAAAGTGAGGGGACGAGTCGAGTGGCTAAAACTACCGAAGCCAGATGGGCGACACACCCGCCTCTATTAGTTTCCTGGCTCGAGACGCGGAGATGATAATTAAGAAGGAAGTACTTTTACACGCCAGGTAGACGTGTTCCGGGAATCCCGGTTTCTGCAGTCGTACCTGACGTTTCTCGCAATCGATTAGCACCTGTCACTCGATAAGCCCATCCCTTCCGAGTATCCCCTCGGATTCTCTTACCACTAAGTCTCAAATGTCGGATCGTTGGCGCTAACCACTAACCCCGAAAGCCTGAGCTTTTAGAGGTGCGCAACTGATTCACTTAAAGCAGCATACTCCGTACCACAGATCTCGACCGGACCCAACCCACCTGGATGTTGGGTCTATCGTCGGGCCTCTTGCCGTTAGGTCTATTGCGGACCGCAGCCCACCCACCTATTGGGCTCACCCAACCCAACTCACTAGTCCCCTGGATCTATTGTCCCAAGGCAGGAAGTTGGACCTATTTGACCCACAAATAAAGGGCCAGCACCAAAGACAACTAAGTCTTCGCATCCTTATTGGGCAGTAAGGTACAGAGTATTTGCTCCTAAGGGTTCTCCTGGGGTCAAGACCAACATTACTCTTCGTAAGGGGTCTTTCCTGCTACTACATCCCTCGGGTAGTACGTCCTTTGTTGTGTCGTTGCATAAGACCTTTCATCCGTGTCGCGACTCCGAGGAATCATTCCCGGGTTCGGTGTCACGCCCCGGAACCCGGGCTCGCCAACAGATCCGCCGTGCACACGGGATTTCCCGCGTACACGAAGCGCTGGTAACCTGCTCCGATATAATATGAATACTAAAAGAGCATAATACAGAGCTGAAGTAGAAGAACCACATAGTATCTCAGACTGGAACTGTAATAAGTACAACAATCTCCCAGCTCACCAAAATAGTACAACCAGCTGGCGAAAGCCAGACCCAAAAGGAGAATACCACAGTCTGAGTGAAGGGTACAGTGTCTATCTACAGCCCTCAGTCTCACAGGAGATCTATCTATTCGGCGATCCCCTTACCTCGATCCGCTGCCGATGGCCTAGCAGCTCCCGCAGATGACTCTGCAAAATAAGGGAGAAGAAAGAAACAGAAAATAACAATGGGGGTGAGAACTACCAGATAAACCAATAGCCTCCCCTAGTGGGTAAAAACCTCAACTCTGACGCACCCACTAGGACTACTAGAGGCAAAAGGGAAAAGGTGAAGTGGTAAGGCACATAAGATGCTGAAATAGAAAAACTACCACTACTATGCCTCTAATGTGATACTGGCTGTATGCATGCATCAGTAAACAGTAACTGTCCAAAATAACCCAATCCGTCATCTGATCCACGATTGGTACTTCCTGCTCCGCTCTCATCATCGGGCAAAAATCCGCGCCGATGTGATAGCAAAACTGTCAATAACTGTCTGGCCCCAGCCTCTAGAGTGGAACTCGAGGGGAGCGACCCACACGAGTAAAGTATCACCGGGCAACAACCGCGCCGGTATGATAAGTCTCAAAAGCAGGACTGGATCATGACTATGATCAAAGTGGGAAAAACCATCCAATAAAGAAGCTTGATACCCAATCAGATGCAATAGTACTCAATAAGTGGGAAACATCATCCACTAGAGGAAACCCAATCCCCAGCTAATGCAAAATAAACCAGACTCAACCCCTATCTGATGCAAGGATAAACATCTGGTCGACCGCCTACTGTCCGCGGTCACCGCAATACCCCACAAATCCACAATCTAATGCAATCTCGACTACACTATCCCAAACCCCTGCTCATACTTGAGCAACAAGCATCTGGATGCAAAGGACAACAATGAAACATGTTCAAATCCCAATATGATAGTGTAGCAATAAATAGTGGCTAACTAGATGTCCAACCATGCATGCAATCTGTACTTTTCAAAAGCTGTAAAAGGTGTCAAATATTAAAAAAGATTGATTTACTGGATAAAATTATTTGTAGCCTTTGTCCCAATCACAGTGTCCCAATATAAGTCATCATATCATCTGTGGGGTTATATTAAATTTTAGGGAGTTCGTCCCAGCGGTTCTCATCAATTGTCATATTAGTTTGTCCTGTTAGTTGTCCTGTTAGTTGTCCTGTTAGTTGTCCTGTTAGTTGTCCTGTTAGTTGTCCTGTTAGTAGTCCTGTTAGTAGTCCCAATGGTTCTCATCAATTGTTCTCATCAATTAAATTTTAGGGGAGTTCCAGTAATCCCAGTGAGCTTGTCAAAAATGAGGTAAGCAACAACCGCCAACCTCGAACAGCTCAAACCACACCCCAGGTAGTCTCCTGGTTGTCCACAGTCCTCAATTCCTGCAAATCAATGAACAGTTGTTAAATATAAATCCCCAAAAGTACAATATTTGCTGTTTTTCAACAGCACGGGAAAAGAGGAGTTTTTCACCTCTATACAGTGCTCCTAAAATCCGGAAAAATTACGGTTGCGTTCCTCGCGAAGAGTAGATCAAAATCGACTCTTTAAACGCCTCGATCTGATGCTCCTACGCTCAAGATAAAAATCGGAGAAGTCGGTGCTGTCCAAAAATTACCATAGTAAAAAGGGGGGTCAAAGAGGCCTCGGGAAACGTGCCAAAAGTACGAAATGGAGCAAAGTGATCAACACGGAAATCGAAGCCTTACCTCTTAGGAACGCGCTGTCGCAAAAATCGTCCAAAAATTCCTCCTGGTTAGCACACAGGGAATTTTCGACGGAACTGCGACGGGAAATGGGCCTAAAAAGAAAACCGTCGCAGTGCGCCGCGTCGCAGATAACTCACTATCTGTAACTCCAGAAATTCTGAGATTTGGAGGAGAGAGAGAAGAGAGAGAGAGGAAAATTTTTCCTATAGGGCCCAACTTCTGTTTCTCTCTCTAAAGCTCGGAAATCGAGGTGGGGAATGAGGGAGGGGGAGAGGTCCTATTTATAATGGGCCAAAGGGAATCTTCCCACACGGGATCCAGATCCGAACAGGAAACACCAAAATTGGCCAACCAGATTGCGCCACGTGTCCACATAACAGGAAACAGCCTGTGCAAGGCCACTCAGATCTCGCCACGTGTCCACGTGGTGCACGTGGTTGCTCCGCGCTCCGGGTTTTCCGGATCCTGTCAGCCAATAGGGGTGCGCCACGTGTCACCTTCCCACGTGCTTCTAGAAGCCGGCCAACCAATGGGGAAGCGCCACGTGGCAAGGAGAAAATTCGGTGCACCCGGTGCACGCCCGCCGTGGACCGCGCACCAGCGCCCCTGCCCGCGCCTGCCCGCGCTGCCCGCGCCGCGCGCCTCCGCACTCCGCCGCTACGCCGCCGCTGCGCCGCTGCCCGCCGCCGCGCGCCGCCGCCGCCGCTCGCCGGTCGCCGCCGGCGGCCGGAACAGTAATTCCGGCCGGCGGTTACTGTTCCGGTGAACAGTACCAAGTGCCGAAAAAATAAAGCGAATATACCATTTCGATCGTTTTCGCGCGCTGAGTCCAAATCCGACGTCCGTTTTGCCAAATTCTCATCCGAAATTTTGCCGAAAGCTCCCGGAAAATCCCATTTGCTCCGATTTTCGTGCGGTGTCTATTTTAAATGTCCAATTTTGATTCTACAAGCTCTGTTTCACCGAATAAGCTCCCCACAGTCACTGTTTAATGTTGCACAGTTCCTGCGGGACTCTGGATCATCACATCCTCCCCCACTAAAAAGAGTTTCGTCCTCGAAACGAGACTAAACAATACTCCTTAGTTCGATGTCTCGAATCACTCGGACCTTCTCTTCTGCTTCTATCAAGACATTTGGTCCCAAGGTCCGCTTCTCACCCACATCACTCCAATAAAGTGGTGACCGACACTGGCGTCCATACAACGCTTCAAACGGAGCCATCTGAATGCTCACTTGAAAACTGTTGTTGTACGCGAGCTCAGCCGAGGGTAAGTGTCGAATCCACCCTCCGCCGAAATCCAAGATGTATGCTCTTAGCATACCCTCCAAGATCTGCATAATCCGCTCTGACTGCCCATCAGTCGGCGGAGGAAAAGCCGTACTAAACCTGAGTTGAGTCCCCAAGGCTCAAATCTCGGGTCTCTAACGGATACAAAATAGAGGCGGGCACTTAGATAACCGCACCACCTCATTTAAGTACAGCTGGACTAACCGCTCAAGTGACTAAGTAGTCTACACCAGCAAATGCATCCGCTCCTCCCAGGGCACCTGGTAATCCAATCCTCATGTCCATGGGCACAGATGCTCGATCCGAGTACCTCTGTACTCCTGAGGTTCCTAATAAAATCCCCCAAATGATCACTTCATCTAATTCCCGGTAATCCCTCACAATGCCGAAGTGAACCTACTTCCTACATCTCAAAAAGCACCGGCGCCCCGTAGGCCCCAAACTATGCTAGCCAAAAACAGTTCCGCACCCAAAGCGAAACATCCGCCTCGCTAGCGAAGTCAAAACTACAGAGGCAAAGAAAGCCCTGTGGCAACCCCGGCACACAGACCTCTCCTGGCCTGGCTCCCCAAAAGATCGTCCTCGCAGCACAATCAACCGCCGCGAAAAGGGATACTGAGCCAGCCAGTTTATCTATGTACCATGATTAAGTCCCGCAGCTGAGTCATGACCATTAGGTCTACTGGCACAGTCCAGGACTCATCTGCACCGGTCAGGACCAACGACACACCTCCATGCGCTAAAAGATCGGGAATACGTACCTCCCGTGCATAAGGTGACCGTCCTACCCCTAACCCATGCAATGAAGTAAATGCACTCCTAACGCATATCTAGCATGCTCAAGTGCAATATAATGCAAAATCTAATGCCAAAAAGCAAAATAATAATAATAATACCTGCCACCACATGGTCGGCTGCTGCAAAGTCCTTCACCTGAGCAGCATAAACCCGATCGCTCTGAACCGGTGGCCGGTGATCAGCAGGGTAAAAAGATGGTGATCCGCTCGCTGGAGCATAAAGCCGCTGAGCTGACGACCGCTGCTGAGATACGAAGGGAACCGAAACTGAAGAAGGTGCTGCTGGGGTCGAAAAGGGGCATGAAGCTCGAACATGGCCTGACTGTCCACATTTATAACAACGACCCCACCTTTGATCACAGGTGTGTGACAAATGAGGTCCTCCACAGAATATACATCTATCTCTATCGCGAAGCCGTGGCTGTCCCGACTGCTGTTGTCTCCGTATCTGTTGCTGCGATTCCTGTTGCTGCTGTGGCTGACGGGGTTCACCTAATCTTTGGTATCCCTGAAACTCACGACCCAGAGGATGGAATCGTGGAAGTTTCGGGGGTTCCTGGCAGCTCGATTGCCCTTCATCCGTCGATGCTGGGCGCTTCGCCCCCGAAATCACTGTGGGAGCTGGAGCTACCTCCTCCATCACTACCTCTCCGCACTCAACATAGAGTGCCTGCTCCATCGAGGCTTCCAAGGTCTGCAACCTACGCGAGCGAACCAGTTGAAAAAGGTCCCGGCGCAACCCTCGCTCGAACATGTAAATCCGGTGCGCCTCATCCCTGGCCACGTTCGGTACACATGCCAACAACTGATTGAAATTCGCAATGTACTCGTGTACGGGCCGATCTCCCTGGCGAAGGTTTCTCAACTGCTCCTCCAGCTTCTGTCGGACACTTTCCGGGAAGAAAGCCCCGAGAAGGAGACTGCGGAACTCCGCCCAGGTTAAGAGCTGAGCCCCAGGCGGACCCGCTGGTCGTACACGCCGCCACCAAGCCTCGGCGTTGAGTTCCAAAAAGTTCGTCGCCAATAACACCTGGTATCGCTCCTCGATAAATAGTGTCTCGAAACGTCGCTCCATCGCCGTGATCCATGACTGTGCATCCCACGGCTCTACACTCTGCCCCGAGAAACGGGGTGGGTCAAACTGGCGGAACCTTATCAACAAATCAACCACCTCTCGCTGCTCTGCAGAGGTCAGAGGTCCCGTCAACCCAGACGGCTGACCACCAGTACCCCGAGCAACAGGGGATGCCGGGGTCACCGGTACAACTGGGGGAGCCACAGCAGGGGAGGGTGGTACGGGAGAACTCTCCGGGGGTGCTACAACAGGCTGCGCCCTCTGCTCTAACATCTGCGTCAGTCGTCCCATGGCCTCCTCCTGACGCCGAACAGCCTCTGACATCTGGGCCATCTGAGCCTGTAGCTCTTGCACCTCACTCTGCTGGCCCTGCTCGGACTCCTCCGGCTCGGGCTCAGAGGAAGAAGGCTGCGAACGCGTCAACATCCTACGTCGCGGAGGCATCCTACCACAAGAAACCACACTCAGTAACATAACCCCACACGACCCAATCTAGCGAAAGTCAAGGACATCCCCCTATTTCTGTGACTTTATGTTGTCTGCAGCCAACATAACCGTGCACCAGAAATTTGGGTATGTCGATCCCTCTTCTCTACTGGAAGAGTCAAACAATAAATCAACGACTTTCGCAAAATGTCACGTCTCTCACGCCCTACATCCTAGGGTCTGCCAAAAGCCTAGGGTTTCCTAAGTCCCAACTGACCTATCCCTAAGCTCTGATACCAACTTAATCTGTCACGCCCCGGAACCCGGGCTCGTCAACAGATCCGCCGTGCACACGGAATTTTCCGCGTACACGAAGCGCTGGTAACCTGCTCAGATATAATATGAACAATAAAAGAGCATAATACAGAGCTGAAATAGAAGAACCACATAGTATCTCAGACTGGAACTGTAATAAGTACAATAATCTCCCAGCTCACCAAAATAGTACAACCAGCTGGCGAAAGCCAGACCCAAAAGGAGAATACCACAGTCTGAGTGAAGGGTACAGCGTCTATCTACAGCTCTCAGTCTCACAGGAGATCTATCTATTCGGCGATCCCCTTACCTCGATCCGCTGCCGATGGCCTAGCAGCTCCCGCAGATGACTCTGCAAAATAAGGGAGAAGAAAGAAACAGAAAATAACAATGGGGGTGAGAACTACCAGATAAACCAGTAGCCTCCCCTAGTGGGTAAAACCTCAACTCTGACGCACCCACTAGGACTACTAGAGGCAAAAAGGGAAAAGGTGAAGTGGTAAGGCACATAAGATGCTGAAATAGAAAAACTACCACTACTATGCCTCTAATGTGATACTGGCTGTATGCATGCATCAGTAAACAGAAACTGTCCAAAATAACCCAATCCGTCATCTGATCCACGACTGGTACTGCCTGCTCCGCTCTCATCATCGGGCAAAAATCCGCGCCGATGTGATAGCAAAACTGTCAATAACTGTCTGGCCCCAGCCTCTAGAGTGGAACTCGAGGGGAGCGACCCACACGAGTAAAGCATCACCGGGCAACAACCGCGCCGGTA
Organism: Tillandsia fasciculata; assembly: GCA_029168755.2. Classification (NCBI taxonomy): domain Eukaryota; kingdom Viridiplantae; phylum Streptophyta; class Magnoliopsida; order Poales; family Bromeliaceae; genus Tillandsia; species Tillandsia fasciculata. The sequence goes on along the minus strand of JAQOTM010000051.1, from coordinate 188,570 downwards.
TGATAAGTCTCAAAAGCAGGACTGGATCATGACTATGATCAAAGTGGGAAAAACCATCCAATAAAGAAGCTTGATACCCAATCAGATGCAATAGTACTCAATAAGTGGGAAACATCATCCACTAGAGGAAACCCAATCCCCAGCTAATGCAAAATAAACCAGACTCAACCCCTATCTGATGCAAGGATAAACATCTGGTCGACCGCCTACTGTCCGCGGTCACCGCAATACCCCACAAATCCACAATCTAATGCAATCTCGACTACACTATCCCAAACCCCTGCTCATACTTGAGCAACAAGCATCTGGATGCAAAGGACAACAATGAAACATGTTCAAATCCCAATATGATAGTGTAGCAATAAATAGTGGCTAACTAGATGTCCGGGCATGCATGCAATCGTACTTTTAAAAGCTGTAAAATAGTGTCAAATATTAAAAGAAGATTGATTTACTGGAAAAATTTGCATGCGAGATTATAGCCTTTGTCCAATCACAGTGTCCCAATATAAGTCATCATATAATCTGTGGGGTTATATTAAATTTTAGGAGAGTTCGTCCCAGCGGTTCTCATCAATTGTCATATTAGTTTGTCCCATTAGTTCTCTGTTAGTTGTCATATTAGTTTGTCCTGTTAGTTGTTCTGTTAGTTGTCCTGTTAGTAGTCCTGTTAGTAGTCCCAATGGTTCTCATCAATTGTCATTAGTTTGTCCCAATGGTTCTCATCAATTCAAATTTTAGGGGATTTCTAGTAATCCCAGTGAGCTTGTCAAAAATGAGGTAAGCAACAACCGCCCACCTCGAACAGCTCAAACCACACCCCAGGTAGTCTCCTGGTTGTCCACAGTCCTCAATTCCTGCAAATCAATGAACCGGTTCAATATACAAATCCCCAAAAGTACAATATTTGCTGTTTTTCAACAGCACGGGAAAAGAGGAGTTTTTCACCTCTAAAAGAGCTCCTAAAATCCCAGAAAAATCACGGTTGCGTTCCTCGCGAAGAGTAGATCAAAATCGACTCTTTAAACGCCTCGATCTGATGCTCCTACGCTCAAGATAAAAATCGGAGAAGTCGGTGCTGTCCAAAAACTACCACAGTAAAAAGGGGGGTCAAAGAGGCCTCGGGAAACGTGCCAAAAGTACGAAATGGAGCAAAGTGATCAACACGGAAATCGAAGCCTTACCTCTTAGGTCGCGCTGTCGCAAAAATCGTCCAAAAATTCCACCTGGTTAGCCCGCAGTGAATTTTCGACGGAACTGCGACGGGAAATGGGCCTAAAAAGAAAACCGTCGCAGTGCGCCGCGTCGCAGATAACTCACTATCTGTAACTCCAGAAATTCTGAGATTTAGAGAGAGAGAGAAGAGAGAGAGAGGAAAAATTTTCGTATAGGGCACTTTTTCTGTTTCTCTCTCTAAAGCTCGGATTTCGAGGTGGAATGAGGGAGGGGGAGAGGTCCTATTTATAATGGGCCAAAGGGAATCTTCCCACACGGGATCCAGATCCGAACAGGAAACACCAAAATTGGCCAACCAGATTGCGCCACGTGTCCACAAACAGGAAACAGCCTGTGCAAGGCCACTCAGATCTCGCCACGTGTCCACGTGGTGCACGTGGTTGCTCCGCGCTCCGGGTTTTCCGGATCCTGTCGGCCAATAGGGGTGCGCCACGTGTCACCTTCCCACGTGCTTCTAGAAGCCGGCCAACCAATGGGGAAGCGCCACGTGGCAAGGGAAAATTCGGTGCACCCGGTGCACGCCCGCCGTGGACCGCGCACCAGCGCCCCCTGCCCGCGCCTGCCCGCGCTGCCCGCGCCGCGCGCCTCCGCGCTCCGCCGCTGCGCCGCCGCTGCGCCCGCCGCCGCCCGCCGCCGCCCGCCGCTCGCCGCCGGCGGCCGGAACAGTAATTCCGGCCGGTGGTTACTGTTCCGGTGAACAGTACCAAGTGCCGAAAAAATAAAGCGAATATACCATTTCGATCGTTTTCGCGCGCTGAGTCCAAATCCGACGTCCGTTTTGCCAAATTCTCATCCGAAATTTTGCCGAAAGCTCCCGGAAAATCCCATTTGCTCCGATTTTCGTGCGGTGTCTATTTTAAATGTCCAATTTCGATTCTACAAGCTCTGTTTCACCGAATAAGCTCCCCACAGTCACTGTTTAATGTTGCACAGTTCCTGCGGGAGTCTGGATCATCACATTTGGGGTAGTAAAAACGAAACTGCCCCAGTTTGTCACGTTAGAAGCAAGGGTCGTGCTTCCGGAATGAATAATTTCCCCCGGGGTGCTCCTCTGTAGATGATGCATGGCCGGTCTCCGCTAGAAAATCCCCCCTCCTGAGAAGGGCTGGGGTCATTTCTGCCCCCGGCAGGCTCATGATCCTTCTGCGGGGTACGTGGAACGGCCAATTCCCGCCCCACCATAGTGGTCCTATCGATCACTTCTCGGTAAGCAGGTAGACCCACCGTCGGTATTACCCGATTAGTGTCGCTATGTGGACCACTCTTGTGAAGGCGAGCCTGGTGGGGTTCAGCTTTCCTAACAAAAAGGGGAGAGCGCTAAGCCATGTCGCGTAATCCGTTGTTGGAGTAGCCGATTCTCCATTGTTGCCGGAACCGTCGTATCCTCTTCTGCACCATCAATTGAAGAGCGGCTTCGGGCCATTAACCGTGCAAACAAAGAAGCCAAGTTAGCCCTAAGGTTATCACCCAAGCACCTAGACTTACGAACACACCTACATTAAATCCCCTTTTTCCCCGTACTCTCACGTACTACCGCACCTACACCTTGGTTATCTCATGTCCAATTTGCTTGTGGCATCATATACTGTGGATGTGGATCATCGACTACTGTGGTTATGGTTGTTTTCTCTGATACCATATAATCTGTCACGCCCCGGGAGATCTAAGGATAAGCGGAAAAGCGCATCTATTTTTTTTCTTTATAAGTAAGTATCGACTTTGTCACGCCCCGGGGTCGAAACTGTGCCCCGGGCTCGCCAACAGATCCGCCGCCCCTACGGGAAGCCCCGTAGAGACGTAGCGACTAACCTGCAAATAAACATCTATACTAGCATATATCAGAGCTGAAATAGTAAAGACTAACAATAAACATAAAGTAAAACTGCCTCTCAGAAATAGTACAAAGTATCCTCACCAAAAATATACAGAAGTCTCTCAAAATAGGAAAAATAAAAGGGTACAACTCGATACCTCACTACAAAAACTCTCAAACATGCCACACTCCAAAATACACATAGGGGTACCTCTATCACACACTGAAGCTGAGGGGAAGGGATCTATCTCGCGACTCCCTTACCTCGGTCTGAAGGAGCTGGATCAGCAACTGGAGCAGCAGGAACCGGAGCAGAAGTCCCTGGGGAAAAGACACCACGACGGGTGTGAGAACTACATCCCACAGTAGTCCTCAGTGGGTGCCGCCAACAAGCCCGACGGTCTGCCCACTAAGTCTACTAGAGGCATAAAGTAACCAATATAATGCTGTAAAGGAAAGCTGGAAAGATAAAGTCTACAGCTACTATGCCTCTATCTAGATGCTCAAAGAGTGGAACAGAAAGACCAATATGCCACAACTGACTCTCACTGAGATCACCCAATCTAAACTGACTGCCACATCGGGTCCAGTCAAACCTGCGCCTACCTACTGCTGTAGGTATGTCCGTAGCTGCCAAAACTGGCTCAGCCAGAGGGACACAAGCATCGACAAGTCGCGATAGAGAGCTCAATCTCACGCCGGTACTCAACCGGTCTCTAGCTCAATCTCAACGCCGGTACTACAACCCGGTCTCGCCTACTCCGGAGTGGCACTCGAGGGGAGCGACCCACACGAGTAAAATATCCGCGCATCTCTGTCGAGCACAAATGTGGCTCATGCAGGCTATGATCCAAATCCTCGATCAACAAGATCGGCTAACCAACAATCACTGTCTCACTCACTGGCTAGAATCCACACACTGAGACTCACTGTCACTCTGACAGCTCCCAAGAAACCAGATCTACCACTACTATCACTCCCCAAAGAAAGCTGATCTACAGACTGCTATCAACTCCACTCGGTCCCCAGACACGAGTGCAAATGCATCCCACAACCACCCGACCTCCCAGCCCACAACCCGGGCGAGAAAAGCTAAGTCCAGAAATAATAAATATAACAAGTGATGTGGGAATGTCTAAAGCAATAAAGAAACCTAGCCCAAGTTGAAGTTTTCTACAGTCTGGCTGAACATGATACATATGACAGGGGTGCTAGGTCAAGTTCCAAGATTTAATTAATTAGCATGTAGTAGGAATCACATGGAGATCACAAAATTCGACAACTACATACAAGAGTACAACATACAGTTTACACATGCTTTTAACATCATTTGCTAGCATGCATGCTCCTACAAGCATAGAATTAGCGTGCAGTCCATAGATTTTGAAAGCAAGGTCACCCACCTGAACGCGCTAACTGTCCGGGATCGTACAGCTAAGGAAGTCCAGAAACAGCCCAAACAAAGTATCCACCAAGCCAGCAACACGGTAGCAGTGCTCACAAAGTCCTGGGTACAACATATTCCAAAATTACACTTAATTCCATACAATTTCCCAAGTTACAAAAATCTGCATGAACAGTCCCAGAAATCCGAAAATTTCACCTGAAAAAAATTTTCCAAAAATTCCAAAAAAATATGACGGCGATCCTCGCGAAGAGTAGATGTCGATAGAGTCCTGAAACGTCGAAATCCGATGTCCGGATGAGGAGATAAAAATCCGACAAGTTGGTGCTGTCCAAATCAACCATCAGTTGCAAAGGGGGTTAAAAACGTACCCCAAACCCCAAGAGAGCTCAGTTCCAGAAAAAGTGCCAATAAGAAAGTTGTATATTTACCTCTTACGAAACCGCCGCCATGAAAATTGTCCAAAAATACTATCGGAGTAGCTCTGTAGACCTCCCAGACTAAACTGCGACGAAAACGGGCCTCCAACCGTAAATCGTCGCTCTGCGCTTCGCTGCAGAAGTCGTGAGTTCGCGCCCCAAAAATTCCGAAACTCTTCAGTAGATGCACAAGAAGATAAGCAAGAATTTTCCTTAAGGGTGCCAAGGCTAAAGAGCTCGGGAAAAGCCCAAAAAGAGAGGTGGAAGGGCCTATTTATAGGCCTTCCCACGAAAAGCCCAAAAAGGGGTCATGGGCTTTCGGGCCCAACTTTCGGGCGCCCGAAGAATTCGGGCGGCTACAGTGTTGGGCCCGGCCCAACACTGTGCGCGCCCGAATCCACGAGAAGCCGCCACGTGTCCGAGCCCCCTCCTGCACCCGGCGCACGCGCGCCGCGAATCGCAGCACGCCACGTGTCCCGACGAGGGCGTGGGCGGCAGCGCCCGGCCAATCGCGGGGCGCCACGTGGCGCCCCCACGTCGCAGCCACCTGCCCCAACCGCTCGACCTGCCCCGTACGGCTCCCCTGGCGCGTGGACCGCGCGCGCGTGAGCCGGCCAATCGCAGGCCGCCACGTGGCGCGCCCTGGTCCATGCGCCAGGCCGCGAGTCCCCGTGGACCGCGCACACTGCGCCCGCCAATAGCGAGCTGCCACGTGTCCCCCGCCGGTCCATGCACCAGCGCCAACACTCAGTGGACCGCGCCGTGTGAGCCCGCCAATCCGGCGCCGCCACGTGGATTCCCGCCGGTCCACGCCTCCCCGTGCACCCCGGCCTCTCCAGGTCGTTCCGTGGACCGGGCGCGTGCACCGCCAATCAGCGGCCGCCACGTGGCACCCCCGCCGGTCCACGGCTCCCCCATGCACCAAAAATCCAGAAAAACTTCCGGGAGTCCGTTTTTGGGCATCCGGACTCAGAATCAAACAAGCAAATAGCCGTTTTCAAGCGTTTTTCCGTGCTGAATCCATTTCCAACCTCCGTTTGGCCTAATTCTTTTCAGAAATTTCGGCAAACCCAGCCGAAGGCCAACACAGCAAGTGATATCACACAGGGTCCATCTGTGGCATCCCTTGATGCACTATGGGCCAGATACACCAACACTAGGTGTTCTAACAGTGGATTCATCGGAAAACGCTGCATGGGAACCAGGGCCACTACATCCTCCCCCACTAAAAAAAGTTTCGTCCCCGAAACAAAGTAAAGTAAGACAGGCGTACCTCAACCAGAAGTCTCGAACAGAAGGGGTAGGCATCTCTCATCTCTGTCTCCAGCTCCCAAGTAGCCTCTCGCTCCTCGTGATTGCTCCATAAGATCTTCACATACGGAATGGCCCGGTTGCGCAATTCCCTCACCTCACGAGCAAGAATCCGCAACGGGCGCTCCTCGTAGACCAAGTCCTCGCCGATCTCCAACGAAGTGAAGTCAATCACGTGCGACGGGTCAAAAACATATCTCCTCAGAGCTGAGACGTGGAAGACATCATGAACTCCGGCCAGGCGGGGGGTAAGAGCAACTCTGTAAGCCACAGGGCCAACTCTCTCAAGTACCTCAAAGGGTCCAATAAAGCGGGGACTGAGCTTCCCACGCACTCCAAATCTCCGGACCCCTTTCGAGGGCGAGACCTTCAAGAAGACATGATCACCAACCTGAAACTCTAGGTCTCGCCGTCGAGTATCTGCGTAGCTCCTCTGACGACTCTGGGCTGTCTCAAGATGTCGGCGAATAACTCTGACTTTCTCCTCAGCCTCCAAAAGTAAATCTGGTCCCAAAGTCCTCCTCTCACCCACGTCACTCCAATACAGGGGTGACCGACACTTGCGTCCATACAACGCCTCAAACGGAGCCATCTGAATGCTCGCCTGATAGCTGTTGTTGTACGCAAACTCAACCAAGGATAAGTGTCGGTACCACCCTCCTCCAAAATCCATAACGCACGCTCTCAACATATCCTCGAGGGTCTGTATGGTGCGCTCTGACTGTCCATCGGTCTGTGGGTGGAAAGCGGTGCTAAACCTGAGCTGAGTCCCCAATGCTGACTGTAAACTCCCCCAAAAGCGTGACACAAATCTCGGGTCCCGATCTGAAACAATCGACGCTGGTACACCGTGCAGCCTCACTATCTCATCCAATATAACTGTGCCAGACGCTCCAATGACCAAGTCATCTGAACAGGCAAGAAATGTGCAGACTTGGTGAGTCTATCAACAATAACCCAGATCGCATCGGCTCCACTCTGCGCCCTCGGCAATCCAGTGACGAAATCCATAGTGATGTGGTCCCACTTCCACTCGGGAATTGGAAGACTCTGCAACTTGCCAGCAGGAACCCGATGCTCTGCCTTCACTTGCTGGCAAGTTAAACAGTGAGCTACAAATCTTCCAATGTCCCGCTTCATTCCGGACCACCAAAAATGTGCCTTGAGGTCCTTATACATCTTAGTACCACCAGGATGAATGGTATAAGGTGTATAATGGGCCTCCCTCAAAATCTGATCTCTAATCTCTGATCCATAGGCACACACACTCGGTCCCTGTACCGCAGTACTCCCGAGCTATCCACTGAAAAATCCCCTGTCTGATCTGCCTGAATCTGCGATCTGATCCTCGTCAAGTGGGGGTCCTCACTCTGAGTCTCCCTGATCCTGTCCAACAGAGTGGGCTGCAAGACCATAGACATAAGTCTAGCAGAGACCCCAGGGGATACTACCTCAATCTGAAGTCGCCTCATCTGCTCGATCAGCGGCGCCTGCTGCGTGATCAACAAGCTCAAGCTCTGCACTGACCTCCTACTCAAAGCATCTGCCACAACATTGGCCTTGCCGGGATGATAAAGGATACTCACATCATAATCCTTTAACAACTCCAACCACCGGCGTTGCCTCAAATTCAGCTCCTTTTGTGTGAACAGATACTTTAAGCTCTTATGATCAGTGTAAATCTCACAATGCTCACCATAGAGGTAATGCCGCCACAGCTTCAGAGCAAACACCACAGCTGCAAGCTCCAAATCATGAGTAGGGTAATTCTTCTCATAATCCTTTAATTGCCGTGAAGCATAGGCAATTACCCTACCATGCTGCATCAAAACACATCCCAACCGCTGTGCGAGGCGTCACTGTAAATCACAAATCCATCTCCCATCACTGGCAGTGCAAGAACTGGTGCTGAGATCAATCTCCTCTTCAGCTCCTCAAAACTCTGCTGGCACTGCTCAGTCCAAACAAACTTCGTCCCCTTCCTGGTCAGACTGGTCAGGGGAGTAGAGAGCTTCGCAAAGCCCTCCACAAACCGACGGTAGTAGCCTGCCAGCCCAAGAAAGCTCCGCACCTCAGTAACCGTCGTCGGTCTCGGCCAATCCCGAACTGCATCAATCTTCGTCGGGTCCACTGCCACTCCAGCGGCTGATACAATGTGGCCCAAGAAAGCAACCTCCCGAAGCCAAAACTCGCACTTTTTAAGCTTGGCATACAGCTTCTTCTCTCGCAGAAGCTGCAGCACTATCCTCAAGTGCTCCTCGTGCTCCACATCGCTCCGGGAGTAGATCAAGATGTCATCAATAAACACAACCACAAACCGGTCCAAGTACGGCTGAAATACCCGGTTCATCAAGATCCATGAATGCAGCAGGGGCATTGGTCAAACCAAAAGGCATAACCGTAAACTCATAATGCCCGTACCGGGATCTAAAAGCCGTCTTGGGGATGTCCTCGGCCCTCACCCTCAGCTGGTGGTAACCTGACTGAAGATCAATCTTCGAAAACACTGAGGCTCCCTGCAACTGATCAAACAAATCATCAATCCGTGGTAGGGGATACTTGTTCCGGATGGTCACTTTATTCAGCTCCCGGTAATCCACACACAAACGAAGTGACCCATCCTTCTTCTTCACAAATAAAACAGGCGCTCCCCACGGAGAAACACTGGGCCTCACAAAGCCCCTGTCCAAAAGATCCTGAAGCTGGGCCTTCAACTCCCTCAACTCAGCAGGCGCCATCCTATAAGGTGCCTTTGAGATTGGTGCGGTTCCTGGTACCACATCAATCACAAACTCAATCTCCCTCTCCGGCGGCATAGTCGTCAACTCAGGGGGAAACACATCTGGGAACTCGCGGACAATAGGAATATCCTCGAGTCCCAGTGCCGCCGTAGGCACCTCCACAATCGTCGCCAGGAAAGCGGTGCAGCCTCTACTCATCATCCTCCTAGCCCTCGCCGAAGAAATCGTCACCGCGAACAAGGAACTCTGACAGCCTCTGTAAACGAACTCCTCCTGTCCCGGCTCACGAAGGGTCACCGTCCTCTCTCTGCAGTCTATGGTAGCATAATATCTCGACAACCAATCCATACCAAGTACAACATCGAAATCCTGGAGCTGCCGCAAGACAAGCAAGTCTGCCGGCAAAATCCAGGATCCCAACTGCACAGGGCAATCCCTACAATACTCCTCGACATGCAAGACATGATCTGGTATCTGAACCTCTAATGCATGCGATAAAGAAACTACCTCTATACCATGTAGGGATGCAAATGCTCTACTAATAAATGAATGTGATGCACCGGTATCAAAAAGAGCACGAGTGCGAACTGCAGAAATCAGAATAATACCTGCGACGACCTGCTCTGCTGCTGTAGCATCCTCAACCTGAGCGGCATAGACTCGACCGCTCGGCGCCGGGGGACGTCGCTCTGGCTGTCGCGAAGATGATGAAGCAAAATCCGGCCTGCTGTAGGCCGCAGAAGGTCCAGCTGGATGGGGAGGAACAGATGGTGCTGAAGCTGAAGAAGGAGCTGGATGACTGGCTCTGGGGCATGCACTCGCAAAGTGCCGGTCTGCCCGCAGCGAAACATCGGCCCTGCCTCTGCGGGCACTGGGTCGGTGGGTGCGGTCCTCCACAAATAATACAACGATCAGGGCGCTGCTGCCGAGAAGTCTGCTGCTGCTGTGAAGACTGCTGCTGTCGAGGTGGTCGACGCTGCTGCTGCTGAAACTGACGAGATGCCCCGATCTCTGGCGCCCCTGATACCCCCGACCCTGAGGATGAAACGTGGAGGTCTCGGGGGTCCCTGCCTACTCGACTGCCCCTCCTCCATCGATGCCGGGCGCTTCGCCCCAGAAGTCGCTACGGGGGCTGGAGCCACCTCATCCATAACTACCTCTCCACTCCACATAAAGCCTGCTCCATCGAGGCCTCCAAAGTCTGCAATCTGCGGGAGCGGACGAACTGATAGATGTCCCGACGCAACCCTCTCTCAAACATGTAGATCCGGTGAGTCTCATCTCTGGCCACGTGGGGCATACAAGCTAATAGCTGATTGAAATCAGCTATGTACATGTGCACAGGCCTATCTCCCTGGCGGAGATTCCTCAGCTGCTCCTCCAATCTCTGTCGAACACTCTCAGGAAAGAAGGCCCCAAGAAGCATACTGCGGAACTCCGCCCAGGAGAGAAGCTGCGTCCCAGGCGGACCAGCTGGTCGCACACGCCGCCACCAAGCCTCGGCGTTGCTCTCCAGAAAGTGAGTGGCCAACAGAACCCGAAACCTCTCCTCAATAAAAGGCTCTCGAAATGGCGCTCCATGGCCGTAATCCAAGACTCGGCCGCCCACGGCTCAGCACTCATACCCGAAAAGCGGGGGGATCAAACTGGCGAACCTCATCAAAAGATCCACCACCTCCCGCTGCTCTGCCGAAGTCAACGATCCCGTCGTCCCAGCCGGTGGCCTACTCGAAACCGGCTCAACAGGAACCGCCGGTGCAGGCTGCACAACAGGGGTGCCACAACAGGGGAAGAAGGCACGGCGAACTCTCAGGGGGTGCTACAGCCGGCTGTGCCCTCTGCTCCCATCAAGAGCATCAACCGACCCACTGCCTCCTTGTAG